>JASJSC010000027.1:0-170101 GCA_030450195.1 Saccharomycopsis sp. KB-2023a | reverse complement strand
ACCCCAAAAAAAACAAAAAAGGTTCCAGTAAATTAACACCCCCACAAAAAACCAAAAAAAAAAAAAAAAATAAAAAAATTTAAAGTTGCAGGCAAAAAAAAAAAAAAAAAAAAAAAAAAAAAACTAAAATCGAAAGATGAAAGAAAAAAATTCCCGACGTTATCGGACGATGTACGTTCCTTCCAGAGATAACAATCAGAACAATCTAAGGTGAAACAATTCAAAAAAGAATTATAAACCAATCAAATTATTGCTAAAAAGGATTAGAAGAAATAGTAAATTTTTTACAGAAATATATCTAGGTATTTATATATATATATATATGTATAATTTTCATCTAATATTCTTTTTGGAAGTGAGTACATTCATTTTTATGTAGACAACCAACAACACAATAGCAAGGTTTGTCTAACCTCCCGTTCCGAAAATGGCAAAAAGCAATCTCCATAACAAGCTTTTATTGTAAATCGATCAAATTTCAGAAAATATCACATTCTACTTTAACTCTCCACAGTGGTATGAAAGTTTTGGAAGTTATTTATTTTGGTTGTTATTCCCGATTCAATCAATAAAAAAACCAAGAACAAAATAGAATCTGTCTCTGTTCTTCAATTTTGGTTTTATTTTGCTCATCCGATGTATACACCGCCCCATGGGAACCAATTTCCCTTTATCTAATTTTTTTTTGGATAGATTTCTTACCATTAGCAATGACATTCGCCACTACTGGCTTAAATTCGCATGTAGTAGTCAGGGATCCCCCTACTAGCTCAAAGGGTAGCTTCTTCGTAGGTACCTGAAAACCAAAGCTTAAGCTAGCTTGACTTACTATATAAGGTATGCTTGACCTGGCTTGCATACAATAATAAAAATTTACAAATTTCAAAAATCATTATTTATATTAACTATTAAGATTAAAAACAAAATTAAAAAAAAAACACTAAAACTAACAGTATACAAAAAAGGGTTCGTATATGTATATATAATCAATAAAAATATTAAAATAAACGGTGAATGTAAAATCAATTTAAGGTCAATTTAGTTGGGTAGCAATCAAACAAAAACACTTAGAAAATACTCTTCAATTTGGTGAAAACAATACTTCTTCTTTTTTCTTTTTTAGAAGTTTTTTCTTCAATTGAAGCAGCTGGCTTTTCAGTTTCCTCTTTGGTTTCGGTTTCTTCAACTGGGGCAACCTTAGCATCTTTAATTTCTTGTTTAGCTGGTTCTTCTTCTTTAGTTGGTTCTTCAACTTCTTCTTTAGCTTCTTCAACTGGTTCTTCAGCAGCTGGAGCAGCTTCAGTGACTTCTTCTTCAGCAGCTGGTTCAGCAGTTTCTTCTTCTTTAGCTGGTTCAGCGACTTCTTCTTTAACTTCTTCTTCAGCTTCTTCTTTAGCAGCCTCTTCCTTTGGGGCCTCTTCTTTTGGAGCTTCCTCCTTTGGAGTTTCTTCTTCAGCCTCCTCTTCTTCTTTACTAGCTGGATCTAAAGTTTGAACTTTATCAGCAACAGTGTCTTCAACTTTTTTAACAGTTTTGACTGATCCACCGACTGCACCAGCAGCAGTAGCAGTGGTAGTAGCAGCAGTTGTAGCAGCTTTTTTAGCATGAGAACCAAATACTGAAACTCTCTTTCTAACCTTGGAGAATAAATCTTCTTTTGGTTCGGCTTTCTTTTCAGCTTTGACTTCCTTTTTAACTTCTTCTTCAGCAGCATCTTTTGGTTCTTCCTTTGGTTCTTCAACAGCTGGTTCAGCTACTTCTTCTTTAGCAGCTTCTTCTGCCGGTTCTTCAGCAGCTGGTTCAGTTACTTCTTCCTTAGCGGCTTCTTCTTTTGGCTCTTCCTTAGCTTCTTCCGTTGGTTCTTGTTTAGCTTCTTCTTTGACTTCTTCCTTTGGTTCATCTTTCTTACCACCAAACACAGAAATTCTTCTCTTAACTTGAGCTAATTTACTTTCCTTGTGATTTTCTTCAGCTTTTGGTTCTTCTTTAGCTTCTTCTTCAGCAGGAGCAGCAGCTTCTTTCTTTGCTTTTTCCTTTTCAGCTAATTCAGCTTTTTTCTTTTCTTCTTCTTCTTTCTTAGCAGCCAACTTTTCAGCCTTTAATTTTTCAGCTTTTTCTTTAGCTTCTTTCTTAGCCTTTTCATATTTTTCTTTAGCTTCTTTCTTAGCCTTTTCAGCTTTTTCTTTAGCTTCTTTCTTAGCCTTTTCAGCTTTTTCTTTAGCTTCTTTCTTAGCCTTTTCAGCTGCAGCTTTCTTTTCTGCTTTTTCCTTTTCAGCTTTTTCTTTAGCTTCTTTCTTGGCCTTTTCAGCTTCTAATTTAGCAGCTTTAGCTTTTTCTTTGGCTTCTTTCTTAGCCTTTTCAGCGGCAGCTTTCTTTTCAGCTTTTTCTTTTTCAGCTTTTTCTTTAGCTTCTTTTTCAGCCTTTTCTTTATCTTCCTTCACTTCTTTAGCGTCTTCTTTGGCTTCTTCTTTAGCTGGTTCATTAGCTTCTTCTTTAGCTTCTTCCTTTGGAGCTTCTTCTGCAACTTCTTCCTCTGGAGCTTCGGTCTTGGCGGTCAAACCAGCAGCTTCAGGAATAGCAGTTTCACCAGCATCAGTGAATAAATCATCTTTAGTGTAAATATTATTAATGTTACCCTTTTCATCGGTATCTTTTGGATGTTTATCAGAGATTTGCCATTCACCATCAACGATATATTTGAAGAAATTCTTTTCTTGAGGTTCTTTAACTGGAACAGTCAAAGTGAATGAACCATCAGCTTGTTTCACTAATGGCAATGATTTTTTCCAATCATCAAAAGTACCGGTGACAGTAACTTCTTTTGGACCTGTTGGCCTTTAGCTATGTTAGTCATAATCCATGATAGAAAAACACTCATTTTTTTTTTGGCTGAGCCATTCGTGTGGGAACAATCACGGCTGCGAAAAACCAGAAAAAACAAAACAAGCAAATAATCATTCAATTACTTACCATTCAAAGGTATAAGACATTATTATTTGTGATTATTATTAATTATTAGGGAATGCAAAAATGTGATGGATTTGAGTGAAAAAGGAAGAGGGAGAACAAAAGTAAAAAAAAAAAAAAAAAAAAAAAGTCAAATCGCGAGACAAATTTTTTTTGGGGGAGAACGGAAAATTAACAGGGTATTTATACTTACCAACGGGATGGCTAGAATGTTCAAGGTGATTTTTCAGTTTTTATGCTTTTTCCAATTTTTCTCAGATCATGTGTGCGTGTTGTAATGGTAATTGTTTGATGATGCTTCAAGATTACCCACTAACTGTGGGCTGCATACAGGGTTATTACTAAAACAAGAACTGACATTCCCAAATTTGGTTACGAGAGAATTGAATAGATAAGACCAAACGAAAGGAAACCAAAAAAAAAAAGTATCAATGTATCATCCTCGAACAGAACTAACTACAATTTTATTTATATTTAAATTTGAAGCGATTAAAAACATTTTACATTCTGTATATTATTTCGTAAAGAAACAATAATACCCATTCAAACAAACAAAAAAAAAAAAAAAAAAAAAAAAAGAGACCAGAAAAAAATGGGTAGTCAGTTAACCAGCCAAATCAGGCATAGCAAAAATGGGCTATTCCATAGAAATTGCAAGCTTTAGTGATTGTTTCATTTTGTTTTCTTGTATATATATTTTTATTTTTAGCTGGCTAGTAGTATGACTAAAACTAGCTTCAACTAAATCTCGCGTTCTTTCAGAGTGGCGGTGATTGTTGTTCGTTTACCTGGTGGCATTTACGGCCACCCATAATTATGGAAATTCTCATTAAGGTGAAAACTTTTCTAATTGGGGCGACCTGCAGCTGCTTGCCTATTTTTTTCATGTTTTAAGTTGCAAAGGCCAGCGCCGGCCCACAGGAAGGCGCTATAAGCTTGCTTTAAGCTTGCTACTAGCTGCCGGTCCCCCACGCAAAGACCAGTACCCAAATGTACATGGGGGCGCGTGGATACGCGTATCACGTAAAACGTGGCCATAAAAAGAAAACGCAGACAAAAATATTTATTATAAATAAATAAATAAAAAGAATAAAGTAGTTTTATACCTGAATGAAGTAATTGGTGAAGAATTAGTTGAAGCGAGTGACTATTTAGACCCTCATTGGTGTCGTAACTCAGGCAGATAAAAACACCATTTCCTGTCATACGTTCACTATCCCGTTCTCCCTTACTATGGATTCCCATAATAGAAGAAGAGAAACTTCCTTATCAGTGCCAGTGGGTAGAAAACATTTAGTTATTCATTGCGAATATCTCCCAACCAGACAACAGGTTTCAAATTAATTTAAAATAATAGTTGTAGCATAGTGTGCCTGTAAATAGATTATTATTATTTATTCAATTTAATTAATTGATTTACGTACAAATCCAAAATTTATCAATTTTATGCAGCGCCATATCTGTGGTAAAAAAAAATTTTTTCTTGATGTATTTTTGCGTGTTGAATTCGCTTCAACTTGCATCACCCGCACGACCATGGATGGGGGCTTTAGCCAACCGAAAAATTGATATATATTTATATATGAATTAGATAGATCATAATTATTTATTTCAGATCTCAATCTAAAGACATTATCCATTATTGTTTGACCGTTTGGAAACACTGATAGCGTGAATGGCCATTTCATGTTTCTTGGAGATTATTCATAATGGCCATAATTTCACTCGAGATGAAGCTAAATTCGCAATAAATCACGACATTAAATACTGTGAATCGAATTCAAATGTTAGCAAAACACAGCTCTGGGATAAATTACTAATTTTATTCCCTGGTGAACATGCTTTAATTATCTCTATAACAAGTGATTGAGTAATGAAAATTGTTGCTAAATGATCAAAAAAATTATATAATCTGCACCGTATAAACCACTACAATCGCATCAGGGTGAGGTAATATCAATCAATCGATCATTGAATTATGAGATTCTTCCTAATCGTCTTCTGGATCATGAGCTATTTCTATTGGATCCTGACTAAGCTTATTATATGAATATATCGCGCAAAATGGTTCAGCTTAAAACGCTATCCAGGCTTATGAGAAAATGCGCCTCGCATTGTGGCTGGTGGTGAAAAATAAGGTATTAACCCCTGGGAAAATGTGGCTCAATTTTTTATTTTTGCCTACACGGTTATTAATATAGATAGGAATGAATAGTTTCTTTTTTTTTTAATTTATTATTTGATTAATTTTCCTCCTCCCCTTGTATCTCATTAAATCTCAATCTCCAGGCTAAATCGTCAGAGACAACACTTGCCTTTGATGAATAAATATAGTATCGACCGCCCCAATACGATAACAATATTGGCAACAACATTAAGCTATGCAAAGTCGCGATAATCACCAACGATAACCACATTCTAAAATAATAAATTTCAAAAATCTTTGATTTAGTAAATGCCAAAACCGATACGCCAATCAATTTGGTCATCGCAATCCCACCAAACACGCTCCCACCAACTCCAGTTAATGCATAAAAAGACCTTTGAATTTTGGAACCCATTGCCTTGTATTCGAATCTATCAATCACTGTAAATCCTCTAGCTATATGAACACAAAATTCAACCGCTAACCCAACAATTATAACCAAATTAACTAAACTAACCGCATTCAATGATATCCCCCAGATAACCATAACCCCACCAATATTAGCCATGATCATAATAACCGTAACACAAAGAATTGCTGCAGTTTTAAACGATCCCAATAAAAACGATGACGTACAAAATATAATACTTATAGCTAACCCAATCAATGTGAAAGTTAATGAAACAATCGCTTCATATTGAACAAAAAAAATATAAAATGGTGAATAAGCGAATATTTCTCCTTCATCACCATCACTAAATATCTTCTCGTTCAATTCCTCACTTATTCTTAATGATTCATGATACCCTTTAATTAAATCATCTTGTGATCTTAATGGAGAATGAGCTGATCTAAATGAATATGACTCAATTTCACCGCTATCTTTATTAACATAGATTGAATTCGAATATGGTGCTTTCCCAGCTAACGGACACGAATTACTTGGTGATTCGATCCAAATATTAAAATATTTCATAAACTCTTCACCCTCGGGAAAACCTTTCATCGATGAATCCCATTTTGGTTCATGGCCCACATAACAAACTTCACACATTCTAGGCGACGCATATGGCGAGCAAACTTGGGATTGATTGGTGTTTTTCTTAAATCGACAGCATTCATCTAATTCTGGATTCAACCACAATAACATATCATCAATCCAACTTGCTGTTGGTTCAATAATCGTTGATATTTCACTTCTTTTCCTCTCTTGTTCTAGAATATTAGCCAATGAAAATTCATTACACGTTGGGAATCTCCCGCATAATTTCTGTTGATTTTCTCGTTTTGTAACATCCAATCCTTTAACAACAAAATACGTAGGAGCACCAACATTCAAATAATCATAGATATCATTGAAATAATCAATTAAATATGAATCTGAAGGAACAGCAACTCTTTGATCTAAGCCATATTGAATTTTAGGTAACAACGCCAAGGAAATACCAAACCAAATTATAAAGACAGTCAAAATAATTGGTTTGACAGCCTTTTTCAAAATAATTGGCGCATAATATTTTTTGAAAATTCTTGTAAAAATCGACTCATATCCCGTATCAGCAATTTGTGATCCCAATAAGGATCGACTGCTTTCTTGGCTTTCAAATTGAGAATTACTAATTGTTGAACTCGAGGTAGTCACTCTATAAAATGGCCAAATATCTAATCTTCTCTGTTGAATTCTTTTCAAATCTAATGCAAAAAATGATATTAATACTGTCAATTGCAACAAGGCATTGAAAAACACAGCAACTGTTGAATACATTGCAAAATTTCGAACTGCTGGCATACTAACCGCTGTTCCCAATGCAAATGCCAATATCTGTGTCGTTGCTGATAGTACAATACTTGGAGCAATTCTCCCCACAGTTCGACTAATTCTTTCTGGTATTGATTCATTAGGATATGATGCATTAATATGTTCTAATTCATGCGAAATTAAAAAAATGTTATCAACACCCACCGCCAAAACTAAAAATGGAATAACTTCAGCAATGATTAAAGTAGATTTGACCCCCAAAATCGCGAAAAATCCTGCTGATGATAAAACTGACAAAATAACAATGAAAATCCCCATTAATCCAATAGATATCTTCGTCTTTATACATGTTGTTGATAAATCAGTAAAATTTGGTATTCTATTTGAAAGAGCCATTGATGCATAAATAAACATAACCAAATATGAAATGGCAATGACTCTGATATCACTGTTTGTCGATTTATTTAATTCTTTCTCCAACGAAATTGTAGTGGAAAAACTCAATCTCAATCCTCGATCAGTTGCCTTTTCTGCTAATTTCATCAAATATTTCTCTAAATTTGCTTCCCAATCAATAGAATGTTTAATTTGTGGTGATTCTTCATCAATTTCATTTCTAACAAGAAGCGTGATAACCAAAGATTTTGCATTCAAAACATTTTCATCGTGATAACCCCCAAATAACAATTCTTGCTTTAACGGTTGTTGAAAAGGCGGTAAACAATTCACTGGTGTGTTAACACAATTCAACAAACTTGATTGCCAATTATTTTTATCAATCATATTAATATCGCCACCAAAATATTGCGTAAAAGATTCAATCACACATGCATCCCCCATTGGATTAACACATAGATCATTATATCCAATAATATCATTACCGCTAATCACGCTTAAGTCATTAGTAATATACAGCTCTTCTTCAAACCACCATTTAATCGTATCATAACTTAATACAGAACCAGTATCGTTAACCAAAAACATCTGTTCAGTTCGATAAAATGGACCAAAACTTTCATCAAAATATTGTTTCTGTTTAAATGCCTCAGCGTCAGGACTAACCCATAAATTAATTGGATCCTTCTCTAGTTGAATGAGAACTGTACAATATGATAATATTCCAGTAATTAACAATGAAGTAATAATAACAAATTTAGGATAAAATGCACAATAAAATGCTAACCGACTAAACCATCTCTCCAAAATCCCATTGACAATATAAACTTCTTTCGAATGAATAAGCTGTCTTGAGAAAGAACTTGAATCATCATCAGCACTTATTGATTCATAATCATCAACCAGTGGAGGTTCTTCTGGGAAAATTTGCATCCCATAATATTTCTTATTCATATAATTATTATAAAGGGTAACAATAAATCTCCCTGTGATAAATGCCATGAAAATTGTGGCATACAACATGATAACTGCAAATGAAAAACATGGTATTGCCCCAACTTTACAATCACTAACATCATGAATTTCTGGTAATACAGGACATGAATCTGGACAATCAGAACATGCACATCTAAAATTGATATCAGAGTCATTACAATATCTCATAATTCCATTTGAAGGGACAACTTCTTGCGGTAATTGTTCTGGCCACAAATAATTAATTTGAAATGGCGAGCCACCAAGCATTGGTTTTTCATCTCCTAAAAACTTCAAAAATTCCTTATAGTTCTTCGCGCCTCCACCAATTAAATCCATGGCGTAACCATTAGTAGCTGAAAATTTGATGTTTTTGCAAGAATCATAAAAATCTGATGCCCATTGAGGATCAACAAAAGTATCCAATTCTCTCACAATGGATTTCCCTGATGTTGAAGTAGCAGTTTTAGTGACATTAACAAATTGTGATTGATTTGGTGAACAAGTGAATCGACAAAATAATTGAACAAAATTCTCACGACATGCTGGACATGAACTTATTAGAGACTCAGCTTTTTTCAAACTTTTCTGTAAATAAACAAGTTGATCATTAGTACAACACACTTGACCTTCTTTGAATGTATCCCCACACACTTCTATAAGTAAATCCCTTTGACTATCTGAAGGTTCACTTGCTTCAATGTTCGATGGACATGGTAACTCCTGCCCAAACATACTTTGTTTTCCACACTAGAATTGTTAGCATTCATTATTATTTTGAGTTTCCCGCTATTATGTTTACATACATTATCATAAATTGCACAATAATTTTTTTGATGAATGGGCGTAATCTGTTCAGCTACCGCTAGATAACCCAATGACAATATATAAATTAATCTCATATGTATATATTGTTATTATTTGTTTTAGAATGGCGGTAGTTTTCCTTTTCGATAATGAGTTTCTTTAACGTTTGATGATCATCAATTGATTGTCGGGGCACGTAATTTTTGTTGCTTATATGGGTCGCAATCTGAAAATTTGTAAATATGTAAACAAACATATCCAAACAAAAGCAATGCGAGATATAGTTATCGCTCGTGCTTCAGTGTATTCAACCATTGACACCTCGGGGTGGTCTCAGGATGGGAGAATTGCAATTATAGGTGATGAAGAGACCAGAGTGATATCTTTGAAAACTTTTAATGCTATCAATACCTCATTGCAAAAGCTGAATTTTTCAATCGTGGGATCAGAACCAATACCGCCATCAATGACAATTGACTTGATCTCTGATAATGAAATTATCTCGGGGGGTTCTTACAATTCCGAAAGTGTCCTGACGTCAATGTATTGGTCGGCGCAAGGGTTTGCTTCCAATAATTCATGTCTACTAGCTGTTTTAACTACCGATTATAATTGTATTATTTATGAAGAAATTATCAGTTTTAATGATTCAAAATGGCTGAAAAAATTTAATTTATTTGAAAGCTTATGTTACTTATTCGTAAAGCCTGATACCAAATCATTGAGTCAAGAGGAAGTGGAAAGACTTCGGGTTCATAGCTTTGCATGGAGTGACAAAATTGAAGACAAAAGAGCGTTTGCAATTGGCTGTGAATCTGGAGAAATTATGCTTTTCAATATGGCTAATGAATTGCAGCAAGGACCAGTTTTCAAATTATCTGCGTACCCTATATCTATGAATTGGTCTAAATGGAGTAAAGCTAGAAGGGGCTTCTCATCAATCATTTCTTTTGTCCTCTCTGATAATTCATTGAGTTACATTCAAATTAATTTAAATGGTGGAAGTTTACAATTTGGTGATGTCGTTAACCTTATAGAGGCCAATCAGTTTAAAATAATTGATAATAAAATTCTCAATACTCTCAAAGGTCCAATTATTGTCTCACACACTACTAAATCATTACATGCCCACACTTTAAGCAAGAAATTTTCTTATGATTTCAGTAGTTATGCTGAAAGATTACTACTTTTAAATGAACATACCCTTGAAATACTGCTATTATATAATTATTGCGTTCAGGGCGACAAGCAGTGGCTAGTCAATCTTGTATTAGATATTGATAAAGGGTTTTCAGTGTCTCCGCAGAAGACTTACCAACCACTTGAAGATTTTATTGAAAAGAAGGTTACTACGGGAGCGGTGAAAATTGTTGGAGCAACGGTGAGTCCAAATGGTGTTAATATCGCGTTGTTTTATAAATTAGATTTCCCTAACACTTTCACTTATGAACAATTATCTCGAATGGAGTTTAATTTAAATATCTTACCCACACATAATAATAATCATGAAACTATTCCATTTGATAGCTGGCGAGACGCGACTGGCAAAAGGGTGAATTGGATCTTTGAACAAACAGTTATCAATAAATATAATCGATCGAAATTGGATAACATCTCATTACTTGAAATTTATAAAGAACAGCTAAATAAATTATTGGAGTTCCAAATAAAATTCAAAAATTCTGATAATCAGATAACTGAACTTCTATCAGAAATCAGTGACCTTCAGCTCTTTTATATATTAGTTCATACTTCTGAACCTCCAAAGAAACCATTGGTGGTTAAGGTGCAATCAATTGTTCCTAATAGAAGCAGCATTGAAGATGAATTTAAACGACGAGAAGAACGCTATAAAAACAATAAACTAATCTATAAAGAATATCACGACAAAATCAGATTGAAAATCTTGTCACAACTTAGCAGGGCAATATCAGACAACAAAGCAATCAATGATGAGAATGAATATGGCAAGGCAATATTTGTCAGCATGGCATTAATTCAACAAGAAGTTTTAGGAATCCCAGTTCCTAATATTTGCAAGGAAGATAACATTATTCTGTTTCAGGTATCGAAATTTCACCTAGAATTCAATTTGAATACCGATGAAAATTCTTCATTAGATGTGATGAAGTCAACTAATGGGCTTCAATGGAAGCGATGTGCAGTGACATTGTTACCAATAATAGATACTAACGTCAACACTTGTGCTATTTGTGGAAGCCGAGTCATTAACTTTGATGAGGAGAAGATAGAAACCAGCAAGTTGTTATGGCTGCTTCGACCATTGTTTGAGAATTGTTTATATTGTGGTGGAAAACTATTACTGCGTGTATAATATTTATTTTATAATTCAATAAATGTAAATTACGAATGCAATATAGTGTGCAAGGCTGTCCTCAATTCCAACTTTGATTCCAAATCAGTCTATTGTTTTCTTAAAAATTACTAATTGGATTACTTAATCCCAAGGATTTGTGATTTTTGCTAACATTTTTATGCAGGCAATTCAAATCCAAGAAACGGCCCCGCGAAAAAAATTAGTATTTAAGGAGCGCAAGATCGTTGATGACTCAAAAAAAGACAATTTATTAACTCATCATCATCACTATAATAACAAGAATAATAATATAATCAAAATGCAGATGAGGATTGCTGAGGCCCTTCGGTTAAAATCCGATTACAGCCAGATATTGTCAACGTTGATCCAGAGAATTAAAGCAAATTCTATTAAAACCCAGGGTGAAAATAATGAAGAAGATCCAGTTCAATTGATTGCTCAGTATCAGAAAGTTTCTGCCGAGCTTTTGAGATTGACTACACTACTAAACAAGGCCAACTGTGAAAACTACGTGGAGTACCCATCGTACTATGACAACATTGAGAATGCGATCTTAATTGGTGATATTTTCACAAATGAAATTGATTCAAACATAGTGCTAAGGAAAAAGACATTAATGGAAGCACTAGCAGAACGAGAAAATTTGAAATCAGACATTGCGAACTATAAAGGGATTATCGCTGCGTCAAAGCCAAGAAAGAGATATAATGTTGACGATATCAAGCAGCTTGCAGTGTTGGACAGTAAGAGACTTCAGAAGAGATTAGACTCAATGTGTAAGTTTCTCCGGTTGATTGATGCAAGAATTCAAGAAGCCAACTGGATATTGATTTTTGAATTTGGCGAGGAATGCGATGATAAGAAATAATGTTTATTTGTATTTTTAGGTTTGGGTTTTGTTTGATGTTTAATGATTTAATGATGTGTATTTATGTTGGTATTTTCAATGACAAAGGCGAATAAAAAAAATGATAATTGCTTTCTCGCCATTTCTGCACTAGTGCAATATAGGCTTGCAGCTTTATCGACCTAGCTTTTCATGCTTGTACTATTAATTCTCAATTACTCTATATCTCCAGATTTTCTGGCTCACAACTGTACCTCTTGTTATTTATTACCATTTGTTGATTTGTCATTGAGAAGAGGGTGGGAACGGGGACAATAAATACACAAATAAACAAAAAAAAACAAAAAAAATTGTATTAAGAAGTCTCCATCTTGCTCGTTGGGTCTAATTTCTTAGCTGTATGAGATTCCCAATCTGGGGCAACATCAAATACTGGGACATAGTCTTGACCTCAAACCAAGACAGCACCAGGGATCCCGTTATTCTTGTTTTGGTGGTTCCAATGGCTTTTCAATAAATTGTAATTCTCACAAATATTGAGAAGTTTGTAATAATTGAGTTTCGCGAGCAGCATTCCACCATCTCATTAAAACCGGATGTTCACTGATCCACTGTTTACCCCCACAGATAATTAAACCCTCTAACCATTCACACAGCACAGAAATAATCAGCAATTGTAATTCTTTCACCCACCAAATAAGTGGAATTAATCAATCGATCCACCAAGATCTTAACCATTGCATCAGCTTTTTGTAAAGCGGTATCAACCTGCTTCTTGTTATAAGGATCTAACCCTTTCAAAGGTTGGAAACCTGTACTTAAGGTTAGTAAAAGTTCACTATCTGCAAATGACAACCATCTTAAGATTTGTGGGAGTTCTTCTTTTTTACCTGGCAAGGTATTAAGGTATTAGGTTCCTTAATAGTATCAATTAAATAAAACACAACTGCGATAAGCTCATTCAATTTGTAATCGTTATCAGCAACCAAAGCTGATAACTTTTTCAATGCTAAATTTTCAGCAAATCTCGGGTCATTTTTGGCAACTAATTGAATATCTAATTTGTGGTGTTCAACCAATGCTTGGGGTCAGAGTGATCTGATCTCAGGACCATTGCATAATATGGTGAAGGCATTTTCTATAGGCGCTGAATAGCAATAGCAATAGCAATAGCAATAAATAATTATTTCAGGTAAAAATAAAAACGATAAAAGTCAACTAATTTAATATCATTCGACAAAAAATCAAAAAATTCCATTAGCTTCCAACGATTTCTGTCTTCCTGCACGCTAGCGCTCAGGTTGATGAAAAATCCTGAATAGCCAGTTTAACGATGAATTTTTAAAATGTGTGGGGAAAACATCAGGACATAGGGACACTTTGATCTTCTTCAAGAATATACGTTATTAATATATGTTACTTATTCTTGGTCTTGATTTGATTGAGACTACATCTTCATGTTGTAATGTATCCTCACAGTTTATCATAAAAACCATTTCAAATTCACAGATTTCTTGGATTTTTATTTTTTTGGTCCATATTAGAAGCTGTGATTGCCACGCCCCATGTACATGCAAGTATGATGCCACTAATCATATCTTCAAAAAAAAAAAAAATTTTTTCTTATTTAAAATCAGCATATATAGAAAGTGATAACGTCAATGAGATAGATTCATTTATTATCTTTTAAAAGAATTACAGTGACCAAGATGAAATCGTTAAATTCATTTCGCTCATCTACATTTGCCAAAGTGTTTTCACAATTATCTATCGTTGATAAACTATTATCGTTAGCGATTTTATTAGCAATTATCATTGGTATATTAATCTCAGTATATGTGCCATCAAGTAGACACGCTTTCAATGGGGTTCAAGTGGTTGGGGTATCAGTTCCATTAGCTATTGGTCTTATAGTTATGATGATCCCACCGTTGTGTAAAGTTCAGTGGGAGAATTTCCATCAATTTTTCACTCAGAAGAAGTTCTTGAGACCAATTTTAATATCATTAGTTATTAATTGGATAATATGTCCTTTCTTAATGTTTGGTATTGCTTGGCTCACTTTATTTGATAAAGAGGAATACAGAATTGGGATTATTATGATTGGAATGGCTAGATGTATTGCTATGGTCTTAATTTGGAATGAGATCGCTGGTGGTGATAACACTTTATGTGCAGTTATTGTCATTGTTAATAGTATATTACAAATTATATTGTATGCGCCATATCAGTTATTTTTCTGTTATGTTATCACCGGTAATTATCATCATCAAACAGGACTTTCATACTCTTTAGTTGCCACTAGTGTTGCATTTTTCTTGGGTGTCCCATTTGGCATTGGGATGTTAATCAGATTAGTTGGGTTATTTATATTGGGTAGTGAAAATTATGATAAGAAGCTTATGCCATATATTGGTCCATGGGCCGTGATAGGGTTATTATATACCATTATTGTTATCTTTATTGAAAAGGGTTATGATTTTATTAAAGATATTGGATCAGGGTTTAGATGTTTTGTTCCATTGGCTGTTTATTTCTTGATTACTTGGTTTGGAACTTTTTTCGTTTTAAGATATATGTTAGGTAGAAGTCCGAAGATAGAGCAAAAGCAAAACCAATGTGGTGGCGATGATGGTAGTGCAGATGAGAAAGCTGGGTTGTTATGTGGTTGTGAAAAACAAATAGAGAAAACAACTAGTAGTAAATGGGCCATTAAGAATTGTTCTGCCAGCTATAAAGAAATTGTTACACTTACGTTCACAGCTGCTTCAAACAACTTTGAATTAAGTTTAGCAGTGGCCATTTCTATTTATGGTAATGGGAGTAAACAAGCTATTGCTGCAACGTTTGGTCCATTGTTAGAGGTCCCTATTCTATTATTGTTGTGTTTTGTTGCTAAGTATTTCCAAATGAAGTTTCTATGGGCTGATGTTAATTATGATGATGATGATGATGATACGGAAGTTGAATTGGCCCAACAATAATAAGTTATATAGCAATATTATATAAATTCAAATAGTTTGTTTTTCCATCTTTTTGTTTCTCAATGTAGCACAATTTACATGCATTTGTAGCTTCTGACTAACCGCGTTGACTTAAATGGTATCTAGTTTTGAGGATTTCCATTTTGAAGTGACTACTGAATTTTGACATTCTTGTCAACTCCTAAACATTCCAAGAAACTCAAAAGATGAGATTGCAGATTGACCTTTTACTTTAAGTATTTGGTCATCACCGTGACACTGCAATTTGTTTGAGAGATCGGAATCATCAGCTCTTTCTTCATCTTGACCATTGTCAATTGTCATTACTTACTTCCGAGAATAATGCGCGAATATAGAAAACATGAAATATTACAAATTGTTGGGGCGATTTCATGCTTAAATATCGCCGTGAACTGCCAATTTCTTTCTTGATTTCGTGTGTTTTTCTTTAATGATCATTTATGAAATTCGCAGCTACCCTATTAATTCCTTTTGCTGTCCCCACCCTAGTTGTTTCTGCTACTCCCGTGAACAGGTTCTGAAAAGTAATCTTTAAAAAAAAAAAAGCTTGAAAGGACTATCCAAAGAAGATAATAATTCACCTGGAACCAAGCTTCAGCTTCCCACGCCGAACGCTGGGCGTCTCATTGCTTCTCAGCTGGGTTTCTTCACTCAGAAGCGCGGTAAATATGTAAGATCATGTACTGGGTAATTGAATCAATTACTAGTAAAAAAAACTGGACCAGGAATCTGCGTCGTTTGCAATTACTAAGCAACACCTTCCTTCTATAAAGGAATTTAAAATTTGATATATTACATAACTATGCCAATCTTACCTAAATTTAATTATTTCTTAATATTCACCTGCTTCTACTTCAACCATCTCCTAATTACCTGACATCATCAAATAACTGGTCTTTGCTACCACCTCTCACTGTATCGATCTTTACTTAAATTAAATAATCCCATCTCCTATTCCCAAATTACCTGACATCATTACATATCTGATCCTCCTTTCACCTCTCATTATTCCATCCCCCAATTAAATCTATTCGAATTTTACTAACATAACTCTCCATGTCCAAATTATCCAACGTCATCGCATGACTACTCGTTGTCTAACATGTCTCACTATGCCGAACTTACTTGAATTCAATATTCCCCCCATATTCACTTGTCCATACCCCATCCCCAAATTACTTGACATCATTACATAACATCATCTCATTATTTGCTATTTTTATGCCAAAATTACTTCTATTTAAATAATCCCACCTATATACCATTCCACATCTTCATTTAGCCCACCACCAATTTCCACCTGCAATCCACGCGCTGCTGCCCCGCTTCGCTCAATACTATATTCTCTTAGAAATAGATACGTTGATGTAGTTGTTTCTTTGTTTTGTCAAGAACGAGGATAGCCGGCCCGGTTGGAGGTTTTCAATGAAAAGAAATGGGCTGTTTGCCAGGCCACTGGCAAACGTGCGTTAATGCATGCTGAGGATCCACTCAGCACTTGCATCTATGTTTTTGTTTGTCTTATTTTTATTTGTTTGGCAGCGGAGGGCGCGCGTCTCTCGCCAGAGTTGGGCCCAACCACCAATTCTTTTTTCTTCTTGCTTGAAAATTTTAAATTTACCCCTTTTCAAAATAGAACGCGAAAAGGAAAAAAAAAAAAAAAAAAAAAAAGAACAAATTAGCGATTTAACAAAAAATTAAGAAAAATTCAATCGTTTTTACAAAAATTAGTTGTTTTTTTAATTCAGTCCTTACTATTTGAGTTTTCCGTGATTCTAATTAATTAGTTATTTGTTTTTGTTTTTTGTTTATATCTGCTGAGATTCCTTGAGAATGTCATTGAAACCCTTGACAGATTCCAATCAGAATTGTCTTAATAACAAATCGCGACTTGTTGACGATGGCGTGAAACATATGATCAAGTCACCTACGAAGATCAACATCAAGAAATTTCCAAATTTGCTCCAGACTCCAAAAGTGAATAACACCAACCTCGATAAAACCTCAGATTCAACGATCCAGTTAGAGCTAACTCAGATTGAGAAACCACCAATCACGTCTACTCCGCTTGTCACTAACAAGAGAAGCGTGAAGGAAATTGGAAACGATACCACGGAATCATACCGTGGAGGAACGGGAGATGGCCACTCAGGAAACATTTATTATTCTTCGATTACCACAATTCAACAGATTAGTAACTCGTTTATGGAGAAAGAAGAAGAGCTTCTTGAACAAGTTAGCCGAGCTATAGATTTAGCTGAGAAAAGATTAGATAATAATGATGACGTCTTAAATGGAGACACTGAATTGATTTCGATATTATTGAGTTCATTGACTACGTTACGAAGAACGATTAATTATTATAAACTTGAAGCGAAATTGGTGGTTCAGAACAGTGAAGATCAATTCAGCCGAAGCGAAGTCGAGCATCGATTAATTAAGAAAGAATTGGAGATGCTTAGATATAATAAAAATAGTAATAGTAGTGAGGGGGATGATCAAGAATATGAACAGTTGCGGAAAATCGCGAAAAACGCGGTCAATGAGAATGAAATGTTACATGAGAAAACTAAAGAATTAGGTAAGAAGGCATTGAAGTATAAGATTAAATATAATAAAGCAAAGGAGATTATTTATCAGAAAGAAATGGAACTTAAGAAACAGAAGCGAGCAGATCAACAGCAGCAACAACTACAGCCACCACCACCACTTGTAGAACCTCAAAATAATAATAACACGATCGTTATAAATGATACAACTATCTCCCCTGATCATACAATAATCACACATAGTCCATTGCATGTTCGAAGTTCGAGTCAATCATCAAGAGATCCATCACCAACTAATCAACAACAACAGCAACAATTGCAACCTATCCCACAGGAACAACCAATAATACCAGGTATCCCACCACTGCGTTCGACAACTGCTAGCATCGAGACATTTGAACCATTGAATATGTTAGCAAGTCAGGCTCTGATCGCGTCTAGCACTTACGAACGAGAACAAAAATTTCGAAAGATAAATAATCAAACAAGTGTGGCTACGAAAATTGAACCCGGTTATTTGGGAAATAGGAAAGCACCAAAATTGCCCGGGATAAGTCATTTATTATCATCAACAAACATATTTGATATTCCACCACTGGTGGCTAATAGAAACCACTATGCCAGAGGGAGTGAAACAAATTTGAATTCCAATGATACAATAGATGAGGAGCAAACATACTAGAAACAATAAGAATAATGTATAGTTATAATCTACAAAAAGTATTTTTTTTTATTATTTTAGGTTCGTCGTTAGAAAAATATGTAAACAAAAGACTATTGGTTAAAAGCTGCTTATTTCTTTTTCTTTTCAGCTTCAGCTTCAGCTTTTTCTTTAGCACGTTTTTCTCTAATACCAAAGTATTTCTTGTCAGATCTAGCCAATCTCAAGGTTCTATAAGCTTCAAATTCTTGAGCTTCTTTAGTTATAGCTCTTGGTTCTTGATCACTAACAATTTGACTAATTGGGAAAGTAGCAGCAGTAGAAACTTGTTCAGCAGCTGGAGCTTTACCTTTGGATGGGAAAACAATTAATTTAGCCTTGTATTCCTTCAATCTGTTAACGTTCAATTGGAAACCTTCTTCAGATCTGTTTTGTCTTCTGTGGTCAACGGCAATCCCGATAGTTCTAGCATAAGCTGGAGTAAAACCAGCAGCTTTAACTTCAGCTAAAGTGAAACCTCTACCAGCTCTAACTTTTCTATTATATTTAATAGTTGGAGCTCTGACAATTGGTCTCAACAAATCAATTGGTTTTGGAGCAGCTTTAGCAGCCTTTTTAGCTCTAGCCAATCTTCGGGAAGTTTTCTTACCAGCTTGGTCAAAGTGAACTTTGACTCTTTCTTGCCAGTGCTTTCTGAAGTGATTTTTTAAAAGTGGTAAATTCTTTGAGATAGCTGGGGGGTTAGTTAGTAATACTCTTTATAAATACATTACGGGATGATAAATAATCAGCGAATATGACGTTTCCTTATTTGTTTCACATTATATTTTCGTAATATTTCATTCAAGTATGTTCATTCAATTTCAAATCTTCATGGTTCATTCATTGTTGACGATTTTTATTCTCTCCATCACAAAATTCAAACAGATATAATACTCGTAATCATATTGACTCTTCCAATGAATTCTCATTTCGTCTATGCTCGTTCATCATCTTGATACTGGTTCATTTTTTACATACCCATTTTACTTTACTTCAATGTATTCTTCTGCCTCTGAAAAGATTGAATATTTTTTTTTTTCTCTATTTTGATAGAGCAGTGAAAATTGTTGCAGGTGAGAAGAGAGGGTAAATGTTTCTGGTGGGTTTTGAAATTATTTGAAAAACCGAGAATTTTTAGCACGTGAGCAAAAATCACATAGACCTAACAATTGGCACGTGAACAGCCCTAGCTACCCCAGGATACAATTTGTTCTTTTCTTTTTCTGTCCATTTGTTCTTTTTTTTTTTTTTTTTTTTTTTTTGGATTCGATTTGATTTCGCTTAATAGCGTTCTAACTCTATTTAACTAGGAGCAACGGTACATCGAAATCTAGTATCGGTTGATAGATCCCACCCATTAACTATAAAAATGGAATTTGTAACCTACGCGAGATATCCCACGTAAATGTTCGAATGGCGATCGCCGCCAACGGGGAACGAGTCATGAAAGAACAAATCAACTGGCAATTTTCGATTTTCAGTTAATTGAAGCGACCAATCATAATCAATAATAGCAGCCGGATCTGAAGGGGATGAATAGGCTGTTGGTTGGACCAACCACCAGGGGGTTTCCATCAGCTATGATTGACTTAAAGGGGCTTTCCTTTGCTTTCCTTTGCTTTCCATTCCTTGATGCCCTGATAAGTATAGCGCCCTACGCTACGCTACGCTGTTGATTGCGCCACCACCGGCCAGGTTAGCCAGGCCTTCAGATCGGCCAGCGGCATGCAACGAATATTTCCTGAATAGATGGATATTTCTACTAAAATTACGTTACGGTAATATTAAAACCAAATGAAACGAGACATATTGAAAATACCCATCCCCCATGGACATGCATTATATCATATACACTAAGAAATGACGTTCTATACTATCAGGAACTATCAGGATGTATGTAATCGGGCGTCACTAATATATCATCAGTTGATATAATTGTTGGTTTGCTCACTGCTGCTGCTAAAGTTGGTAGTTCAGGGTGCGTGAGCGTGAGCGTGAGCGCCAGCCCGAGCCAGTGTGCAATCGCCAAACTCAACCGCAAGTTAGTGTGCGGCGCCGCGATTCACAAACAATCAAACAATGCCTGCCTGCTTAATCATGTTAATATCATTTACTGCCGCAGTACGTAAGTTGGCGTCAGCGTAACCTGTCTTACTACCGCTGCTAGAATTCTGTCACGTGATGCTCACACATAAGTAAATTAACTTTTGGGTTGCCTTGGGTTTGGGTTGTGGTCACTCACATTCGGTTCAGCTTGAGTGAGAAAAAAAAAAAATTCAAAATCAAAGGCAAAAACATGCGACAAGATGCATTAGCACAGGAACTTTCGGCAAAAAGTTATGCATCTTTATTACATAAGCACCGGTATACGTGTTACATAATATATATCCTGATATATGTATGTATTGTAGCAGCGGCAGTAGTAATATAGTAGTTAGTAGCTGAGAAAGTTATGTTACAGTAATAAGGTCTTACCCATAGTAAGTAAGCTATGGGTGCTAAAATCTAATAAATTTGCTTTTTGGTTTGATGAATTACTTTTTTTTTAAGTATCCTGCCTACCTTAAACTTTTCTTTTTATTATCAATAACAATATCGACAATAATAATAACAATAAGTAAGATATAATTTAAACTAGAGAATTATCAAAGAAAAAAAAAAAATAAAAAAAAAAAAGAAAAGAAAAAAGAAAAAAAAAAAGGAAAAAATATTTTTACAGTATAAGAATATATATATAAAATAGGAAGAATAACTCAAAAATAAAAAATAAAAAATAAAAAATAATAAAAAAAAAAAAAGAAAGAATTCCACTATATATATATATTCAAAGCAATTCTAATATCATCTTTGGACCATCATCACAATTATCACAATTATCGTAACAGGTTAGTCACACAGACAATTTCATTTCTGCAGATTAATATTATTGTTATAATTAGTATCTTTTTTAGTCCCCCTTCTCATCCTTGCGTTTGGTCCTTTTTTTTTTAGCATAGGAGAAAAATAAAGCTTTAGTGAGTTTTCCCTCCCTCCCTCCCTGCTACGCTCCGTTTTACTGCTCCCGGCTCGCAAATTCTCATTTTTTTTTTTTTGCTTCTATTTTATTTTTATTTTTTATTTTTTTTTTTTTCCTCCTTATTATTATATTACCTACAATACTACCCTTTGGATATATATCTCCTGGGCCCCTATTTTTTTTGTGTTTTAATTATTGTCAGTATTTTTGTTCATTTTTTGCTATAGCTAATTTATTCCAACAACACATTTTTGGATCTACCAGATACCGTTCGTGATTTCTTAACGAGTTAATATTCATTCTCAAGAAAAGAAGGTATTTTCGATTATTATACCTAGTTTAACAAAAAAAAAGAAGGGTCTTTGGTTTCTTGGATCTACAATTATTTAGTCAGCCGTCGTATCTCAGAAATAGAAGAACAAGAACAGGAACAAGAACAGGAACAAGAACAAGAACAAGAATAAGAACAAGAAAAACAAGAAGAAATAGAAGTGCTAAATATATCAATAAAATATGAACTCGCAAATAAATAACAAGAATGATAACCAGAAGCAAATGATTTCAGAAGATCAGTTTCGAACGTTTTTCTGTGACTCTGGCAAGCGGGTTTGTCAGCAAACTTCTACTGAACTGAATAAAAGAGCAAGATTGACAGTTCCCACAGCAGTTCCATCTCCTGAGTCATCTTCAACACCTTCACCGAATGAAACAGGCGCTAAGGTGTTGCTGCTGCTGGCGCTGGTGGTGGTGCTGGCGGTGAGCGAAAAGCCAACGGTAGATGTTAGCATCAACGAGACCACTTCGGCCACCACAACTCAAGTGTCTAGTGATCCGGTGGCGGCATCCAGCGCAAGAATCACTCCCTCACCTTCAGAGAAATCTAGTGGTGAAAGAGAACCACTTCGTTTGTCGGGTATCAGGGACAGTCAACGTCATAGTCGTCGTACTCGTTCAAGATCTTTACCTAACTTGACATTTTCTCATCGCCGGTATAGATCTCAACCAACTTTTGTCAATAACATTGGCACTGTCAACAGTAGTAGTACCAGCGGCAGCAACAATGCAACTGGTTCTACTAGTATTGGCAATACAACGAATGGTAATTGTAACCGCTTCCAAACTGCAAGTCAACGAGAAAGACAACAAAAAGTATCCAAATCAAAAAGACACCACCATCACAATAGCCACCGCCATCATCGTTCTCATAACAATTTAAGTTTTAGTGGGTCAGACTCAAGTCCAGTACCGTTGCCACCAGTTAACACTCAATCTTTAAGAGAAATAGATTTGCATGAAATTTTGAAAAATCCTCAACTTAGACATGATATTTTATTTGATCCACAATTACAATTTCGACCAAATTTAGATGGCGAACGTGGTAAAAGAAAAAGACAAGTCGTTGATAAATATTGGAATGAAGTCGAAGAAGAATGTAAAGAGTATATGAAATTGTCAAATAAGATGTTGACTAATAATGGCAGTATTGGATTGGCTGGTAATTTAAGTAAATTCCATTTAAAATATTCCAAATTGCCAAGTTTATTTAATACCTTGAGAGATATTTTAATCACTTTATTACCACTGAAAGATCGTGAGGCAGTTTATGAAGTTATGGATGTTGATTTATTGGTTCAACAATTACGTAAAGGATGTGTTGATTTTGTTGCTTTGGCTAAATGGCTTGCTAGTGTATTTAAATCTCATTGCGCACCAATGAGAGATGCTTGGGTTGATGAAATGACGGAAAAATTTATTGAGGCTGATAAGGAAATTTCAATCCAAAAATTAATTGAAGGGTTGAGAACGATTTTTTCCATATTGGAGGCTATGAAGTTAGATGTTGCAAATCATCAGATTCGAGTTTTGAGACCAGCTTTAGTTGAAACTGCGGTTGATTTTGAAAGGGATTATTTTAATCAAATGATTAAGAGAAGATCATTAAACATTCAAGATTCGTTGATGTGGTTTGCTGGTGCGTATCAGGCGCAAGTTAAGAAGGAGAAGCCTACCAGTGCAACAAAAGGAATGGATTTAATTAATAACTCGCCGAATTATTTGAGAAATATTTCTATTCAAGCAATTATTAAGTTATTATCATGTCGAGAAATGGTTAGTGAATTCCCATCATCATTAGCATTTGATCATTCTAGATTGATTTTATTGAGAGCTGATGTTAGACAATTGGTTTGTTTACAAATTTGTTTGTACTTATACAAGCAATTAGCTGCCACCAACAACAAAGATCCAATTAGACGTGGGAAATTATTAACAAAGGCATGTTTGAGTGAAGTTAAGCGAGAAATTCTCGCAGTTATAACTGATGATAATGGTAATGTTAAATGGACAAGAAATATTCCAGCAATTGCAGTTCAATTAGCTAAACGATCAGTAATGAACCCTGACGAATCGACTACTACCACTAGCAACAACAGTACCCCGCCACCGGAATCAATCTGTAAATTTTCAAACAATTGGTTGACAGCACAAACTCAACCAAAATCAGAAGTTTATGGATTAATGGAGGAGCGAGTTTTCAAGCAATTGAAAAATCAAGTGATTCAATTATTGGATGATACTAAGAATGGTGGTGGAACAATTTTACCTCAAAATATTCCAAAGACAGTTACTGGGAATAATTTATCTAGTAATTCTCCTTCTACACCAACCAGTTCATTTTCATTTAATGTCACAACTCCAGTGAGTCCAAATTCGGGCACAGGTACTAATAATAATAACAATACCAATGGTCAATTGAGTGAAGAGATTAACTCTTTGGCCAGTAGATTGTTGATTCTTACAAATTTCCATTGGAGTGTGTTTGGAAGTCATTACACTGATGCAGTTAAAGATATTGAAAAGCAATTAAACTAAATATATTGCCTCAGTTGAATATTCCCCCGGTTTCATTTTTTTTATTTATTGTACAATTTTTTTTCTCTATTTTTATTGGTCTTTTATTTTAATATCTTGGTGTTTTGTTTGTTTATCTTTTTCATCTTATTTTTGGCATTACAATGGAGAATTATTCAGCTATGGCCTACAACAACTACTTATTTTTTTTTAATCTTGTCAGTTAGCATAAAAAATCATAATAATCTTAATCTTAATGAACATTTTACATGAAAAAAAAAATGGGCTATCCATCCCATTGTAGCAAGATCTTAGATTGGTGTTACCAAAATCAAGACAATGAAGAAATTCCGTGGGGATCTAAAACATTGCTGGGCTCCCCGGTTACCGGCGATTAGTGGTATTCTTTGCAAAACTTATCCATTCATTCATTTCGTAGTTTTTTAAAACAACACTAACTGGCAATATATTGCCGTGCGTATGCTTCGGATAAATAAATCAACGTGCCAAGCGAGCGGGTGCGACGGTTTGGGGGGGCTTTGCCACCATATGAAAAAGCCTACGTAGTATCACGTGTATAATAATAGGGCTTACAAATGTGACAGTAGAAAAGATTGGGGGTTACGGTACACTGAACAGTGTGAAAAAATTGTTAGTCTCTGTGGTGTGCGCCTGGTGTGTAAGGAAAAAAAAATTGAAATATCAAAATTGGAAAAGCTTTGATAATAATAAATAAATAACAAAGTAATAGCAATATGTCTACTCCAAGTGTTCAAGTATGTACCTACCAAACAGATCACATAAATGAATCAACAAGATATCAACGAGAAATGATAAAAAAAGAAAAAGAGAATGATCTTGATTTGATTGAAAGAAGTGAGACAAGCAGGAAAACGCGGTCAAAGAGAGGATGTTATAGACTGTGATTCATTTAGAAAGAAGTTTAACAAATGATGTATTTTACTAACCATGTATATAGACCTTTGGTAAGAAGAAAACTGCTACCGCAGTTGCTCACGTTAAAGCTGGGAAAGGGTTAATCAAAGTCAACGGTAGTCCAATAACCATTGTTGAGCCAGAAATTTTGAGATTCAAAGTTTACGAACCATTATTAGTTGTTGGCTTAGACAAATTCTCCAATGTCGACATTAGAGTGAGAGTCACTGGTGGTGGTCACGTCTCTCAAGTTTACGCTATTAGACAAGCTATTGCTAAAGGCTTGGTTGCTTACCATCAAAAATATGTTGATGAACAAAGTAAAAACGAATTGAAAAAAGCATTCACCGCTTATGACAGAACCTTGTTAATTGCTGACTCTAGAAGAATGGAACCAAAGAAATTCGGTGGTCGTGGTGCAAGAGCAAGATTCCAAAAATCTTACCGTTAATCAACAAATCCCTCATTTCACACACTTCCTCACTATGTTATTATATATTGTCTCATAATACAATCTACGATCTGAATACCCATGTAGAACTTTCGCTAACCAATCGCCTATTCCATTGGGGTGTTTGCTGGCTGATCCTTATAAAGAGAGTATCTACGGTTATGCTTTCTTTTAAGAAGTTAATTATGTATTGATTAGTTATACAAATTTGCTTACTTTGCTTGTTGCTTAATCGAACAAACCGAAACCCATATCGTCATCAGATTCTTCAGCTTCTTCTTCTTTTTCTTCTTCAGCTTCTTCTTCAGCAGCGGCACCAGCAGCACCAGCAGCAGCACCACCAGCTGGAGCAGCGGCAGCACCACCGGCAGAGAAATTGCTCAACAAGTCCTTCAAGTCCTTGTCGGCCAATGCCTTAGCGTAGATGTCTGACCAGATTTTGTCAACTGGAACATTGGCTTTGTTGACCAAGGTGTTCAATTTTTCAGCAGTAATTTCAACTTCAGCGTCGGCCAAGATTAAAGCGGCGTATGATAAGGCGGTTTCAACAGACATTTCTTTCTCTTTCTTTCTTTTACTGACTAGATATAATCACTTTTAAGTAATATATAACAGACTATTCTCAGATCAGTTATTTACTGTTCGTAGTGTAAAAGATTTTCTTTTTTTTTTTTGGTAAATTTTCTCAAACTATTATTTCATTTTTGCTTCCAGCAGGTGTGTCATCACGTGAATATTCATAGGGCTAGTTTGTCCGTGACTGGCAACTGTACTAACCTTTCAACATGAAAGAAACATTCGAGATAGGACATGCCAGGCCTGCCCCCCAAGAAAATCCACCTTGCCTTCAGGGCCTGCTGTGGGTGGCAAGCCCCCCCCCCCCCAACCCTTGGCGGTTTTGCTCTGGGACTACGGTTGGTGAAGGTATTGTTTTCATAATATTCGTAAGTATAAATATATAAATATATATATAATGTGAACCCAAAAGAAATAAAATTGATGAAAAAAAAAAATAGCAATGATCTATATCACTTGTTCGCCCTGCTGCTGTTCTTCTTCTTAGCCTGTCTCTCCTCCTCTTCCAACAACGACAACCTTAACGCTTGTTCAATCATCTTCTGTTCCAAATCCGCACTGGACTCAGCAACGTTGCCATGTCTTGCTTCACCATTACCAGTCTCTGTCATAATTAAAGATGATGCATGAATCGCTGTAGCCGCGGCGCTTCTACGCGCCAATTTCATTCTTGCATTTTGTAATTTGGATTCCCAATCAGGACGAACAAAATCAGTGGTGATAACATTGTCATCATCTGGGGATAAGCCATCACGTCTATGACCATCGATGGTTTGTAAAGTCGCAGTGGTATCTTCTTTAGATGATTCTGAACACTTAGCATAACTTTTAAAATCACACGGCGGTAAATTCCCACCAAGCCCAATCTTGAAATCTGGATGTAAATAAGTTATCCCAAATTCTGGCATTGCACAAAATGGACATTTAGCTGGTTCTGAAATTAAATCTTTTGGAATAATACCGCTTTCGCCACTGCTGCTACTATTATTATTATTTTCCTCATCATGTGGTGGATGAGGATCTAATCTTTTAATTTGAACAAAGCATTCCGAACAAATAGGTTGAGCACAACATCTAGTGAAATTGAAATTATTAGGATAATATAAAAAACAGATTGGACATTCCTTTGCATTTTGATACAAAGTTAATAATAATTCTCTTGACGGGATATTTTCTTTTCGAAACCCATTAACATAAGCAAATTTCTTCTCTCTTAAATAGCGATTTTCAGCTTCAGTTTGCCAAATAATTCGTTTCTCCAATAATTGCTTTTCAAATAATTTAGCAGCTAAATGCCTTTGATAATGTTTTGAATTGGGATCAAGAATAGTTTCCTCTTCAATTTCCCCAGAAATTGGCGCATGCAATGGCAATTTATCAATTTGTTGTAATAGTTCAGCTTCACTCCAATTACAATCAAAATCTTCTAACGGCAAATAAAATGGTGCAATTTTTCGATCAATAATTAATCTCCGCACAGTTTCTGTTGAATAATCAAGATTTGACAGATAAACTCCATAGGGAGCTAAAAATCCACCATCGACATTCTCTTCATGATTCACAATTAATTCTTTCACTATTTGTTTTCTTGTGGCTTCCTTTTCTTTAGTTTTTTTCTTCTTATTTTGACCATTCAACATCTCCCTTACAATCGCAGAATTCATACTACCTCCTCTTCTTCGTCCAATAATTTCTTCTCCTACACGCTCTTCTTTCCCCGCTACATTTCCCATAACTGATAACTATTCAACAATAATAGATAATAATAATGCTTTAAAAAGATACTAATTTGAAATTTTGAAAGTTGACAGAGGCGACGTTTCGCAATCAAAGCGAAACTTTAAACTAAAAACAGCAACAATCGCCAGAATAATCAAATTCCAAAAAGATAAAATAAGTAGTGAAGTTTTTTAATTTAAGGCGCTCTCTATAAATTTATTTATTTTAAACCACAATTAATCCCAATCAATCGCTTTAATTCTTTTTTTTAGTTGTTGTTAAAAACTTATCGATAACAATTTCTAGCTTGCGATAGATATCTCCTTTTTTTCCCCCTCTGCCTTTTTATTTTTTTTTATTTTTTTGATTCTTACTCCATATTTGGTCACATGCTAATGTCATCACAGTGCGAATTTCGGTCGAAGAAAATTTACCTGGAAAAAATAATGGCTTATTCAATGGAATTCAATTAAAATCTTATAAAGACATCGAATTAATTCATTTGACAGTTGATTAGAATAATTTAGTAGAATTGCGCTTGTTTGGTTGTGGCTTTAGGCGAAAAAGGGTGTAAGGACATTGTTTTTTCAAGTTACCGCCTATTCCGAGACCCTTGATGCAGCTCATCCACAACTTGAAGGAAATAAGATCTGGCTTACGGTTTCGAAAAATGAAAAATATTTTATAAACATCTATGACGAAATAAAAAAAACGAACTAGAAGTCTAAAAAGGTTGAAAATATATAAGAATACATTGTAACAGAAATAAAAAAAAATAACGATAAGGAGAAAAAATTAACGAAAGCAGCAAAAATAGAGTAAAACCAGTAAAACAAAAATCTAATAATCAGTAGGAGATGACTAAGCGACACCAACACCAAAACCAACACATATACCAATAACACTCAAAGCAATGACAAAGATAGACATTCCCCCAGCGATTAATTTATATTTTCTGTTAACGTAACCACAAGATGCATCTAAAAATCCAAAGCAAATGACAAGGTAAAGTGGAGGAACAAACAATGCAATTAATAGTAATAATACTGCGGTATTATCTGAACAAACTTTGATTTGACTGCTGTCATAATTATAATAATCGTTACCATGTTTTTCAATATCAATGTTACCTTTTTGGTTAATTGAGGAAATTGCACCGCCAGCGCCACCAGATTGTGGTTTCAAATTGAATGATTTCAATCCAGCTGAGGTACTATTAGATTTGTATTTTCTTCCCTGAGAAATTGTTGAATCTCTAAATGATCGAATCTGATCAATTGATTCATCGTTGATGGATTTGATGTATTTATCGTTTTGAATGGAAAGTGGAGAAAAAGGGGAAGTTGGGGAAACACCACTGTTATGATTGTTTGTTGGCGTATAATATTTTGATGAACTATGACCACTACCCATGAAAGTACCACCACTACTAAAGCCTGCACTTGGTCTTGGATACCCGCTATTTGAAGTCGATCTTATAGTGTTGTTATGTACTTGTTGCTGTCGACCATAAGAAATTGGAGTTATAAATAATTTTTTCTCATCATTTAATAAATTAGGGATTTCACTAGTTGGTACATTTGAACTTGGTTGTTGTTGATGTTGTTGTTGATGTTGATGGTTATGGGCAGCAGTTATGGCAGCTTCAGTGGCAGCAGCACTGGTGGCAGCAGCTAATGTAGCCGCTTGAAGATTGCTGTTTGATTTAGAAGATTTGAAACTTTCTTGACCTTTTTTAAGGGATGAAAAGCTTGATGATTGGGTATGAGCAGTGTTATTTAAATATGGTGGAACGAAAATAGAATCATCATTATCTTGACCAATATTCAATTTAGCAACATCATCATCGTCATCTTCTTCTTCTTCTTCATAATCTTCTTCGTTTTGTTCATTAAGATTGGTTTGTAATTCTTGTAATCTTTTATCATATGTATCAAATTTATTTTCATCATCAACTTTACTATTCTCCGGAACAATACCACCACGAATTGAATAATCTTTACTATTAAACCTCTGAGTTCGAATAAATTTAGGAGTATTATTACTATCAGTACCCCCTGGAGTGGTAATATTCGTAGTGTTTGCACCAAAACTAGTTTGAAATGATGATCTAAAATTAGATGACGTTGTCGCACCACCATAATTTGATGAATTATAAGTATTAGTACTAGCATAAGTATCTCTATTGAAGTTTTTGGAAACACCGCCACCACTGGCAGCTATACCACCGAGTGAGGCAGCAGTTAACAGTGGGAATTTAGTTTGTGCCCGACTATAAGTAGTTGATGTCGATTTTCTAGATTCTTCAACCATTGGCTCTTCAGCTTCAAAATAAAACCCCTGGGATAATCTACTTGTATTCACTGCCTTTTCTGATGCTTTTGAATGTCTCTTATTTTCATATAAGATTGATGATGATGATGATCTTGATCTTGAATGAGTAGAACCTGAATGTTGAGGTGCCAAAGCACCAGAAGCATAGGCAGCAGCAAGTCGAACATCTTCGGTGCTAACTGAAGATGTAGAAGCACTTCTTTTCTGATGAATTTTAGTTAAGGTAGTATCACCATCACCGCCACCAGCGCCGCCGCCACCAACAACAGAAGTACCTGCTTTCAATGATAAAGTTGAATTTGATGTATGATATTTATGTAATTTGGGAACGTCAGGTAATGGAGCCGCGTTCATTGCATTTGCAATTGCTGATAAAACTGATGGTGTCACGGTGTTTCTGTTCGTTGACGTTGTGCTTGATCGATTAGTATCATAAGGATCTGAATTTCTTTTTCCGTAATTTTCATCAGATTCACCTAAATATGACGTGTAAATGTTTTGCAAGGTGTTCCTACTTTGAGTTGAAAATCTTGGATCATTGGTAAGATTCTTTGGGATGCCCAATAAGTGTGATATTGGACCTTCATCTTGTTCCTGTGACTGCTGCTGTTGCTGCTGAGATGAAGTTGATTGATTGTCTTCTAAATCACTAATTGCACTATGATAACTTTCAGCAGTGATATAAGTATTGACACTTGAAGTCGATGGAGGGACAGATTTCCGTTTATTCATTAGTGCTTGCTGCTGTTGTCTGGTGTTTGACTTTATTGGAGCAATTGATTCTGATTGATGGGTTATTGGAGTCTCATCATTGTCTTCACTTAATTTATGCTTGAAGCTATGAGTTCCTGCAGTTGATATACTCAATATATCAATTTTAGGATCATCCAACATATGCGGACTGGCTTGAATTCCATATTCTTCAGTAATTGGTTCATTAGCGATATTTCTTTTCTTTTGAATTGGAGTTGATAAAATATTACTGCTATTGTTATTATCTTTATCTTTATTTTTATTATTTGGCAGACTCGAGGAATCACTAGAATCAATATTTTCAACTATATGAGAAGTATTCCCTTGATGTTGCAGCTGATGATAATTGTAATAATAACGATAATATTCATAATCATCATTGACGTCCATCATTGATGATGGCGGTAATGGTGATGTGTTGGTCATATCTACACTTGTCTCTGAATAAGTTGACGCTGATTCTCTTCTGTTACTATCTTTATTAGTATCAGTTTGAACTCTCAAGTGAGAAGGCTGTTGTTGCTGACTAGTTCCAGCTGACGTTGTTGAATCTCTTGGATTTAAAACTTCAAAAGATTTTCTCTTTGAATTGAATGAACCGAATGAAGTACTACTACTTCGATGACTAGCTCTCGATATGATAGATTTAAATTTCTCCCTAATTGGAGTTTTAATAGAATCTGTTGACAGTCTAGCATCAACGATCTTCTGCTTCTTAGGAGATTGGAAAGGACTAGACATCTTTTAAAATAAGATCTTTTTCTCGAAATTTAAACGATCAGCGTGTTAAAATATCAAACGAGTGAATTAAAATTTAATAAAGGATTGACTGGCAAAAAAATGAATGAATGACTGACTGAATGAGTGAATGAGTGAATGAGTGAATGACTAGGATGGTTTCAATATTGCTATTACTTCTTTATCATTTATAAATAAAGTGTATATACGACGTGTTTGATGGATTTGAAATTAAAATACTCTTAAATGAATGTTGCTTTACCGTCTCCTTTTTCCCCTGGTTTAACTAACTCCCTATTTTTTTGCTACTTGTAACTGACAGACAGTAATTTAAAATTGTCTTTTAGTATTATTATTATTATAATAATATGAGATTGTCTTTTGATATTTCTATTCAAGGGGTCAGGAACAAATTCAAAATCACCAAGATAAAACAGGAAAGGAAAAGAAGAAAATCGAAATTTGAAGTTTTTTTTTTTTCTGACTTTCTTGGGATGTTTGGGAGGACCAAACCCCAGCGTTAATCCAATTATGGAGGGTTCATCGCTGATTTAGGAAATAACTGGATCCAACCAAGCTAACGGTATGCATAAATTTGCATGTATATGCATGCGTTTATAATAGTTAAGTATGTATGATCATGCACCATCATTCGTGTCCTGACGCGTACTTTCCCTGTTTCCGTTTTCATTCTAAACGTAAACAAAATATATTTTTATATTTCACTTTATTTTATGCTGTTTTGGGTATCCCAGTTGCAATTATTGGTAAATGGCGGAATCAAGTAGATTCTTATGATTTGAGACATCCACCCCGAGATTCGCCTTATTCCCTTTGTTGAGTGGCGATTTGTTGCAACATTAATAGAGTTAAATTAATCCTTTTTTGCATTTTATGGTGTGGTCTGCATACACTAATTTGCTACCACTTTTTTTTCATTTTTTTAGTTGCAGTTAACCAATACCATAGCTACTACAAATCTGTATTAATTCGAATTGAATTGAATTGAAGATCTTCCTATATAAATGTCGATTACATTGTTAGTAACTGGCAAATCAATTATTTGAGTTGGTTAGCTAGGTACACAAAATATTAACAACTATTGCCAAAAGGTTCCCTTTCTCTATTGGATATTTTGAAACGACTAGCAACATCCGACAACACTGTGGTTGTTATTTTACGTTTTTACCTTTTCTTAGTCTTCAAGTTAGTCTAGGGAGGAGCTGATGAAATATATTCGCTTTCAATTAATCATTATTAGAAGTGTGCATATCATTCATGTATGCATCCAAACAAAGCAATAAAGGGAACTGCAGACGCCAATTCAGCCAAGCCGTCTATACGTATAGCACGTATAATACGTATAATACGTATAAATATACACGTATCGTAGAGCATACTTTGGTAATATCAAAAAAATACACTGTTTAGTCTTAACAATATATCGTTAATTTTCCTTGTAACCGGCAAAGTAATATATAAATATTATCTTGTGTCTCTATTCTACCGGGAATACTACTATTATTATTATGCCAAAAATGGTGTCGTCGAGAAGAGCAATCCATTCTTGCCGTACTTTCGAAAAGAAAATCAGAGTTAACAATGAATATATTGTCGTATTGCTGATGGGTTAGGTTCAGTGAAGTAGATACTTTTAGTTATTTGCGTCCCTTTTCGATAACTCTGACAAACACTTTTTTTTTCTATGTTGATTTAATTTGTTCAGCAGGTTAAGACTTTTCCCGTATTTACAATTAAATCTGGTTCTTTATGAATATTCACATGTGCCATCGTGTACCATCTCATACTAAGCATTTTGTTAGAATCTTCAAATGAGCATTCGTACGGTTTATCATTTAGGTGAAATTGGATATGCCTTGTTATTTCACTGGTTTTGCGAGAATTATAGTTATGATTTTGATATGTACAAGTTTATCTCTTTTTCTTCAACTTCAACTATAGATTCGCCATGATTGGTCCCATCTATTTTGTCAGCTGTAATGACTGAATGGTCAGAATCTGAATTCTCCATGTTGAGCGTGGGTGTTTTCATTGCTTTACACGAAATTGCTGCGATTGAAATTAAGTAGCCGCATCAATATGATCGTATATGTAAGATCTTCCGAGTACGCGTATATTTTGAAAAATACGAGTTTGTATATAACAGCGAAAACTCGAAATCCAAGTAATACAAAACATAACAAATAAATGGTCAAATCCTATTCTCGGCTACCATTTATCATCCCTGATAAAGTTATTTCGCTAGTTTGATTGAATTGTGTGTGACACATTTGCAACATAACTTAATACTTTATGAATGTTTTTTTGTCCATTCGTTAAGTAAATGATCTATTATAGTTTCCAAATGAGCCTCTTTATGGCTTACTGCCCAAATGATATTGAGTATGCCTAGCTAAATCTATTGTAATAATGGGAGTGTAATTATAATCTCTGTATGTGCATCTGTATTGCCCTTCTTTGGTAGGGCCTGAAATATGTTGTTCGGTGGCTTCTAGCAATATTGTTGAGGGTTCGCCTGTAACTTTTGGTCTTTATGCAATGAAATTCTTGTTTTCCTAACGTTTCAAATTGCCATTATCAGCGCTCGAATTATTTCAATATTAAAGGAAACAGTTGAACCGGTTAACCTCGGTAGAGCTTTCACTTTCTGATGGTAAAACATTGGTGGGAGTGATTTGCACTTAACGAGGCACCATTAGATTGATGATCAGCTAGTATTGAAAATTTAGTATTGGCGCCTCCCATCTTGCGTCTACGATTTTACTTTTATTATACATTTTGTAAACGACTTCAAGTTATGTATTCTGGTAATAAGCTGAAACCAGTGATTAACTCCTATTCTACTTTTTAATTCTTCCAATACAGGTATTTTTGCCTCTATATCAGTTTAATCTACCAGATTCACTGAAGCTTTTCGCATATTTACATTTGAATCTAATTCCTTTATGGTTATTTTCATGGCGCTTCAAGTGTGCTGTTGTGGAAAACGGCCTATTGCAACTGCTAAATGATCATTTGTGAGGTTTTTCATTTAACTGAAATTTAATATGCTTGATTACATGACCTGTAGTGCAGGAATTATAATCACAATTTTGTTGCTTGCTAGTATACCTCTTTTCTTTATTAGGACCTTGAATGTATTGCTCAATAGTTCCTGCATGTGATGCTGGCACCACCTCTGCTGTTTTTGCAGTGAAATTCGTGTCTGTATTGTAATTAACATCAATTTTGATAATCTAATTACCGGAATCTGAATGTGAATCGCCTTGCATTATAATTGCTGAGTGTTGTTGTTGGTCTGTTAAGAATTTCTTTTTTCAGGACTGCAAATCTTCTTGTAGCGAAAAAATATCAGATTTAATTATGTTCAGCAATCTTACCGTTCATACTTTACGTCTCATCTAACACATAGCTCCCATTTTCTTTTAGTCGCCGCATTGAACATGACGAATGTTCAGGTTCCAACAGAATATTTATTCTTGCTTATGTGTGTGGAGGTTTTAAATATCAGCGAATGCAGCTAGCTTGACATGCATGGAATTCTCCAATCAAAAATGAAAATGAAAATGAGAAAAAAAAGAAAAGAAAAGAATTTCTATTAATAATAGCCTTCACTAGTGGCTTTTTGATTGATTTCATTAGGCAGCTGGCTAGATTAACGCCGATGGTTAAGTTGAGTTAAGTTTAGTTATCCTATGCCTTGATGCGCCCCCCTTTCTTTTTCTCAATTTTCAAAATTTTTCAATTTTCTGCCTTCTGGCATAGCAATGACAAGGGCTGAATGAAATTTCAATTATGTTTGCCTTTTTGACAGGAAATCAGATCGAAAATCAAAATAAAAGAAAATAGATATCTACAAAGAAATTTCATAAAATTAGGTATTGATTGATATATTGATATATTGATATGTATATGCCATGACCATATAAAAAAAAGAAACGATTAAGATAAAATAATAAAAAAAAATAAAAATAAAAAATCACAAAACAACATATTTTTTTTTGTATATACAAACAAGAAGTAAAATTTTTCTTTTTTCTTTCTAATAAAATCACCATCCTCAAAAACTAATAAAACAAGCAAATATCCATCTAATAAAACTGTAAACAATAAAGAAGTAAAAAGGAGATCCCCAATAAAACCAAAAAGAAAAGAAATAAAATATGATAACTAATATAATAACATCCACTTTCAAGATGATGTGAATCTTGTAATATAAAAGAGAAAAGTCATGAAGTAGAGAAAGAATCGTTTTAAAAAACTGCCAAGGATACCCACAAGCAGCCAGACCAAATGAATCAGAATGAAAAAGTTTTGCTTGAATGAAGATTATCAGCAAGGAAACCCAGTCGCAGCCAAAAAGAAGGTTGGCGCGCCACAATGGTTTCGCGATAAGTATTAAAACAAAAAAGAATTCACCTTTTAATCATTCAAGCCAATTCGATTCAGCTCATATTCTTCATTTTCCTTTTATTTCCAAGATTCAATGATGATGATGATGATAATAATAATTGCGCATTTTTTTTTTTTGTAAATTTTTTGTAAATTTTTTAATTTCTTTTTTTTTAGAATATTTTTTTAAAAATTAACAAAATCATCAATGTCAAACATGGTAGCTGGCGCTGCGGGCCGAAAAGACATAACCAGAATAGAAATAAAGGTCTATATTAGCATACCAGATGTTAATATAGAATGCAAGCAAATGGAAAAGTGTTTATAAGAAAACCGCTGCTGGGTTATGCAACCTGCTACCATGTTGTTGACCATCATCATTAAAAGCTTCAGCTAAAATATCATTACCTCCAGTAGTTAAAGAGAAATAGTTTGGAAATTCCGATTTAACTGTTGGATTATTATCAAATTCCGAAGGTAAGAATAATGGGTTAGTTAAATTTGATAAATATTCATCGACTCTACCAACATCATCACAATCATCAATTGAACTTATAGGGCTCGATCTAGATTCATCATCAAATGAAGAACCAGTAGTGGAAGAAGTGGTGGTAGTAGTACTGGTTGAATTATCCTTAGAAGTATAATCATTGCTAGTAATATCCAAAGTATTACTAGAGTAACCTGAAGGTGATTGATTCAAATTTTTGAATGGGGAGATATGTTCATGTTTAATCAATGGGGTTGACAATGGAGAAGTGGCAATTGGTGAAACAATATCTTCAGTTAAATTGTGGCTAGAAGTAGTAGGAGTGGTGGAACCAGGAGTAGTAGTAGTGGTTGTTGTTGTAGTAGTAGTATTGATGGATTTAATTTTTGGTTTCTTAATTTCAATTGACTTAGAGTCAACCGAACCTTCAGGAGTTGACGATCTAGAAGATTTTTCATTATTTGAACAAGAATCAGCTGAGGTAAAATCAGTGGCACAAGCAGTAGTTGGCTCTGCTGGTTGAATTAATTCAACATCAGGAATAGGTTCTTCATTCAAAACTGTCAAATCAATCTCGTCATCTTTAGCGATATCGCCACCCAATTTTTTAATAGTTTCCATCAATTTTTCGCTCAATTTCAATAATCTAGATTCTCTAGATTTATAACATTTAATATTATTTTCCAATTTATGAACTGAGCTTTCCAAAAATTCAACATGTTTTCTCTTTTTTTCTCTTGAAGCATGAGCAGCTCTTCGGTTTCTCAAGATTCGTTCAACACGTCTCTGTTCTTTTTCTTCTTGAGTCTTTGCTCTTTTTCTTGGAGGAAGAGTAGAAGTGATTGGAGGTAAATCAGACATGATAAAAATTAAAGGAAGAGGTAGAAGAAGTAGAAGTTAAAAATAAATAGTAATAGTAATTATAATAATAATTGTATAGGGGATCAAAAAATGTCGGGACGAATTGAAAAATAAATATAGGAGAGAACGAGGGAGGGGGGGTAATAAGTAAACCAGAAAAGAAGTAATGGAAACGAGAAGTTAAAAAAAATAAAAATAGAAAGAAAAGAAAAGAAAATTAGAAAAAAAGAAAAGATAGTTGGTGGTATATATAATATTAACTTGATTAGTTTAAGTAAAATATAAGACTATCGATCAAATTATAGCTGAAAGTATTTGAAAATTATTGAAAATAATTGAAAAATTGTGGACTAAAATTAGGGAGGGAGGAAGGAAATATTGATATTTATAAATGAATTTTGTAGTAGAGAATTAATTTAGTAGTAATGTCTATCATTGGAACAATAGCATAGTCCGTCCCACAGGAGATTAGGGGGGGTTATGCAGATTGCAGTACGCAACGTTTCAGGCTGCGGCAAGCCACGTGAGATCAGTCGGGCGATTGCATTCACAAAGGGGAGAGACCATACACTGGCTGGTGATTTAACGTTCGTTTGCCCGCATTGATCTCCCAATTCAACTGGGAAACCACACCCAAGGCGTGGGTTGCCTCCCGTAACTGATCGATTGGGTTTTGATCTTTTACTGCGTCGGTTGAAGAACGAGTGAGTATGGTGAGATTATTTCTTTTTACAGATAATAAAATGGAAATAATAGCAAGATATTACATGTTATTGTAATCTTAATTGATATTATAATCTTAATTGATATTATAATCAATAGGATGATTTAATGAATGTTAAACCCCCCATACCCCCTCCATACACCATTGCTTTTGTTTCTCCTTCTCCTTCTCCTTCTCCTTCCATTTTATGGTGCTTAATTAATAATTTAGGAACAGAAAATCAAACAGAATTAGCCTAGCTAAGTGAATCGCAAGACCAGTTGGGTAACTACCCTGCCATTTAGTCAAAGTCAATTCGATTTGGATTAATTCAATTCAATATTGATTAACACTGAACTAAAAAAAAAAAAAAAAGAAAATCCGCATAGCGCACCAGCTAGCTCAGCTGAGCTGGTTTACCACGTCTTCCTGGTGCTCCTCTTTCTGGGCCACCACCCATTATTTGCCTAGATAAGCGTCGTACCGCACCGTACCGTTTCCAAGCAATATTGGCATGAATTCACTGTCCACCACCGATCGACAAAAATATTATCAGTATCAATCAACCAACATATTATGAGGATTGATTGATGATAATGATAATCATGCTAATGATGGCTTATACGATGTTTCATGACTATAATAACCCTCCTTGAAACATATAATATAGGTTGCACTACTATCATACCCATAATATTATCACGGTGATAGTCAAAGTGTTTCAGTGGTGAGTATTAAACTTTATTACCCAAAGGGTAACCTTAGTACCCCGATACCAATTATTATTCGTGAGTGGTTTGGAATTCAATCGAGTATTGATTGCCGGGAATGTTCCTGGCTTCGCAGCTTCGCAGCAATTTTATTTGTTTTTGACTCCGTCAATCATAAAGCGAGCTACGATAAATATCCTCGTTTCGTTTGACGGCTTGTCAGTGGCCACCTGCTACAACATGTAAAAATGGTTGCTATTCAGTTATTCAGTTGGTTAGACCTTGTGGGTATTTTAGTCTGCTACACCTTGAACTAATTGAAGTAAAAGAAAAACTAAAGGACGCTGTTAGTGTATATACCATGGTATGGTAATTTGGGGTGTGTTTGTTGCAGCATACTAAGGTCTTATGCATGAGCTACCTCGTAATAATGTCGCTAATTTTAATTATTACATTGAGACCAGAAATGTCTATTCACACACTTTTCTGTTTATCAATTGATCGATCCAGCCTATGATAGATGATAAAAAGAAATGAAATGAACAAAATGCACTACGGAAAATGAAAGATAAGTCAGCGACAAGCAATAATAACAAGTTAAATCGCTAATCCCTCGCTAATCCCTCGCTCATCGTAATCGCGATCGTGATCCAGGCAGGGTATTGGTTTTCAATTCCCATTCTTTTCAATTGTAGCTAGTACCTTAAACGAATAAAATTATCGTGATTTGTGAGTGAATAAAATTAATGTATGGAATGCTTGGATGTTTTGCATATTCGCGTCGATTTATACTTTATTTAACAAATTATACAGAAGGGACACTCTCCTCCGGACACCACCAATGCACCGCCTTACCAACATCAGCCACCGCCGCCACTGGCCAGAACACAAGCCTTGTCTCACCACCAAGCACTGACCCACCATAGTGTACATGTTTTAGTCCGATGTACGCCCCCCAAACATCAAAAAGAAAAAAAAAAAAAAGAAATAAAAACCAATATCGAGAATATTCACGACTGGAATTGCCCTCTGCCAAGTAAATTTTTAACCCTTATTGGCAAAAATAAAAAAGACAGATTCAATCAGACCTCCTCGCTAATGAGTAATGATCACTTGTAAGGTTTTAAACTAAAAAATACCTAGATGTACTTCCATAATTTGTTTCTTTTCTTGTACTGTTGATTAGCCAACTCCCCACCCAGTTAAAAACTTTTTCAAACCAAATTGGCCAATGGCAAAAATAATATATTGAGACATATTGACTGACTGGCTGACTGACTGACTGGCTGGCTGACATTGATTTCATTGATTTCATTGATTTTTTGGGCAAATTTCACCTGAATATACGGACAATCAATGCCAACGAAAAAGCATTAGTTCAGAAGTCTTCTTTTCCAAGATAATCGGAATTTACTTTAAACCATTGGCAAAAGAAGTGACTCCTTTTCTTGAAAAGAGTGTCTTGAAGTCGCCTTGAATTTTGTTTTCTTGTTAATATGTAATTATTTCTCCATTAGGTAACTGCATGGGAAGGTATTTTTTCACATCCAGCAGTTTGGTAAGGTTATCACGCTCCAATGTTCAAAACTGAAAAAAATTGAAAAAAAAAGCTGCAGTTGGCCCACCAAATATCAACTAATAATTATGTTTCGATTAAATCTAAGACAATTACGATCGCGAACAATAACAGCGGCCACCGGGTCGGCAACTACTAGGTTCGCTACTCGAAATGCCATTCGATTTGCCAGTGGTAGCACCAAGTCTCAAACTAGCAGCTCCGGGGGAATAAAATTACATTACCTTGTTGGAATTGGATTAGTCAGTTATTTGGTTCTTCATATAGCGCTACAGGGAGTTGACAAGAACCGCCCAAAGAATAATTTTAGTATTGCAGAGTACGAAAACATTAAGATTCAAGATGGGTTAAAACGGAAAGTGAAATTGTTGGCTGATAAGAATGTTAAAGTGGTGTTATCTCTTGATTCAATAAACGTCACCAATGAATTTGATGATCTGATTAAAGTGTTGGATGCCAAGCAACTTCTCGAAGAAGAAAAGGAAAATAGTGGATCGATGTTTGGTCCATTACTAAAAGAATGCGAATCTAATGGCCGAAAAGTCCCAGTGGGGACTGTCACTTCAATAATTTCAAGCAATTTGCAAAATTTAATTGATTCAAACCAGGAATTTAATGGACTTGTGGTGATTAATTTCCCTGATTCCATTGATGAATCAATCAAATTTGAAGAAAAAATCGCTACCGTGAATCAATTAATTACTGCTAAGAATTCTAACGACAGCAAAATTACAAATTATTATAACACCGTTAATAAAGTGAAAATTGTCAAACCTAGTCAACTTGACAAAACAATTTTAGAAACTTTCAAATAGAAATCATTTATCTGTAAATAGAATTATAAATCTACATTTGTTTTTTCATAGGCATATATTATGGGTTTATGCAATTGTAGAATTTGCAGTAAGTTCAACATCATACTTAAAATCAAAATAAGATTTGTCAAAATGATGTACTCTAACAAACCCATCTTCTCCACCAGAAGCATAACCAGTACCATTAGGATGAACTGCAACATAATTCAAAGGACCAAAGTGACCACCAACTCTACCAATTTCATCTTGGAAAATTTTATGGAAAAATCTAGCTTCAAATTTCCCTTGCTTTGAAGAAGTAGTAGTAACGTCTCGAGCTTCTTGACCACCTCCCAATATAACAAATTCTTTAATTGTAGTAATCGTCGCAGAATTCATTGGAGCATCAGTTTCATAATTTTTCAATATTTTAAAATTATCAACATCAACTAATTTAGCAGTTTTGTCCTTTGAACTAGTAATAAAATAAGTTCTATCAGTAGAAAATTGTAAATCAGTAATTTGCTTCTGATGAACTTCTTCTTCCTGTAAAAAATCTCCGGTTATTGCATCATATTTACTTATAAATCCATTATAATGACCAACAATAATATATTTACTTAAATATGAATAGCCCACAATCATAGCTTTAACTCCTCCGTCTCTTGTAGGTATCTTTAAACTTGGCTCAGTCAGTTGTTCTTTTAAATCTTTAGTATTTATTGGGAATGTAAGAATCGTCCCTTTACGACCCATAACTTCATCAGTAACTAATAAAATTTCATTTTTGCATCGATTAAATTCAACTCTTCGAACTGGGGTAGCTAATATCCAAGTGAATAAACACTCCCCAGTTCTCACGTCCCAAAGCTTAGCGCTACAATCTGCACTCCCGGTTAATGCTAATGAACTATCTTCATTAACATCAATTGACCAAATCGTACCACTGTGACCCTCAAGAGTTCCTAATCGTTCACCGTTAAATGAGTACCAAACGGAAGCGACGCTGTCTTTGGAAACAGAAAAAATTAAATCTCCTTCTTTATTGAACTTCACTTGTGTGAGGGCTCTCTCATGCCCATTTAACATAATAGGTCGCATCCTTTAAAATCGATCCTTAATGTAAAGATATCTGGTCGTTGCCTTTGGTGAAAAATTTTGTTCAACTTTTTTTTTCTAATTCCATCACGTGAAAACAAATAAAAATCAAAGCGCATTCAATGCGAACGATGGGAACGCCAATATCTAAACTATCTAACATACATCAGTTATAATGAGTGACGACCTTACATCAACCAATTCTTATGGTCGTAAAACATGGAATAAACAAGCATATGCGAAATTAGCGCAACAGAGGCGGGACAAATCAATGTCCACTACAACAGCTAGCCATGGTGAAAATTCTAAGAAGGATATTTCAACTCGAAAAGTTGATGTTAATTTTCAAGCTAACTTAAACCAAAAACAATTAGTTAGTCAATCGTCATCAATTTCAGTTCATCGTGGGAAATCCAGTGGATTCTACTGTGACACATGCAATTTGACATTCAAGGACAATTTAACGTTTCTTAATCATATTAATTCAACGCAACATATGGAGAAATCCGAGTTCAAGACCCAGAATTTGGCGAGCGTCACGGTTGAGGACGTGAGGCAGAAATTGAAGCAAGTTTATGAAGATCAATTGAAGCAATTGGAAATAGCTAATGATATGGAATTGTTTAATTTGAAACAACGGATTGAAGAAAGGAAAAAATTTGATGCTGAACACCGTCAACGGCGACGAGAAAAGCGTAAACAAAGCAAACTAAAAGCAAAGGAGACAAATAATGAGGAAGTCAATGACGAAGATGAAATTATGAAACAAATGGGGTTTTCTAATTTTGGAAGCGTACATTAAAATAAAATGAAATAAAATGTTTAAAGCATGAATATTCATTAAGCCCATTTTATAATACATACTGAAAGCCACCAAGGTTTATTTATTTACCGTGTGCTTCAGTTGCCTTTTTAGCGTCGGCTAAATAATAGTTAGTAAGACACAATTGGTTCAATTAGAAAGGGATAACTACTCACCTGCCGCCTGTTTCTCCCTTAATTTTTGAGCATCTTGTTCTAATCGTTTTCGTGGGTCACCGGATTGTTTCTTCTTTTGTTGTTGTTGTTTCTTAAGATTTTTCTCTCGAGCTTTATCTCTTTGGTTACCTCGAGTCATCAATAAATATTAATTGAAATTGTAATATTTTATGGCTTGCTTGTAAATCTTGTTAGACTTCGATAGAATCCGAGAATCCAAGAAGCCAAGATCAAGGTTTGTAGAGGAAGGTTTGCTAGGCGCACGACGGGAAACGCCAGTTTTTATAATTTTGAGTAAGAAATCATACGTCATTATTTTTAATAAAAGAAAGAATTATTGTGATAATGGTTGACGAAATAGAGAAAGAAACTAGTGAAGAAGAATTGACTAAAGAAGAAAAGCTCGAAGCAGCTAGAAAAAAAGTAGGTATAAGTTGATAATTTGACAATATTTGTGAAGGATCGGATATTAATATTCTTTGTCTAGTTTGAAAAATTGAAGAAGAAAAACAAGAAGAAAACTAAGAAGAAGAAAGAAGAGGAGACGGCAGAAAAAGATAACGAGGCTAGGGAGGATGATAAAGAGGATGCCCCTGCAGAGGAAGAATCTAAAGAAGAGCTTAAAGAGGAAGAGCCCGTAGAAAAGACCAAAGAAATGGCCAAAGAAGCGGCCAATGAGGAGGTCAAAGAAGAGACGAAAGAAGTGGGCAAAGAAGATCCATTTGGCGGAGAAAAAAACAGTGAATTTGATGAAATATTTAATAACTTAAATAATGAAAATGAGGCTGCAGAACCACCAAAACAAACCGCCCCTTCAGATAAGGATGACATAATCAAGTCACTTCGAGAAGAATTGGAATCAAGTAAACAAGAATTAGCGAAATATAGACAAGAAAATTCTTATTTAAAATTTGAAAAAATTGATTTACAAGATGAAATTGAAACTTTGAAAGAAGCTTTGAGTGATTTGAAGTTACAACATAAAAGAGGTAAAGTTGATCAAAGTTATCGTTCGAAAAGTAGTGATGGCGATGAATCTGAAGTTTCATTATCACCAGGCCCACCTCAGAATAGAAGAAGATCATTTTTCAGTGGTGCTTCACAATACACTCCAAAATTTCAACAATATCAACAACAATATCAACAACCAGCACCACAACAAGAAGCTCGTACTTACACTTATGAAGAAATCAAACAACTGTTGGAAAAATGGAAAGATTGGAGTTTGGATATGAGACATTGGAGATCAGTTGGTTCTGGCCCCGTTGTTCAATTTTGATATTTTTTACGCTTTTCATGAAACAAAAAATTATCATCTATTGTGTATATACAGGTTATGCGTTTGTCATTTCCCTAACATTTTTGAAGGCTTTATCCTAATTCGTTTCTCTCCTTATTCCCTCTACTTCGCTCGCTCAGCAGCTATCGAAATCTACAAAGTGCCATCCCACCTAAATTTCTAGCTGCTGCTTCTTGTAAATCTAAAACCAGATTATCGTTTAATTTAACCAAGATAGTCTCTGCTGGTTGAATAGGTTTAATTTTTCTCACATATAACCCACTGGCTAATGCTTTAATTTCCATTGGATTCAAATGAATTTTCAAATTTGGCTTAGAGATTAATGAAAAATGACTGAGCACTGGCTTATTATTTCTGTATTTCAAAGTCAACCATAATCTTCTAGTAGAAATGTTATCCGGAGTCACTTCAATTGGATTTCCTGGTTCATCTGGAGCAATATCTGATCCTCGCTGAATTGCTGATATAAAACCTTGCTTGTATAAATTAAGGGAAACATTAAAATGAAGTCTGGTTAATGGTATTTTAGCAAGACTAAGATTTGCTCGGGTGCAGTTTTGTAGATGTGAACAAACGTTAGCTAAATGAACGAGGGACATTATTACTTTATTATTATTAATATTATGATTTCGACAGTAATTTTTCACTTGCTGGTTAGTCAAAATTTTTGTTAGTGGTCAAATTTTTTTTGGAGAAATCAAAGGGAGGGTAAGTATTTAGTAGCATATAAATTTCTCCAAAAAATTGCTTGATGGTTATTATTTCGATGGGCATTTTTAAGGCCAAAAACCAATCTATCTATGGCGAAAATATATTGAAACAATAACCATATCGTTGAAGTCAAGCCAATTATTTTCCTTTGTGGCGACTTGATTTCATTTCAGGTTGGTAATTATGTAGAATTATGTAGATCCCGTAACCGTTCCGACATGAGAGTGGCAAAGTGCACATTGCTTTAATTGACATCGAATTATCTTAATATCCTTCTTAATAATAGGGAAATATAGATATATATACACTGGTGTCAATACCGTATCATAGACAGCCGGCGTGCCATGTTGGAGTAGGACTGATGCATAATTAAAAAAATATTGGGGAAACATATTTTTTTTTCGCGTCCACCCACCAGTCATCTCAAAATATTCAATAGTTTCGATAGCTATGGCAAAGACTGACATAACGAAGTTATTTGGTCCGGGAAAGATAGCTAAGACATCGAAAACAAAAGGATCAACTAATAGCAAAAACAAGCTTCCACTCAAAGCCTCTCAAATTTCCAAGAAATTTGAATCTAATATCATATCGTTGAACGCGTCGTCATCGTCGTCTGCGGTAAAATGGATAATCAAGCCTGATTTGATCTCGGCAATACCAACAACCGCCACCACAGTGACCCCTAAGACGAAACTTGCCTGTTTCGACCTCGATGGTACGGTTATCACCACAAAATCAGGAAGAAAGTTTGCTATGGGAAGCGACGATTGGAAATGGTTCAATGATAAAGTGAAAGATAAACTTGTGAATTTCATGGCAAATGATGGTGTTGTAGTGATATTCACAAATCAAGGGAATTTGATAGCTGATAACAAATCAAAATCCTACACTAATTTTAACTCTAAGCTTAATAAGATATTCAAGATTTTGAGTGACGATGATAACGATAATAATCTCGGAGGGAGATTGTTTCTCTTTGGGGCATCCAAGTTACCGGTTGCATTGAAAAATGATCATCGATACAAGGACAACGACGAAAATAATCCATTTGTTAGAAACAGGAAACCTAATATTGGAATGTGGCAGGAATTTTTGAAGGTCGTGAATATTTTTGATAAGGGCAAAGATAGTCAACTGATTGATTGGTCAAATAGTGTTTACGTTGGCGACGCTGCTGGGAGACCCAAGGATTTCAGTGATAGCGATAAAAAATTTGCAGAAAATATAGGGCTACCGTTTCTAACTCCAGAGGAGTATTTCGTTTAAGCTGGGCAAATATTTTTATTCACTTTTTTCTATATTTCATAGATTCTACTTAATGACGCCCATTCTGTTTGTTTAAAAACTCTTGAGCCATAGATGCGTACTTAGAAAAATCTCCACCTCCTCCAGAAGATGGTTTTCCCCCAGATTCCCCATGGCCACCAGATTGACCACCTAAAAACTCTTGTGCCATTGAAGCATACTTGGAGAAATCATTACCTCCTCCACCTTGATAAGATCCTGTTTGCTGAGATGCACCATGACTACTTCCACCTGCTTGACTCAAAAAACCTTGAGCAAGGGAACCAAGACCACCGGCACTACCACCTTGATGAGATCCTGTTTGCTGAGATGCACCATGACTACTTCCACCTGCTTGACTCAAAAAACCTTGAGCAAGGGAACCAAGACCACCGGCACTACCACCAGAAGAAGCACCATGGGATGAGCCCCCACTTGGACGACCATTACCCCCAGCTTGACTTAAAAATCCCAGAGCAAGCGCGCCTAAACCAGCAACAGCACCATCACTACCACCACTGTGAGATGATGGGCCTCCATGAGAAGAACCTCCACCATTCAATGATGAAAGGAGGGAACTCAATGCTGCATTGACTCCTAAACTGCTTCCACCAGAACTACTACCACCACCGCTAGCTTTACCACCAGCAAATGCGGCAATCAATGGACCAAGACTCCCTATGCTTTGAGATCCAGCTCCTCCACCATTGTTATTTTTGACAAATAATCTACTCAACAATGAAAATTTGTTAGATTGAGATTTTCCTCCAAGAAGTTGACCCATAACCATTGAAGAAAGCCCTCTTTCATTTTCACCCAATGATCGATCTTGAGAAACTGAATTCTCCAACAATAAAGTCAAATGATTCATGTTTTTATTTAAATGATTGGAAACTGATTGATCGTTATAAGATTCATTAAGTTGTGCTGATTTTTCAAATGATGCAGCAGCAGCTTCATAATTTTGTTGTTTCACTTGCATTTCTCCAATTGCTAAATGAGCATGTGGGGAATTAGAATTTTGACTCATTGCGGTTTTAATATCATTATCAGCTCTATCATATTGCCCTAAGCCAATTAGTGCTCTTGCTCTATTAGCTTTATATTTTGGGTCCTCACTGTAAGAAACAGCTTGTTCAAAACATTCAAGTGCTCTGTGGTAATCACCAGCAAATAAAGCTTCTTCTCCTTGGTAATTAGATCGATCTGCCATAATTAAAAAATATTTAATTCTCTATAAGTAAGGGAAAACAGTTGGTCGAAATTTCTCTTTTTTATATAGAAAAACCCTTGAACAATTGAACAACCAAAACCGTTGGCAAAAAAGTAAATTGCTGATGCCGCTGTCAGCAAAAAGCATCACAGCCTAGTTCCAGCACATCGTTACAGCAGACACCCGTCACGGGGTCCAAGTACCCCCTCTGCGGGATTAATTAAAATTTTGACAATTTCTAATCAGAAATTTTTCAAATCTTGATCTTATCAGTTATCCAATTTTATTTTGTTTTAGTTCTCTTAGTAAATTATGACCAGATCAGAGATACCGAAACAACCAGTTAAGCCATTCCCTTTGGTTGAATCCAGTCACGTTGTTGGTGGGTTTGGTAGAGGGCTGTCTGACCTTGGAATTCCAACAGCAAATGTGGTGCTCGAAGATATGTCACCAGAATTCAAAAATTTAGAACCGGGAGTGTACTTTGGTTATTGCAAATTGTCAAGAGATGAATCTAAAACCTGCAAAGAAACGAGAATAGTGGAAACTCCGGAGAAACCTGAAGAACAAGATGCCCGAAGAGAAGTTGAATTCAATTTTGGTAGCTCTTTAAATGAAAAAGAATTGAAGGCTGTTTTGCCTCATGTTATGTCAATTGGTTGGAATCCATTTTACGGTAATAAGATTAAAACCGCTGAAATCCATGTTATTCATGACTTTGCTAATAATTTCTATGGCGCCAAGATCAAGTTTAATGTCTTGGGTTATATTAGACCACAATTTGATTATACTACGAAAGAAGCATTAATAGATGATATTAAAACTGATATTAAAACTGCTTTAGATAACTTAGATAAGCAAGGTTATAAAGATTATCAAGACGATTTGCAGTAAATTGCTTTTCTAATTTTTTTTCATCATTCAGCTATTTTTTTCATTAGTTTACATTCTTCTACAGCATTGTTTTAAAATAATTATGATCCATGACCACCAAATATATTACTTACATAGTTTTAATGAATACATTCTAATAAGATAAGCCATTGTATTATGATTTCTCTCTTTTGTACATATCTATTGAAGTTTCCTTGTCATTTTAATAATTGTATGCAATATCATGCACCGATCATCCTATCACGCATTTCTAAGATGAGGAAGAAGAAAAATTTTTTTTTCTCAAATTTACCATACTTCAGAGTAATTTATCGTTATCAATTGAATATGCCTTCAACACATAACAAAGACAAACCTTGGGACACCCCAGACATTGACAAATGGAAGATTGAAGAATTCAAAGAAGAAGATAATTCATCCGGTCAACCATTTGCTGAAGAATCATCATTTATGACGCTTTTCCCAAAATATCGTGAAGAGTATCTTCGTCAAATTTGGCCAGAGGTAACGCGATCCATGGAAAAACATCATTTAGCTTGTGTGCTAGACTTAGTGGAAGGTTCTATGACCGTTAAAACTACATTGAGAACTTATGACCCATACATTATTTTCAAAGCGCGAGATCTCATCAAACTTTTGGCGCGTTCTGTGCCATTCCCTCAAGCAGTCAAAATCTTTGAAGATGACATTGCTTGTGATGTGATTAAAATTGGTAATTCTGTCAGTAATAAAGATCGTTTTGTTAAAAGAAGACAGCGATTAGTTGGCCCTCATGGGAACACTTTAAAGGCACTTGAATTATTAACTGAATGTTATATATTAGTTCAAGGTAATACTGTGAGTGCCATGGGTCCATACAGAGGATTAAAAGACGTTAGGAGAGTAGTTGAAGATTGCATGAAGAATATTCATCCTATATATCATATTAAAGAATTGATGATTAAAAGAGAATTAGCCAAGAAGCCAGAATTAGCTGAAGAAGATTGGAGTCGATTTTTGCCAAACTTTAAAAAGAGAAATGTTGCTCGTAAGAAACCTAAACAAAAGGCTAATGAAAAGAAGAAAGATAAAGTTTACACTCCATTCCCACCTGCTCAAACCCCTAGAAAGATTGATTTACAAATTGAAAGTGGTGAGTATTTCTTGAATAAAAAGGAGAAATCTCAGAAGAAATTAGAAGAACAAAGAGAAAAACAAACTGAAAAGAGAAAAGAAAAAGATTTAGAAAGAGCTAAGGATTATGTTGCTCCAGAGGAAGCTAAGCATGAAAGTAAATTGAAGAGGAAGAATGATGATGAAAACAAAGCTGAAAAGAGTCTAAAGAAGCACAAAAAGGGTAAGAAGGAAAGGAAATCTAGCAAACACGCGGACGAGGATAATGAATGAATAAATAAATGAATCCTTTATAATTAATAGAGTTTGTCTTAGGAAAGAAATTGTAACACTATTGCTGTTAATAATAACATTCCCATTCAGTACGCAAGAAGAAAATCGAAGTATTTAGGCTAAAATTTAGAATTTCCACTTTAGGATTTAATGTTTTTTTTTAATTTTTTTACATGTGCGTTAGGCCTGCAAAATCATAATTTTCGCCAAAAGATTTCCAACACCGACTATTTTCTTAACTAACAAAATTAACAATTCCAAACAAAATGGTATGAAGGAAGAAAATTCTGATTCTGATTCAGGCAACTCTATCATTACAATTGATGAGAATGATTGATCCAGTGATAACAATTTGGCTATTCCCATCTTGCCACAACAACCGCAACCTATGATTCATTATCAATCTAAATTGATTAATATATTTCATAATTTTAGTGACAAAATTTGTTGCAATTGCAATAATTGCAGTAAAGCACTTAAAAGCGAGCAGATATTCGGACTCATCTTGAACACCTTTAGGGTTGAACCGTTTCAAATGTTCATTCAATGATTGTAATAGATCACTTGCTAGAGGAAATCATTCGTCGTCATAAGGAATCAAGCTCAATTGCGAATATGGGAAAAGTTTTAGTCAGTCTAATCCATCAACAAAGTATAGAAAAAGAAATATTTCTATTGCCCCTTTTAGAAAGTGAATGAAAATAGCAGTTAATCATTGGTTTGTCATAATTTCATTTATTTGCTAAATTACGTAAGTCGTTATTGCTTTTCAGAGTAAGTAAAACCTTGTAGGTCTCCCAAGCAATACCCAATCTCATTGGATTCACTTGCTCACTGTTTAATAAGTTGCTTCACCTCGCACCTGACAGATTTAATTTTATTGCGAAGATTGTTGCCAAAACAATGTAAAACTTACGACGTCAACGATTCTAATTCAGGAAAAGGTGAAAAAAATTTTTTTCTTTTTGTAAGGATTGCCGCGATGTTGGGGCGCCAACTTAGATTTCTGCAGTTAGAAACTTCTCAAGTCATTTTAGTTGCATAAAATTATCGCTTCAATCTATATTCAAATTTCCATATCTCTTTTTTTTTTGGACTACCTATTAACAGGGTTCAACAGATGAAGGAATCATAAGTGCTGCTGCTCATGGCTGGTTTACTAGCAAATGCTAACTCTGGTTTTAGTTGCAATTCAACTTCTGTTGAACCTACTAATTGCCGCTCTCTTATGGCAAAGCCCGCCGATTGGTTTGGATCAACCTCTATAAAGGACATAACCCATTACATTGTAGTATCAACTTTAATTCCATGCCCAAACCAGATGATATGAACAATGGCTGTATCTACACTCCAATTGTGCTATGCAAAATAAGTTTCCACTTTTCCCGTAACATTGAAAATGCAGGGCAGATTAATAACACTCATTACCTAATAAATAGGATAAAAAAGGCGTACATAGACTAATTTCATGTGTGGCTTTAAAAGTTTCACTTATCTCGTGCGGATCGAATGCCCAAGGTTATTAAAGGCTAATCGTCACCAAATTCAGCAAAATTATGCAACTCCCTATTTACAATCTCCTTGATTATGAAACCTTTCCACGGAACTTGATCAACCTTGTTAATAGGATAACACAGTTTTTTTCGTTTCCAAAAAATATTACTCCCCTTCCATGCTTCAATTTGGCATGGCATTTTTACAGTATTGATTAGTACGGTATCGAATCACCCAATAATTTTGCATTTTTTTGTTTCTGTTGTTTGTCCACAAGAAAGAATTTTTAATTAAAGTTGCACCAAATTCATGGACCCCTGCATCCCCTAGATTGTGAGACTTTCATCCTGTTGTTTCAACATGTAAGTAATCAAGACATATAAATTAATTGCCAGGATTGCCTAAAAAATACTATTAAATCGAATCTCAAAAATCAAATAAAAAACTGTTTTCTACCATCTTCGGAAGTTGCAAAAATATGCTTCCAATTAAATTATTACACACTGTCACTATAAATAGTGGTAGATTTGTGGTTGCTTCAACTTAACTCTTTTGTGTATTCAAACATTTCACTACTAGTTGTAATTATCAGCTGCATTGCCACTGCCAAATTTCATGCTATTCCTGACAATGTCACAGCCACTGATCTCACTGATGCTGCTGCTGATTATTATGATGTTGTTATTTCAGATGGAGTCCAGTTATTACTCTAACCGTTTCTGAACTGGTCCCCTTGACTACCTTTTATATTATACCATTGATGCATTGGTTCTCAAAGAAGTGCTAGATATGGATATTAATAAATTGGCAAAAATCATGACCACTGTTACATATGCTTATTCAAAATGTTAATTCAACTTTGCTTGGAACTGCCATTTTCAATGATGCTTGGCTCTATGATTTCCCAAATTTCACGAATGTATTTGGTGACGTTGGGATCATACCCATGGCTTTTTCATTAATATCTTATGATGTTTCAAAATGTAGCTGCTTGAAATAAAATTGGATCCATGAGCTACTTATTTCTTGAATAATCATTTCAGTGCCATTGAGACTCAGAATCTGATTTCAGCAAAATAATTCCATTCTTCTACAGTGGCCACGAACATGGGAAATTTTATTAATCCATATGTCATTATTTATTCTTCTTCCAATGTTTATTCTTCTGTTCATAATTATAGAGCAACTGGCGCGTTTCGTAACTACGTTGGGTGTTAACCACAACTGTTAATCCAAACGATAAAACCACATTTTGCTGCCGCCAATCTCGCAGCTTCCACCACAGAAACATCGCCAACATCGTCAGCTTCTTCTAGTTTCGATTCTTCTTCCATCTTTTCTCCACATTTATCCTCCAGCCCAAACATCTTAATCTTCAGCAACCACTTCATCTGCTTTTCCAATCTCATCTGACAATAATTCAGATAGTTACTTTTTTCGAATGACTTGTGGTATTTCTTTCTCGTTTTATACTTTTATTTCATCATTATTGTGATTTCCAAAACTTATATATCTATTTCATTCTTAGTACGAAGGATGCCAGATCAGCTATCAGATATTAATTTTATTCAACACCGCCCATTAATATATCATCCACCTATTCTTCAATCAATCGTTGCTGAGCTCACCAAAGGCAACTCAAAACGCATTTAGAGCATCCTCCTAACCAAAACTGGATTCGATACTTAAATCTTCCAACTTTTTGATATGCACGAAGCCAATTGTTCTGAGCACAACGAGATATTAGAAAGCTGACATATCATAAGGCAAGTGTATTCGATATCCTGAAAACCTTATACTTGACTACAATTGCAAGAATGAAATCATAATCTGGGCAAGGCGCGAAACGGGCGTTGTGTTCGGCCGTCCGCCGAAACGCTTCCATGATATTGTTCATTGGAAAATTTGTAACGACTTTAAACTGCGTAGCGATTCTCTAATCTCCAAATAGGACAATATCTGTCCCTAAGTTTTATTTGTAGTAACATTTTCTAACCCCTTCAAACCTTCCATTGAACGAATTCCCAAACGGCTAAACACTAGCATATTTCCAATTCGACTTCACTTTGTAATTGGCACAATGGCAGACGGTTGATTGGACTGGTAGATAGTACATGTTAAACAGAAAATTTCGGAACACCTCCTTTGGCGCCCACATGACACAACAAAAATAAATTTTGGAAATTCAGGTACCTCTTCTCAAAAAAAAAAAAAAAACAGAAAATTAGCCCTGAGCAATTCTAAAGCAGCCAGAACCTAGCCAATTCAATTAGATAGAATAATTTCAAAGTTATGTCTAGTGATCACGATAAAGAAGATATTGCATCTTCTTCAGCCATTGAAGTGAGCAGTATTGACGATGAGGATCAACGACCAGCTTTGATCAAGCGTTCATCATCATTATTTTCATTGTCTAAGCAGCCACCATTGCCGCCACCTAATGAAAGTGATTACATTGGGTTTTTCAATGACACGCGTCATTTTAATATGATTAGATCTCTTCATTTGGCAGATTTCATCACTTGTCTTAACGGATTTAGTGGGTTTTATTCTATTGTTTCGTGTCTTCGTTTCACCCTCACCCAAAAATCTCATTACGTTCAAAGGGCCCATTTCTTTATTCTTTTAGGGTTATTCTTTGATTTCTTTGATGGTAGGGTGGCAAGATTAAGAAACAGATCTTCATTAATGGGTCAAGAATTAGATTCTCTTGCTGATTTGATTAGCTTTGGTGTTGCGCCAGCAGCAATTGCATTCTCTTTGGGGTTCCAAACTACTGTTGATGTGTTGATATTAACTTATTTTGTATTAAGTGGATTAACTAGATTAGCTAGATTTAATGTTACTGTGAACAATATTCCAAAGGATAAAGGTGGGAAAAGTAAATATTTCGAAGGATTGCCTATCCCAACTAGTTTAGTTTTGGTCGGAATGATGGCATTTTTAGTCTATCACGATTTATACGATTCAAAACATGGTTTACCTGGTGGAATATGGTTCGAAGGTACTTTTTATGAATTTCATCCCTTGGCTTGGTTGTTTTTCATTCATGGATGTGGGTTTATCTCAAAGAGCTTACACATTCCAAAGCCATAAAGAAATTTTCTAGATTAGGCATTATTATTATTTTGTATAATTTTAAATACATCAATTTTTTGTTTTTTTAGTAGCTATAATGCTACATTTACCTATTCTGACTGCCCCTGCGTTTAACAAAGATATATTCATATTTATCTGTAAGACGGCTTGATGAGTTGTGAATTACAGAAAAGCATAAGTAAAAGAAAAAAAGATATGCATGATAATAGTAAAAATAAAATAAAATAAGAAACATATATTCATAAAAAATAATCAAAAAATTTTATGCTCACAAGTTCAATGACGATAATATTTGATCAGCCAAAGTCTTGTAAGTCCACGCATTCCCACTCAATTTCTTCAATTGAACCCCATACAAACTCAACAATGGAATCTTAACAATATGAATTTCAAATCTAATTGGGTTCCGCTGGGTTGGGCCATTCTTGCCTTTTTGCTGATTGGTTCTAGATGATAAAATCATATCACTAGCACCAATACCGCTTAATGATTCTAATGAAGCACTAGATTCACCATCCAAACTATTATTAGGGTTTGGTGAAGTTGGTGAGAAAAGTATTGGAGTGCTTGGAATCTTTGGTGTAGTGATTTGTTTCTTAAATCCAATACTAAACTTTCTTCGGTGACCTTTACTACCTGAGCCACTAATCGAAGAAACAGTATCTTTATTATCCGAATGTGATGAACTATGTGAAAAATTTGAGGTAGAAACTTTATTACTAATCATCCCATCGGTTGGTGACACCGCAGTTTGATTACTGTTTGCAGTCAGAGCATTATTTGACATGGCAAAACTAGCTTCTTTCTTAACAAAATTGTAAGTGCAGACAAACCCTCCTTTAATTTCTAAATAATCAATTCCAAAGTTTTCCAAACAATTAATAACATTTTGTCTAATAACTGGTGGGGGTTTTGTTGATGTAGTTTGAACACTAAAAAACCCTTTAATGTACATTGTTCTTGGGAATTCAATTGATGGCATTGATCCTGGTTCGGCATGTTTGGCTTTTTCAACAATTGCATCCTCGGTTAATTGCTTATTTTCACGGTAGTCACCACCATCAAACATACTCTCATACATTTCATTATTAAGTTGCGGCAATGGTGGAACAACATCTTGATAACCACCTTTCTTGTAACCGATTGATTTTGATCTACCATGTCCCATTGTTTTAGATCTCACAGTACTACTCTTCTTGCTAGCAATCTTCGTTGAACTATTTGAATCACTATTGGCGATATCCCCATTGTTAATGCTATCATCACCCGTACTTAATTGATTATTATCAAATTCATCATGATGATTCTTGGTAGCCATATAAGTGGCTGCTGACGCACTAACTGCTCTATTATGACCAGCTTTCGCCTTACGTTGACCTCGTTTAACAATATCTGGCATTTCATCACCGAGATTATTTTTCGTAAATCGCAATGAACCACTCTTTCTAAGACGATTACCATCCTTTGATGATTTGATACTACTTTGCTCGTAGTTGTAATTGTTAGGTAATGCTGGAACTGGAGGAGCATTGACATCTGGAATATAACTGGCATGCTGACCTGATTTACTACTGGCACGACGATGACCACTCAATCTTCTAAATAATCCATTAAATCCACCACCCGTTTTACCATCATTATCACCATCATGTGCTGCAAATAAATTACCGGCATTAACAGATTTTGATCGTTTAGGTGATAGTTGTTGTTCAGGTAGTATATTGTGCATTGGGGAAACAATCTGTTGCTTTTGATGATCAAGCATAGTTGGAGCTTCTCCTGATGTATGAGCAGCTTCTGGAAATGACAAGACCTCATCTAAATTGGTATGCTGCATATCAGTGATATTTCTCATTTCAATATCTTCAGGGTACTTATGTTGTCGTTGTTGTCGTTGTTGTTGTCGTTGTGGTTGCAACTGTTGCTGTGGTTGTGGTTGTGGTTGTGGTTGTGATTGTGGTTGTGGTTGTGGTTGTGGTTGTGGTTGTGGTTGTGGTTGTGGTTGTGGTTGTGGTTGCTGTTGCTGTTGCTGTTGCTGTCGATGCTGTTCACCATCATTCGTTACATCATTAACATAGACATTCTGATCATCAGCTAGAGATGGCACAGGCTTCCAATATTGTGGAGGAACTTGCGAGTGTTGCGGAAGTTGTGATAATTGTTGAGGTGGCTGTCGAGGCGGTTCATGTTGCGGTATTGGCTGTTGTTGTGGTGGTATTTGCACCGGCTGTGATACTTGTTGTACCTGTTGCTGAAATGGTGAAGTAATTGCTTCCCTATGTTTTGCCATATGTCTTTGTCTCATTTCAAGCACCAAAAAGTATATGCTAACCAATGGATGAAATCCATTAGTAGGATCTGGGAAATAAGGATCATCATAGTCATGAAGAGATATTGGAATTCCATTGACTGTGTATTTTTCATTTTTTTCGAACCACTTTTGAACTGATACAGCATATTCAGGAGATTTCAAAATTTTAGTCAATTCTCTAGAAGTATATTCAACACTACCCAAATCTAGTTTCTCAATTTCTTTCAAAATACTTGGATCCAATGGGAGTTCCAATGGATATCTAAATGGAACATATGATTGTGGTGGTGAATCTAAATCTCTATTCATCCAAGGATGGTTAACAATTTCTTTCAATGAAGCTCTTTTTTTAGGATTAACAACGAGCATTCTTGACAATAAATCAACACATTCTTGAGTCAAAGTTGGCGGATATTCAACATCACCTTTCTTAATCTTTTCATGCAAAACACTAACTGATTGATCATCAAATGGAACTTTACCACAAACCAACACATACAAAACCACACCAAAAGACCAAATATCAACTTCAGGACCGATATATGGATGGGCTGATAAAAGTTCAGGAGCAGCAAAATATAAAGAACCACAATAAGTTTTCAACAATTTATCCTTATCAAACAAATTACTCAAGCCAAAATCAATAATTTTAATATCACCGGTTTCACTAATCATAATATTTTCAATTTTCAAGTCTCGATGAACGATATTATTTCGATGACAATAATCCAAAGCAGAACCAATTCCTCTAGCAAATTTTCTAGCATGACGTTCTCTTAAAGAACCATGAGAAACAATATAATCTAACATTTGGCCACCAGATATAAACTCAAATAACATATAATAATGATTGGTCATAGTAATCATTTCATAAAGTCTGCAAATATAAGGATGACACAACAATTTCCCCAAAGCAGCTTCTCTAATAGTTCTTTTATCTCTAGCAATTTCCTTCTCGAATTCTTTAATTCTTCTTTGATGTTCATTATTATCTACTGGTGGTGGATCTTTAGCATGAGCAGATTGATATAATTTAGCAGCTCTAGGAACAATTTTCACAGCACACTTTTCTTGAGTTCTTCGATGTTTAGCAACTTTAACTTTACCCATTGACCCTGCACCAATCGTTCTTATAAAATCCCAATCGCCAATGGCACGTCTATGAAATTGAGGAGGTTTATCCAGTTGTCGATGATTGCCATGCTCCTGTGGCTTCTGTGAAGAAGATTGCTGTTGTTGATGCTGTTGATCTGGATGGTGTTGTTGCTGCGCGGACGGGGAATTCGAAGCAGACTTTTGGCGTCTAGCGTTTTGGCCTCCAGGACTATAAGTTTGTTGAGAATTCAGCAGGGTTTTAGTGTTCAAAGGTGGTAACACAGGAGGATGACTGTTGCCACTAGATTGTCTCTGAACTTGCTGTTGCTGAATGAAGCCTGAAGGCGGTGATGGATAATAATTAGTAAAAGTTTCTTGATTCTCAGACGGAGGAGGAGGAGAGCTTATATCCATTGGTTGAGTCTTCTGTTGAGGGACTGGATCATTAACCGATAATCTTGACGAAGCATTTTTCAACATTCTTGGAGTTGCTGGAGCTTTTGAAGAAGTACTTGTTGGTGATGTTACTGTACTTGCTCTCTTTCTAATTTGAAAGGAATTCATCTCCTTCGGAGATGGATATGAGTGTTCGTAATTATCCATGTTGATTGGTGAACATTAACTTGATGCCGCAAAAAATGATTTAGAACAAGGATAGTTGCAAGAAATTAAAAGGAAAAAAAAAATCAACGATATAAAGAATAAAAAATAATATACCAATAGACGACCAATTTATCCAACATATATTTTTGCTTTAGTTGAAGATGGTTCTTGATCAATTATGGATAACTGACAATGGTTTATATATTATCTATTATTGACACGTTCAGCCCTTCAGACGGAAGAAGGATCTAACAATAATGAATCAGTAAATTGCAACGGTCGCAATACAAAAAAATAAAAAAAAATAAAAAGAACAGCGTCAATCAAATAAGTAAGCTTTCTTAAAATAGAAAAATCAATAGGCGCTAGTGATGAGGAAAAATCGATAAATTGAGATTGCCTTCGAGCTTTTGATGAATACTATTTGTAAAACTGATAGAGAATATTTTGTGGATAAAAATAGAGATTATTGGCCTTTTTTTTTTTCACAGCAAGTTGAGATTTCTGCATTTGGAATAGGGATAAAAAAAAAAAAAAAATAAAAAAAAAAATAAAAAATAAAGTATATGTCACGTGTCAAATTCTGCGGTCTCTACTCGTCAAAAGCAAGTTAAATTTAGCCAAGTGTAAAACCGAGCTGTGTAATTGCTATAAGGTGAATAACTAATTTAGCTAGAGGTCGACAGTTAGCAATAGTTGAAGAAAAAAGCTGATCCCGGCAATGTAGCCATAAACTAAATCTTAGGGCAAGGATTATCATCTCAGTTTTTGGTAGTGAGACTAAATCTACGAGAAACAATCTATATACTATATCAATGTAACGAAAAATATCATGACATAGTACGTCTTGACCAAAAATATATATATATATATATAGAGATGGGATCACCGGTAGCGGACTAATGAACTAATAAAATGGCTGAAAAAACAATGAAGAAGAAAAAAAAATTGGGTGAGTACAATTTTTATATGGGGCTTATCTAATAGCTGACACACATCCCAGGTATGATGCCAGGGCATAGTATATCAGGGCTAAGTAACCTTGGTTTTGGTTTTGGTTTTGGTTTTGAGACTTGGGCAATCCCCGGGTAATTTTTTTCAGACTGCCGGGTGTCTTCTTATCAGTTAGTTAGGGGAGAAGTAACGCGATATTGGAATTTTCCAGATCTATCAAAACTGAAATTTTGACTCCAGATTTCCAGATTGCATTCGTAAAAAATCTTGATTTTGTGAAAACGTACGGGTTTCAAGAAAATAACGAAGAAAAAGAAGCTACTCTCTCTCTATGACGACAATCCGATTATCTCTATCACGCGGCCTTAAACCTCGGTTCTTTTCTTCGTCGAGGTTTTCAAATGCCGATTATTCCCACACTGTGATTGGCGGCGGGGTAGTGGGACTAGCGGTGGCTGCTGAACTAGCCAAGAATTCACTGAACAACGTGTTGCTCATAGAGAAAAACGAAAAGGTGGGCCAAGAGACTTCTTCAAGAAACTCTGAAGTGATTCATGCGGGATTGTATTACCCTATAGATAGTCTCAAGACGAAATTATGTATCGAAGGCAAAGAATTGATCTATGGGGAAGCAGCTAAAGATGGAGTGCAAATGCAAAAAGTGGGTAAATGGATAATTGCTCAAAATGATATGGAAGATTCTTACTTGGAAAGCTTGCACTTAAAAGCACAAAAGCTTGGAGTGCCAACTAACTTTGTGCTTCTCAGTCAAGCCAAATTCATTGAACCTGCAATCATTGCGCAAAGAGCAATTCTTGATTCACCTTCCAGCGGGATTATCAGCGCACATTCTTTGTTGGATTACTTATACAGCAAGTTTCAGGATCATGATGGTGACATTGCAGTTAACTCGACTGTTGTTGGATTAACAAAGACTGGCAATGAATATGAAATAACAGTTAAGGATTCGGTGAACACGAATGAGGAAGTGGTGATTAAGTCTGAGAACGTTATCAATTCTGCTGGATTATATTCGGATAAGATTTCCAATTTACTTTTGCCTGAGTCTCGCCATTATCATTATAATTATGCTAAAGGAAATTATTTCACTCTTAAAAACAGTCACTTACCAGTTAGACGATTAGTTTACCCTGTTCCGCTTAAAGGATTAAAAGGTTTGGGAACTCACTTAACAATAGGCTTGGATGGACAGATACGATTTGGCCCTGATCATGAAATAGTAGAAACCATAGATTATAAGCCAAATTCAAACAATATTCCAAAAGCATACGAGCAAATCATCAAATATTATCCGGGCTTAATGGAATCTGATTTACAAGCATCGTACTCTGGTATTAGACCTCAGCTTAAGACTGATGCTGCTGACGCCAGTAAATTTCAAGATTTTGTAATCAGAGAAGAAGAAGGGTTCCCTGGTTTTGTGAATTTGTTAAATATTGATAGCCCAGGTTTGACAAGTAGTATGGCAATTGGTAGATATGTATATAGAATATTTCATACATGAGTCAAGTCAAAAGTACTGAGTGACACACAGCTTACTTATGCGTAGAGGGAATAAATCCGTGGGGTGCGGGACTGGGCTTCCGGGAGGTCCCCCACCATTGAATATTCGGCAACTGTGCAGGTGCAAATATCTTATCAAAGATCATATCAGATCAAACAAAATATATAAATAAAGGCGATCTCTTCGAGGATTTATTGTCTATAGCGCACTTCACGGCTACTGATTATTAACGACAATGACTATGATCATTCTATTGGTGGCTGCGGTTATCATTTGCGCTGGTGTTTACTTAAACTATCATCTCAGATCAAATGGGTCTTCGAGGATGCATATCAATCCAGTAGCTGCATCGTTTGATTGGCGAACTACTGAACCGATCAAGTACAGAAGTCATCTCAAGCCTACCTATAGTTTAACAATGGGAATCAAAAAACTTAATTTTGATGAATGGTTACAGATTGATAAAAAATATCTTGAAAGAATCGCTGAAAGAAAAAGAATCTTAAATTCCCCTGAGGAAGAGCATGCTTGCGTTTTCCATACTGATAACGCGGTGGGTGCGGTCAGAGAATTGTATGATTTCGTCATGAATTATGCTGTTCAAAGATATCCAATGATATTTCAACCTCAAGGTGATTTCATATACAACACTGCCACCGGAGCTGAGATTCCTAAAACCTCAGGGACTATTCCAGCAAAAGAACTTCTTCATTATCTTACTTTGAATTTTGAGGAAGATTTCATGATTATGAAAAAGGATGATAAATCGGAGGAAGAGTACCGTTGGCAAGCAGCCACTATGTGTTTCCCAGCTGGGTTTTCTCCAGTTTCCAAAAAGGATTTTCCGTTAACTGAAGTCCACGGTCCTGTTCCTGGTTATAAAAAGAAACTTAAACTCTCAATGAACAGATATTTCAATAGAATGGAGCCACTTTCCCTTGTGATGCGTTTAAATTGGAAAGTTCAGATGCATGATCAATTGATCATACTAGACAAGGATTTGTTCGATCCAGCTTGTGATTTTGATAGAACCGTTTTGTTTAGAGTTGAAAGACAAACATTAACGAAATTACCTAAATCAGGAGCAATCATCTTCACTGTCAGAACATACCTTTACCCAGTGAGTGATTTGAAGAAAGAAGGGTTGGCTAAAGAGTTACTGGTGGCCATTGACGGTTTAGGGAGTTTATCGGATTATAAAAATGGTCAAAAATGGGTTTCAATTGTCAAGGATTACTTGCTGTCTGAGGAAGAACTCGAAAAGCCAGAGTAGGAGGAGAAGCAGCCAAAATATTGATTTATCAGCCTATGATTGCATCATAGCTTTTAGATATATCTGCTTTAGTGGAATTATAATCAGTTTTGTGTAAGAGCCGTTCTTTAATCCTATTGGACGGCATGCTGTAAACTCAATCGTTTATGATAAGATGTTCACGTTCAGGCACATGTATCTTCTCCTGACTTAGAGAACCGCAAATGCAGTTAAACAGAGAACTCAGTTAGGAATTCAAATACTACCGGCTCTATTACATAATCCTCCCTTTTTAGGTGATAGATTTTTGCTTATTTATACGACGACTTTTACAAGGCATGGCAAAATTTTGACAGCATATATTGAGTTGCGTCAATTTATGCAGCAAGATGTGAGCCTCGTTTGATCTCCTGAATTTCTTACATAAAATTTAACTACTCCAAATTTTCGTTAACTCTCTATTCTCACCTTCAACAAATCAATAATGCGCGATGGCGCCAATAATTGTTCAAAGAAATACTACTCTCAACAATTAGCAACAAGAAAAATATATTTTGGTAGAAGAAGAGGAGAAGGAGCAAAAGACCAAGATAGCGATCAGCTCCGATTCACAAACTCGAGTATTATTCATGTAAGAGTCATCAATTAGAGATATGTAACGATGTGTCTTGGAAGAGAAATCGTGGCTGAAGAATTTGTGATATTTATTATAGCAGGAGTCATTTTCATTGACTCTATGAAAAACATGCCATTTTATCACCACTAAATCTGTAAACCCATAGTTGAAAGATTTTTCAAGAAGAAAGCCAATGTTTCGATTCTAAAACGTTAAAGTTTATCTTCAAAATACACAATTATATTATTTGTTAAAAAAGAAAGACCAAGAACTTCAGTGAAATATAATGTAAATATAGATGTAAAATGAATCGATTGCTTATGCCTACGAGTAAGTAAGAGTTGAAAAGTGCTTAGATTCTGAATGCTAGTTTGACTCCAAGAAACTACAGCACTTTCGCCAAGAGTTACGCAAATGCCATCACATTGATGATGATAACTGTATCCTAAGGTCGTAAGTAGTCCAATCTAATCATCTCTGGTGTTTTGAATTTTTATTTATTTGCATTGCACGTTTTTTTAAGCTATGTTATTGAAATATTTTGCCAGCTATTCCGCCCATGAGTAACTGAACATGATCTCTTACAAATTATGATCATATCAACCAAAACTTGAAGCCAACTTACACTTATGGAGTAAGTATTTGGAGTAAGTATTTACATATATTTATATACACTCTTCTGGAGTTCATCAACTATTATCATTATTAAGGCAACAAGCCGAATAGATAATACTCGCAAAAAAGAAATAAAAAAATAAACTTGGAAACCTAAATAGAAAGTAAATAATCGTTATCTGGCATCCTTTATTCTAGTCATATTTGTCCTTAAACGCCCAACTTGTCCCAACATCCAAATCTCCACCATTCTCTTTCATAATTCTATAAACTTTAGCAATTCTTTTCTTTCTATAATACTTATTGTCCTTTCCATGCTTTTGGCCAAATCCGTAGCCATTAGTCAACCCCATTGCTGCCATTGTGCAACAATCTAAGTCACCCGTAAGGTTGGCACCAATTTCAAAGATATTGATACTTTTATTGTACGATTTTTTCCCGTGATAAGAATTAGCCATCCCATATAGAGCTAATCCAAGTGCAGTTTGATTATCCTTGACAAGATATGATGAAACAAATGCATATAACTCCTGATTTGTTATTGGATCATTGCTTAAATTGATACTTTGTCTAATTGGATTTGAAAGTTCTTGTTTTGACAAAGAGTCCACCAATTGAGTGAAATAACCTTTATTTTCCAAATATTTCAACACCAAACTATTGCGTGCGCTTTTTCTAAACAAAGTCATAATGTTCTCGTCATTAAAATCCGGTGCCGCCGAATCCGAACTGAATTGAATTAACCAATTAGCGAAAAGTACTTGCGATAAGGGAATCGGCAAACCTTGTTTGTTAGCGACACTTTCCAATATCCCAACGTTGGAGCTTCTTTGCTTGAGTTTATCATGATCATTGGTGTTATCTTTAAAGAATCTGATTGATTGCTTAAACACATCCAATGCTTTCACTAAAGGAACGAAATATTTCAGCATACTAGACAACAGTCCTGAATCATTGATCTTGTAAATGTCAATATTATTCAAGAAATCCTGACTTGGCTCGTAAATTGCTTCGCCATATTTGTCACCTCCTAGAAGTAACCAATTCATTAAAGCGTTTTGAATCTCCTGTTCACTAAGATTCGCCTCTCTTAAACCAAACGCATCTTCAAGGACATTACCAAACAAATAAATTTCTGCTAGTTCTTGCCAATTGAAATTGAACGAATCATAGTATCTTTCTGCTAAGAATTTACTCAATTCTAGCAGATGCTGATTATTTTCATCATTCTTGTCAAAATTATGTTTTCTTATAGCCCACCTATTACTCAATTTTTCTCCCATGGAGGTGCCTATGGAATCATCAGATTTGAATGAAAAGTTACTTATAGGGCTCATTGGTGGAGAATCACTAGATGGCACTGCTAAACTATGCCCATAACCATCCTGTGACGTTGGCATTTTGTGTCTGTCAGGAGTAGTTGGTGGGTGTGATTTTTTCTTAAATATATTTCGGAACGAATGGGCTCTTTTAGGAGGAACCAAATCGTTGCCTACGTTAAGAGTGTTACTTTGAGCTATCTGGATTTCTTCATTATTGATTATATGTTGGTTTTCATCTTCAATCTTTATCTGAAGCACATCTTGACCAGCTTCAAAGCTGAACTCAGTATCCTGTCTTTGCTGAAATTGATTTTCAAAAGATGAAGTAGAATTAGTAGTGCTGTTGTTTCCTCCACTACGTAAAGGTGGAGCAAAATTCTTGTAAGGATGACTCATGTTGTTTGTTCTCTAAGTTGTTCGTCGATGTAAAATTCGTGCTTTGCTGTTCAATTCTTAACGTCACAATTTCCTGTTCTTTTTATAGCTAAAACGTAAAAAAAAAAAAAATTTGGCGGATTTGCCAAATTTACGGGGCTATAACTTCGGGAGGGGTGTTCCGTTAAATTGTGAGACCCCCTTAACCATTTCAAGACGTGCATCCGCAATTTTACAAATAAGGCAAGTAATGAGAATTTTGACATCTGTCTATATCTATATATATATAATGGTGTTACTATTTTTGGGGATCTTATGGTGAGAATCCATAAATAGTAGCCTTCGTATTCCAAAAATTCTTCACTACCATAGCTAAGAGACTAGTGACTAATGCATAACCAAACGAAAATGGTAGATAAGCTACCGCAGCCTCTAAAGTCACTCCAACCACCAACAACAAGAACCAATTTCCGGCTAAATAATTATAACCCAAAAAGGTTCTTCCTTGGTAAATAAATGGCAAAAAATGCGCCAACCAACCTAAAGAAAAGTCAAAAGCTATTGAATTGTATTTGAATAGAATCACTTTCAGCTTTTTCTGGGCAACATTCAAAGCTTTGTGAGGGATACTTTCGGTGGTAAACATTAGCTTCCCTAAGTATTTGAGATTTGTAAACAACAAGAATAAATTGACTAACATAAGCAACCCAACAGATGCAAGACCTGTAGTATAAAGAAGTTTATTGGAATTAAACAAGATCTTCACTTTTGATCCTTCTTTGTAGTACTCAATTTGGTTGTTACTTAATCCAAATTTTTTTGGTTCAACTTCACTCTCATGCTTGTCATCGTATAACTCATAATTTTTTGCAAATTTTCGGATTGAATTGATATATTCTGTGACTTTTTCGATTAAATCTTGTGGATGAATAATAACTTTCGGTTGCTGCTTGGTATTGTGAAGCAACTGATGTTCATTCATTTCGATGTAGAAAAGTGATCTCGTTTGCAGGGCTTCTTTAACACAAATAACTTCTTGTTGATTGCCACCCCAGTCAGGAAGAGTAATATCATGAGATAATAACCCACATTTCCGCTCTCGATTAACTAAACTAAATGCATTCTCTAATGGGTGAATGATACTATTTCTAGGGCCATTATCAATTACATCAGATATAGTTCTAAGTGTTATAATTTGCCAAATATCTCCATTATCACCTTGATACCCTTCACCACCTTTAGCACTCACTTCATAATCGTATTCCTGTTCACTAACCGGCCCTCGTAAATCGTTAACATGCAAATATCTCCCTGTATTGGCATGTCTTAACCTAATATAGTCATAATCAGTTAAGTATTTTCTCCTAGTAAATAACTCATGATTGTTTCGCATATTCTTGTACTCAACTATCCATTCATTATTAGAATCTTTGAAATTGTAAAGCGTAACTTGCTGTTCCTTCGAGCCATCAGGGTACGTAAGGTTATGACTGTGCAAGTAACCACCCAAGGAATCGACATGGCGAATAGTAACTTTACTTCCAATTAAAACATTCAATGGGATGTTGCTTTCAAAGCTATCTTCGGTGACCCCAAGTGAATTCCCTAATAAGCCTGCTTGAAATGTAGTGCTCATTAAACTATAGCCTTGATCGTCATCAGAAGAATTCACCTTCGATAATAATCTCAAATTAATAACATTCACACTGAAGAAAATAGCACTTGGAATCACAATAACGAAAAACACGACAGTGGTAAGAAACTTCGTCACGTATTTTCTGTTGTTGTTTGGGATACTCAAATCACCAGTGATGAGCCATGCTCTTTTTAATTGTAATAATACGATCCAAGCAATTGTCATTAACCCCGTATATTTTATCAGAGAAACAAGTCCCAACATTAGCCCTAATAGATAGAAAATCTTGAACCATTCTCTAGAAAACAATTCTAATTGAGACAATTTTGTAGCTAACAAACATACTGCAGAGATTGATGCCAATAAATAAGGCTCAGGAGAAAAAAATCTTGAAACCACAATATTTGAACTGTCAAATAACCAAATTGATGCCACACTAAGAGACACCACGCTTCGACATCCAGAAATCTTCAATATGAAAAAAGTGAGAATAACTTCAGCGATTCCCTGAAACGCAGTCATCGCTCTTAAAATCAAATATGGGAAGCCTTCTGGTAACGGCACTGATACCTTTTCTGGATAGAATTGGCCATTATATCCAAAAAAATCACTAACGACAAATAAATATAACTTGACAAATGGTGGGTACAAGTCAATGAAGAATTGATTTTTCATATAATTGTTAATGGCCCGTATCATAAATAATTCGTTTAGCACCACGCTCTTAGGGTAATCAATTCGATATAGGAAGATAGTTACCGACATAAATACTAGAAATAAAACAGCGAAACCTTCGCTTTTTGATAGTTTGAGTACATAATTGTATGAGGTTGAGATATAATAAGGACGCAATTGGCCCTTCTTATAATGTGGAAGAAATGAATACTCTTCTTTTCTTTCGTTCTTGCTCAAACTGCTACCTTTACTGTCCCCCATCGTCCATTGTTTGTTTTCTGATTTAATATCTTATTGATTATGTAGCCTGGACATATACATGTTTGTTAATATTTGAAAATTGGAAATTTGCTATGCGCACATATGCGGTTTTTGGTTTTATGTAGATGAGAAAATGCTACGACAGTTGCCTCAATTATAAATAGTGTAAGTCAGACAAATTATGGGAGAAAGCTCACAGTTAAAGTATACAAAGGATAAGAAGGTTGGGGAAGGTACATATGCGGTTGTTTATTTGGGCAAGCAGGTGAAGACGAAACGAAACATTGCGATCAAGGAGATCAAGAGTGGGATGTTTAGGGAAGGACTCGATATGTCCGCTATTAGAGAAGTGAAATATTTGCAAGAACTACGACACGAGAATATCATTGAACTCATAGATGTGTTTTCCGCCAATGGAAATTTGAACCTTGTGTTAGAATTTCTCCCTTGTGATTTGGAAGTGCTCATCAAAGATAAGACAATTCTTTTCCAACAAGCAGATGTTAAATCATGGCTCTTAATGATTCTTCGAGGTGTTCATCATTGTCATAGAAATTATATCCTCCATCGAGATTTAAAACCTAATAACTTGTTAATATCTCCCACCGGTGAAATCAAAATTGCGGATTTTGGGCTTGCTAGATCTTTGGGGAGCCCCAATGAAAGTTTGACTGCTAATGTTGTTACTATATGGTACCGAGCCCCAGAGTTGTTATTTGGTCTGCGACATTACACGCCGGCGATTGATATTTGGTCAGTGGGGATAATATTTGCTGAATTAATGTTGAGAACTCCTTATTTACCGGGGACAACGGACTTGGAGCAATTAGAAGTGACATTTAGAGCGTTGGGTACCCCAACTGAAAAGAATTGGCCTAATGTTAGTCTGTTACCAATGTATAATTCATTGAAGATATACCCACCTCCATCTAAGACAGAATTGAAAAACCGATTTATTGCTGCATCTAGTACTGCTTTGGATATGATGATATCAATGACGATGTTAGACCCAGCTAAGAGATGTACTAGTGAAGAAGCGTTGTCGAGTGAATATTTCACCGAATTACCAAGACCAACTAAACCGAAGGATTTACCAAAGAAGAATTAGGTGCCAATCAAAAAAAAGCTAAAATTTTATACTATATATGCTGCGATATTACAATATTCTATTAATGATCCACTTTACTTTATGTTGCAGGTGTTAACAAAGCTCAGGGCTCACGATGCGCACATCTACATTTTTTCATAATTATAATCAATGGCTGCTTCTGCAATTGTAGACTTCTTGACAAATTTTATTTATTTAGAAACTATGAATTTTCTTACAATACTCTTGGAATTTATTATAGCTTTTGTCTCAGCTAACACTGAGTCTTTCATATTCTCAATACCAACTGAAATAGATAAGTTACAGCCATCATTTAACATACCGCCAACGTTAGCCATAGTGAAGCCAGGACGTACATCATTAACATTGCACGCCAATCATTTATATAATAAGGAATACTCATTTAGTTCTAAGCGAGGCCCTCAAGAATCATGGATTAAGCTAGAAGATTTCAACTCTGATGAGAAGTACAATATTAGGGTTTGTTGGCCAGCTACGTTTCCTATCCTGGTTGATATTTCGCCGCGATTTTTCCATTGCAATAGTAATAGTAGCAATGAAGCTGAAGTTTATGTGGTTATCGAGTACTTTCCACAATATTATAGTAGCGGTGACTTAATGGTGAGTGACTTGGATGTTCCTATTCATTTCCATTTTGTCGAGCTACGGTATGGGGTGTTACCAAAGGATATTGAGCCAATAGTTGGATTAATTATTAGTCTTTTACTTATGGGGATTCCATTGGCAAATTTTGTCTACAAAATAATTAAGAATAGCAAGTAAATGCGTTATATGTGATTCTGATATATATATAGTACAGTTACCAAGGATGACGATATGAAAACGAAGAGAGACAACGAAAGAAGACGAAGGTAAACGAAATCAAAAAAAAAGAAAAATATTTGAAACTAAAAAAGAATTGAGGTTGCAACTACGAAGTTTGGTTGAATAAAGTAGTGAAATAAGAAGAATAAGAATCAACTCTCATGAAGTAGTCAGTGTCGTTGTCTCTGCACATATCACCACCGGTAGGGCCAATATGAGGACAGTGAACCGAAGGTCTGAATGGCAACATAACTTGATGGATGTTTCTGCAGAAAATAGTGTTTCTGCCACCTTCGAAACCTTGGCCAAGTCTAACGGTAGACAAGAAAGCAACACAATCGTTGTAACTGTTATACTGCTGGTTGGTACCGTTACAGTATTGGCTGTGGACTTTGCAAATGGATGCAACCGCAAATTCTTTCATTAAATCTTCCCCAGTTTTGTTTGCTTGGGGGTATGCAGCTTCAAGAGCAGTCTGGCTATAGTTATTGGCAACTTCATATGCGTAATCGAAGTTTCTAAATTCCGCATCATACTCAGAGACTTGATAAGCGCCGCATTCATTGGTTGATAATAACAACCAAACATCGGTTTGAATAGGGAGAGTCAAGTTTAATTGTTGGAAATAGAAATCAAAAATAGTTGAAGAAGCAATAACGTTGCCGGCACTAACAAAATTAAGAATTTTATAATCAACCGCTCTGCCAACCATGAGGAAATCGACTTGGCTGATGCCAGAAAATAAACCAAAGATATATTCAGTGTTTAATTCTCTGCCTTCAAAATCTCTAGTGAGGGAAACTCTACCTTTACAATCTTCAGTGAAGAAAGTTGAGTTGATTTTTTTGGCTTCGACTTGGTTGTTTGGATAGATGAAATTTTTCCAGAGATTGTCAAGGAATTGGTATGCCTCAGACCCATTAGCTGAGTTATCGCGATGGTACAATGAAGTAGTAGCAAAGGCTGAGGCAATCGTAGTTAGGAAGAACAAAGATTGAGTGAGCTTCATGTTTTTTAATTTTGTGATCCCTTATTAAAATTTAACGTTTTAGCTTTCAAACAATACAACGGAGAAAACAATTGAAACAGAATTATTTTGACAGCACTTTGAGTGGGTGAGCAATAATGGTTATTTAAATAATAGTAAGTGAGAGGTTACAAGAATGACTACTTCGATTGTATTGTGGATGACGCTAATTCAGTAGGTTAATCTGAATCCAATACAATAGGAACAGTGTTTTACAGGGTCCACATATTTTAAGATGTTTTACAGTTCAGTTTTACAGTTCAGTTTTACAGTTCAGTGTTAGACAATAGAAGATGGAAGTCCAACTAGCAGTACTTCGACAAGCCCAAGTTTTCCTATTTGAAGCAACCTAAGCAATACTCAACGCACCTTTTTTTTTTTTCGATTTTAGACCCAAGAGCTACCTACCAAAATTAGGATATGCCTAACAATGTTTAGAGGAAATAAATACTAACGAATAACACATTAATTTCCTAAATTACCCATTTTCTCTTCTACTAACTATTTTATTTTGCCTCTGTCCTGTAGGAGGAATTGTCTTATTTTTAAACTTTTCCTTGTCTATTTCGAGTTGTTCTATTTCCTTTCAGACAACATCATCATAAGACAGCTAATTGTTTAAATCTACGATGCTTAATGTATTCCACACATTGTTCATTAACACCAGTTTGTCTGATTTTGTTCGGCGTAGTAACTCTAGTTCTCCACCTGCACTGCAAATTTGCTAAAATAAAAATTAGGTAATTGTGAAATGCTGTACGTGCGTGTGCGTTGCTGTACGCTAACGGTCCAGCAGTGTAGCATTGGTAAGAATACCTAAGGAAAATCTTGAGCCACCGTCCAACAAAGGAAAAAAAAAAATAAGATCTATAATCACTAGATGCAAGTGGCTGAAAGATCAAACAATCAAATGAACTGATTATCACATATTAAATTGGTGGTTGGTTCTTCATAGTTGATGGATACTAGAAAATTAAGAGTGGGGATTTCAAAGATAACAAAATTTCCCCTGAAAAAGGGAATCCTTAGCAATAGGAGACAAAGCCAGGCAAGAAAAATACAAACAGATCTTAAATTAGCCTAGCTTATAGGATAATTTATCAGTTAACGCATACACAAGCCTGAATATTAAATATGTGATTTTTATTTGTTAGTGAAAATTATATTAGAGGAAAATAAAAGTGCCGAAAAATTGTATTATTTTTTAGAGCGGCCATCGAATTAAATTAAACAAAGCAGAAATCAAGAAAGTGTATATATAATGTGATAACAATGAACAAAAGAACAAGGAAACAAGGCTGTAGAAAAAAGCATTTGTTTCTTCTATGATATTCTTATTATTATTTCTATTATTTTTATTATTTTTATTATTTTCTCATTAATATTTTCATGGTTCACATTGATGTAGTAGCGTTTTTTTTTTCTGGTTTAATCAGGCTAAGCAATGAATGAATCACCGAAGATACCTTGGTAATCCCAGATAGTATCATTATAAGTTCTGTCGCTGTCTATGCACATATTACCACCGGTAGGGCCGATATGAGGACAATGAACTGAAGGTCTAAATGGTAACATCACTTGGTGAATTTGTCTGCAGAAAATCGTGTTCATCCCACCTTCATAAGAAGCACCAAGTCTAACAGTATTCAAGAATTGTTCACATTCCTGGAAAGAAGAGTATTGCTGGTTGGTACCATTACAATACAAAGTGTGAACTTTACAAATAGATTCGATAGATGCCGTTTTAATCAATTCATCACCAGTAGCGTTTGAGGTTGGATAAACTTGTTGTAATGCAGCGCCGGCAACATCAAGCATAATACCATAAGTTCTTTCAAAAGTTCTGTAAGACACATCATATTCGCTCATCACAATACCATTACTAGAATTCTTAGTTAATTTGGCCCAGAAGTCAAGTTGTACTGCGATGGTCCAATTATTCAATTTTGGCGCAGTATGGTTAACGATAACTGATTGAACGATAATGTTATTTTGATAAGCAGAAGAAGTGATAACATATTGCGTAGGAATACCCAACATAAGGAAATCAACATCATAAATTTCTGAGAATAATCCAAAGAGATATTCGGTGTTTAATTCAACACCATCATATTCTCGAGTAGGTGACACTCTACCTTTTACGTCTTCAGTAAAGAAAGTTGAGTTAATTGCGTAAGCTTGAGCTCTGTTGTTAGGATACATGAACGCATCCCAGAAACTTTTCATGAATTGATCAGCATCTTTAGCTGAGATTTCTTTCTCTGATCTTGGTGGAGATTCTTTCCAACTACCAGAGAGCCAATCAAACCATCTTGGAACTGGTGCTGGGGTTGGTGCTGATGATGCAACTGGAACTGGAACTGGAACTGCGGCTGGTAGTGATGCCGGAACACCAGAAACAGTACTGACGAAAATCAAGAAAGTGGCGAGAAAAGATTGAGGATGCATTGCTTCTAAATAGGTCTTTCTATTTTCTTCTTCTTGAGAGTGCTCTGATTAAGTTTTGTTGTGTTTAAAGCAAATGTATCCAAAGGAATTAAAAAACAGCAAGAACAACGGCAGCAAAGAAAGAAAAAAAAAAGAAGAAAAAAAAAGAAAATAAAATATTTATATTGCAGCTAGGGATTACTACTTATTTAAATAAAAAGATAAGTGGTATTCAATGTATAATTGACACTTATAATATAATTAATAATAAAATAAAATAAAAATGGCTTTTACATATTGACTAGTCCTCAAAATAAAGAAGTTAAAAATATAGTGTGCTGTATGCATGCACACGCGTTGCGTCACATTGTTTATAGTGCGCGACTCTTAGGGAGCCATACTAAATATCGCACTATATTATTGGTGCTGTAATTTTATTAGGTTAGCCAAATCAGAAATATTTTACATGGATTAGTGCTTACAGCTTTATGAATTTTATTTAATTAATATTGATGATATTTAAATGTATATTTCTCGGTTATTGTTGCTGGACTAGGCAATTTAGGTTGTGTGCAAACACAACTAGACAAATGCAACGGATTCTAGATTGAGTGAGTGAGTAAACTGCGACCGACCAGCTGGATGCCACGCTTTTTTTAGTATGCATTTTATATTGATTATCATATTGATTATATAATGAATACAATCTATTATTGTAATTTACTAATTTTTTTTCTCTTCTCCTATTGTGTATTGCTGTATACATGATGATATCAAAGATCTCGAAAAGAGAAAAATGCGAAAAGTATTCTCATTTTTTAACATATCAGCAGAAAAAGAAAGTAGATAATTTTCCGGCGATGGTAACTCAACAATTTCAGTAAGTGTGTTTGTCAAAGATCGATGGTCAGAGTGTTCGTCTTGTTGAGTGACGACTATGGACACAATGAAGACCACCATGCATCTAGGGCTGGAAAATAAAAATATCCTTAATTACTAACCCGCGAACTCTTATATATATCAATATTATGTACGCTCTACATTAATTATAAGCAAAGATAAGTATCTTTTACATAGTAAAGCAAAGGTTTTATTTTCCAATTATGAAAAATATTCATTTTGTACGATAACAATTCGATTTTTTGTCACATTCTTTAGTAGTTTTCTTTGAGGTTTTTATTAGACTTTGTCAACTGGAATTTTAACTCACACTACAGATTGCTGAACCGCTCTGAACTTCCTCACTGTAGCAGAGTGAGGGAAAACCCGCGGCACATCGTAGTTTTTCACTGTATTAGAAAGGTCTGGCGACGGATTTTATCTCATACATACGAAACCGATACCTATTTCAGCTCTAATATATTCCATGTAGTTTTATTTCTTTTCCTCTTATATTGCTCTGAATTCAAGTTTTTCAGTAGGGAAAAAGTGAAATTATCTCCTAGTTGGGACCGTGCATAGTTCGGAAAAGCGAAAAAAAAAAGACACAATGAAAATGGATTGACTATTGTTACAATTTGGCAGGAAGTGTTTATATGAACCAATCTCTCCCATCAAAAGCGATCTAAGAAAGCAAATATTTCATTGTTCCAGTGATTTGACGTATTAAATTCCCGCAACAATATTTCCACGGTACTGTTTCAGATTTCATTTTATGACATGGTTTTTTTGGTTAATAGGATGATATTTTATGCGCCATGCAAGAACATATACAGATGTTACGGGGAAATCCAGTAAATTGACTTCAGATGGAATGAGGAATAACAATACTCCTATGTATAGTTACGGAGTGGATTATCACACTAGTAAGGCATATAATATCAGCCGTGATCTTTGCATTTGATTATAGTGATTAAAAAACAAAAATAATAAGACAAAAATTTATAAACAAATATAGAAAAATAAAATAAAAAGAGAAATGTGATCTTACTTTCGCACCTTAACCAAATGTAATGTAATATCCCATAATGCATTTCGAGCTTCAAAGAGAGGTACCACAATACAAACAAAGAATGTCAAGAACAACCAAAGGATAGCACCAGCAACTGTGAATGTGAAGAACCCTTTGGAGTAAACATAAGGAGCAGCAGCCTGTGGCACTGGAATAATAATGGCGATAATAAGGGCAAGAACAATTGTCAATAATGCGTATTTCTTAAACTCTCGTTCTAAACTATCCAATGGGATATCTTCCACCGATGGCAAGTCATCATCTTTCTCTGTAGTCACGTAGCCATTTTCTTTTTTGTTCTCACCTGTATCACTATTCTCAACATTGTCGACTTCGATAACTCCTCTATCTTCACTTAAAATTGTTCTATTTCTAGTAATATTCCAATCGAAGTTATCAGGTTTAATCAATGAGAATGTGATAGAAAAGAAAGCCCCCAAGAACAAAGCGGCGGCATTTCCTGTAAATGAAACCCATTCATTAGATAAATTTTCAACAGTAATTGATCCAGTGTATTTTTTACACATTATGAGCCAAGCAGCGAGGGCTAAAAACATCCCTAACACCGATCCACTAACTGCACCGGCTTTATTCAATTTATTCCAAGTGAAAGTCAACGTAACTGGGAATACTCCACTGGCAGTTGCACAACCAAGGAAATTGAATAACCAACCCATTGAGATCCCGGCTGCGTGGAAGGCTGAAGCTAATCCACCAGCAAATAGTGCCCAAATGAAAACTGACACTTGGGATGCGTGACGCACCTGTCGTGGTGATGCACTCTTGTGTAAATATTTCTTATAAATATCGTAGGATAAAAGTGTAGATGAAGCAATTAATTCTCCTGAAAATGATGAAGTCACAGACAAGAAAACCATCAACAAAATCATTACTGAACCTCCTTTACCCAAATAATAAGACGCAGCGGCAACTGATGCTAATCCTGAACTGACCTCATCGGTAGATAATGAAGGGAAATCATCAAATAATATCCCGGCTTTGGCAGCTAACCCAAGGATCAACCCCATTGAGAATGGGATTACAAACCAAGCGCATGCACCGGTGAAATAAGCGCTTGAGGTTTTCATTGGGTTAGAGGCGATTGCTCTACTCCAATAAGCTTGATCAAGTGCCACCAAACCAAACCCAGTAATAATTGAAATAAAAGAAAAAATCCCCCCAGTCTTTGATCTAAATGTCAAGAAAGAACCATGGTAATTGTCTTCAATTGGCTTAAGTTTTGCCGCCTCTGTCAATAAATCGTATAACTTCCCTGGGGATCCAATCTTATCTGATCCGCCAGCGTAGATGTAAAATGCAAAAACAATTAAAAAAATCAACAATATGAAAGTATGTGAAGCATCTGAGATAAATGTAGCTCTTAATCCACCAAAATACACGTACACAGCACAAACAAATGGGATTAAAAATAGTGAAGCGTACATGCTCATTCCAGTGATAGCACTAACCACAGCACCACCACCGAGCAAGATACAAGAACTAACAATGGCATTACAAACTAATCCACACCATAAGAACGCTAAATGACCAGCAGTACCAAATCTAAAGTAACCCATCTCTGGGAATGTGGTCACCAAGTTCGCATTGGCTTTCACTTTCGCGGCAACAATACTGAATACGGACACCTGAATGATCCCACCAACTCCGTACCAATAAGACCCAGAAATCCCCATATTATAAGTCTGAGTAGCTGATTGTAATAAAGTCAATGACCAGGTCCACGACGAGACAATTGAGACCACCATTAAACCGAAGGGGATGTTTCTCGAGGCAGCTGTGAATTCATCAGCTTCAGTGGTCTTATGCTTAGCAAACTTGTTTTGTAAGTAAGTCACCAAGTTCATAAGAATGGCAAAGAACGCGCCTAGACCGAGGATAATCCCGTATCCTACACCTTGATTGAGATCTGGTTGCATAATTGAAGCAAAATGAAATACAACCTACTATATGCTTGTATCGCTGAGGAGAACCTTTACATTTTGGAAGAGACTACATACCGATATATTTATATATTATACATTGCCCTTTTTTGAAAAATTTTCTGCGTTTTGCTTGAAGCCACAGTTTTCTCGACGAACAATTGTGCAATTGTAATGCGGTAGAACGTCTAAGCAACGAAAATTATCCTATTGATTTAGATACAGTAGTCTGTGTATAGGCAAATCAATCATCACTCGTGACATTTTATCATTTACCTTGGTGTTGGCAAAACATGCGTCGATTCCCGATCGACAGAATCTCCACCCATTTTTATTTTTTTAACCCCCCGAAACTTTTATCTGTTAGATCAATCCTCAAATGAACATCTAATCAAGACCTCCTTCAAATTTAAATTAATCATGTGATACATCAAAGCAGAAATTAGGAGATAGCAGTGTATTAATTCCGCAAGGCGCGCGCTACCGGAGGAGCAAAATCTTGACATATATCTTTCGCCTATCTCTCGATCCTCAAATCAAGATGTTTGTCTCAACCCCAGGAACTTTGAAGTTTCTCTTAAAAATAGGATTGCACAAGATAGGATCAATTTCAAGATCTACCGGAACCCCGCAGGAGATTTTCAAAAAATTGAATTTTTCTTGATTTTTTTTATATCCATCTTGCGAGGGTCCAAAAGATTAATTGCTGCATCGAATTTTGCCATGCATAAAAACCTAAAAAAAAAAAAAACTGTGTAAATTGATGGACTGGCTTGAATCACGATCACTGATGATCTTTTCTCGACGGCATTCTCAAAAACCGAGTTTTTGTTTTGCTTCAGGATATTGTTGCTACAAAAAAAAAAACAAAAAAGAAAAAAAACAAAAGATTCCCAACACTTCTGGATTGTCATTTTACAATAGAAGATGGTGGACTTACCGACAACCACACATTATTTCTTAAAGTATCATTTATTCAAATAAAGAACGTATATACTAAAACATTAAAGAAAAATAAAAGATCATTAGCATAAAACAACTCAATATGAAAAATAAAAAAAAGCTATAAACATTGGCATATATATGTAAATCTATCATGGCACATTCTTCTCAATTGTCTCTGAGTCCCCTTCGATTTCCACATCTTCATCAACAAATTCTTCCTCTCCCACGACTGTCGTTTCCTCGAGCTCTGCCTCTTCAACGCTGTATGCTTCCTCAAAAGTTTTTGTTTGTTCTTCCAAGATAGGCTCACTAGTCACCTCAGATTCAGTTTCAGTTTGCGATTCTGGTGTCGGCGCAGTTCCTTTACTAACTGTAACATATTCGGTAACCACCGCAGTCACTGGTAGATCATATTCTTCATAACCCTCATAAGTGTACCCGTCATCATAATAAAAATATTCAATATTACTATTTTCTAATTCCGGAATGATTTCATCTTCATCCTTTGGTCGATCAAGTTTTGCTTGAATGTATCCTTCATTGTCAGGTTTCACATCAAGTAAATATTCTCGATCAAATTTTGGCATTTCTGGATACACTATTCTTTCCTCTGCCTTCTCCTCTTCTTCCACCGGTTTTTCTTCTTCTGGTTCTGGATATTCCGGATACCCATTGAATTTTTGATATCTTCTAACTCTTTCTCGTTGTTCTTCTTCTTCTCGGAATTGAAATGCTAAGTTTGCTCTTGCTCTCAATATATCCAAATATTGGTTCAGTTCAGACATTAAGATTCCAATAGTTTGATCAATAATCTTAGCCTTGGCGTGGGTAGGATTCAAATTTGGTTCCATTTCATTCAATTGTTTTCTTGTCTTAATCAAGGTTTCTTTAATCTTGTAAAAATTCTTGAAATTTCGCCAGTTTTTCTGATGATTCACTTTAACTTTATGTTCTTGCTTTTTAATCAATTCAGATTGATATAATTCTTTCTTTGAGTTATAAAATTCAACCAATTGAGCTTCACTGTCTGCAGTTGGTTCATCTTCGTTAGAAGGTGGCAATGCTTCAATGTCATCTTTACTAATAGAATTCCAATCAAATAAGAAACTATCGCCTTCCTCATTATTTGATTCGTCAGTTTCGAATTTTTCAAGAAATTTCCTATCCCATTCTTCCATTATAACATCACTGAAATCTTCAAAAATTTCCAAATTCTTAAATTTCATACTATTAAACTCTTCAATGATTTCATAAAATCCATTCTTCATCATATCTTTCAATACAGTGCCTTTGTACTCAATGCCTTCACGGATTTCTGTGAACTTGTCGCGAACTTCTTGTCTGGTAACTTTTGTAATAATATTTCTATTATTATTGTTCACCGTTATCACAGAAAGTAATGGTGATTTAACTCTATACGCTCCAGGACTAGTTAGAACCATATCGTTAACTTCATAATCATCAGGAATAACAACATCACTATGAGAAACCTCAATGTCTTCACCTATCTTCACATAATTCAAGAAAAAATCACGATATGCCATCTCTTCATCTTCTTGTGCTTTCTTGACAACTGTTTTATTATAATGTAAATCATTCAAATAATTGACTTCATCAATTAATTGTAAATACTCTTCATAACTTAACCCATTACTATCCGTAGCCCCATCTGGGTACTCATGTTTGAAATATTTCAATTCAGATTTCCCATCTTCAGCTTCTTTCTCTTTCAATGCTTTCTCATTGAGGATGAAATTTTCAGAACTTAAAAAGATATCAGCAGAATCAATCCCATAAAGTAACTTGGAAATTTGTTGATACCCACTGTTAATATACTCATTGAACTTTCTTACATTCTTCTCCAACAATGGAGCAAAATGTCTATCAATATAATCATTTTCATATTCCAGGAATTCCTGAAGAAAATCATTAAGCACTCCCTGACATGTAGCATTCACAATGGTTTGCCATTTCTTGACTTGTTGCTGTATTGGTGTTAGAGTTGGTTCTGATCTTAAAAATTGAGCAGTTTCAAGATAAATATCAGATATAGTTGTGGATGCAGTTGTGGAAGCGATTGAAGACGAAATTTCATCACAATCACTATTTCTACTACTAGATTCTGTTGTACTAATAGAAGATTCAGAATACTTTGTCAAAAATGAGGACAATCTCAGAATTTCATCATCCAAAGGATCCTCAGTTAAAAACGCATAATAAAGCCCAACAAGTTTATTATACTTAGCTAAAATTGCAGTATAAATAAAATTCTCGCTACTAAAAAATTTACCCACCACATTTTTACCGGCACTGTCTAACAAGTAAGGCTCCAAGAAATTCTCATATAAAATCCAAAGTTGCATCCCAATATAACTACCAATTGGTCTAACATATTCTCTATGAACAAACCCTAAAAGCATAGAAGTTTTATCATAAGAAGGATATAAAACCTCATGGTAAAATTTCACGAAAAATGGTGCAACATGATCTCGAAAAACAGAAGCTGGAGATCCAATGTTAGAATCTAAAATTATCAAATATGGGTAAACATATTTAAAAAACAAACGACTGCTTTCAGTTTTCAAAAGTAATGAAACGTCCTTATAAAATGAAACTGTCCCTGGAATGACAACATCAGTTAAATAGTCCTTAGTCGCATGATAACAACTTGGAATAAGAACATGATTCACATAGTACACTGTCTTCTTGACAATTGGTAACATATGCGTATTCCATACAAAACAAACTTGTTCATAAAACTGATACACTTTTGCCTCCAAGAATTCAAAAAAACTTGCCACGGCTGGTGTAATTACTTCATATGCATGAATACTGCCTGACGCAATTATTTCCCAAACGCGCCTCAAGTGAGGTTTAATTTCTTGAAGGACGGGATCAAAATATTTCTCATAGTAGTTGGATATTGACACTTTCACAATCGAAATGTATGGATAAGCATAATCAAGATAAACTTCGTGAACTAGCGCTTTTGTAGGTTCGCAAACTTTCGCCTCAAGGATCGCCTTGTAATACGTGGTCTGTTCACCAACCAATTCAAGATAAGGAAAAACACAATCATATGACTGGCCCACTTTAGTACTGATGTATTGATAGTACTCATTCTGCTTTAATGACTCGTAGTTATCATTCAATTTATTATAAGCTGGATGCGCATACACATTTGCCTTAAATTGCTGAAATTTCGGGCATGATTCCAATTCCAAGTATCGTTGCTTAACATCAAAGAATGACCAAGCAAAGAAAATAATCAACGAAAGCACCCATAGCTTTCGAGTATCTTTCCATAGTCTAGCCATCTTTTTTCTTTAAAAAAAAATTATTTTTGACCGGATGGCAAATTTAAAGATTCAAATCAAAAACATTTTTTTTTTTGGTAAATATTTTGAATTTTGAAATAATCAACAAACAAACAAAATGGTTACCCTGCGAGATGACCTGGTAGTGCGATTATCAATTTGATCTATAAGCGTTAGAAATGCTGCCAGAAATTTTTTCGCCATCAGATCTTTCTATTAATTTATAAGTCATTTTATTTAATTATAGATGGTTGAAAAAAATAAGATTTTAATAATAGGACCGCCTAAATCAGGGAAATTAACGTTAGTGAAAAATTTATTTGGATCAGTGCCAGAGGTTAACGAAGGCCAAGAACACTCTGGCTTAATTCATGATGTTGAATTAAAGACAAAATATTACACCAAATCTTTACAGATATGGATTGATCAGATTAGTCCCAATGTTGAGAATTCCGATGAAAAGATATCAATATTAGAACTGTTTCAGAATTGGTCAAAAGAGTTCAAGAGTGGCGAGTACAAGGAAATTAGAGATGTGATTTCAGGGATAATATTTTGTATGAATTTGAATGGAAAACATTATTCTGAGTTAAATGAAGTCCAGAGGATTGCTGATGAACTTAATGAAATATTGAATACTTTTAAGAAAGATGAACATGAAAATACAAAACTTACAAATAGATCTAATGAAGAAGAAGAAGAAGAAGAAGAAGAAGAACAAGAAGAAGAAGAAGAAGAACAAGAAGAAGAAGAAGAAGAAGAAGAAGAAGAACAAGAAGAACAAGAAGAACAAGAAGAACAAGAACAAGAAGGCCATAATGAATTCTTATTATGGAACGGATTTCTTATTGCGGCTGGAATTGAGCGCAAGGATGCTCTCCAGGAACCTCCTATCAGTTCATCAGAAATTAATGAAATCTTTTGGGATCATAATTTAGACTTTACAACCTACAAAGAAGGGAAGCCAATAGATTTATCGGCGAGAGACGAATACGGGGAAAGAGTGGGAATTGCTAGAATCAGAGAGACCATTGAATGTTTTGATTGGAATGACATTGAGTTGAAGCTTCCTCAAAAGCCTCAGCAGAAAGCAAAACAAGAGAGTGAACTTGAAACTCCCTTAGTCAAAGCCGTTGGGGGCAGTAGCAAACCAAATATTGAACTAGACACAATAATAGAGAAGATTAAAAATGCCAAATTAAATGCATCAAAGATTGAGAATGAAGAAGATCGAAAAAAATTTGCAGATGAATTTATTAAGGAAATAATAGACTTTATATAAATAGTTTTATGCTTACGTTACGTTATTACTTGTCGTAGATTTTAGAATAGAGAATTTTTGTATATTACACCGTCACAAAATAAAAACCATTAACAAGAGTTTTTCATTAGAGGGCCATATAAAGATGATGACAATATTAAAGTGATTTTATTTATCAATGACTTAGTGGTGACCAGCATGTCTTCTTTGTTCAGCAATAACGTTGTTCATTTCTTCTAACTTTCTCTTAGCTCTTTTTAAAGTACCTAATCTCTTCTTGGCTAATTTCTTAGCTCTCTTTTCACCAGAGTTTCTTAACAATTCAATTAATCTTCTTTCATATGGAGCTAAACCACCAACTTCTCTGACTATGTCTCTAACGAAGCCAGCTCTTTTGGATAAAGCACCTTTTCTGTAAGAAACTTTTGGGGCAACAGCTTTAGCGGTGACTTTGTGACCTTTGTTTAATCCAACAGCAATACCTATTAAAAAGTTAGTAAACTTCGTCGATATTAATAATTGTGACAATTCCGAAATACATCAGGTTCTATAACAATTCTATGAAAATGCAAATTGGTAATAGATTCTTTTAACGATGGTCATCCATTTCTAAAATCATTTTCTGGTTCCTGTTGTTCACAGCTCTTCAAAGATTTTCGTTTCCTAATTTATACTATCTTTTCATGTTTCAAATCTCCAATTTCAAATATCGATCTTTTCTCAAATTGATTATTCTCTCAATCATATTTCAAAATTAATCACATTCTATTCTCTTATCTTTTACCTACCTGAATTAGCCATCTTTTCTATATTGTTTAACTGTAATACTTAGTGATTTTCTAGTATCAATACCAATTTTTTTTCACTATGGCTTTTTCGTCTTCAAAAGATTACCCGTACTCGTGTCCATAATAATTTTTCACACTCCCCAAAAAATTCAGTAAAAGGCTACAAGTAACAATGCATGTGACATGTGACAGTATCCTTTTACACCTGAAAATATGCACGTGACATTTAATCAGACCTAATTTTATAGGATTGATTTGCTGCCAACAAAATTATTGTGTTACAGTTGAGAGGGTTGTAGGTTACCATAAGATAGCAAAAGAAATGTCACATCCGTGTAAATCAAATGCTTGCGCCATACAGGGTATGTTTTGATTTCACCACTCGTCAATTTGGACGATTATGTACTAATTTCACGCCTGAGCTTTCAGATCTTTGCGTGCTAACATTTCAATTCTAGATTGTTTAAAAACTAATGGTTACGATGAATCGAAATGTACCAAAGTAATTGACCAATTATACAATTGTTGCCAAAGGTTCTACAAAGAAAATTCAGAAGCTGCCAGGTCTCCATGTTGCCCAATTCCAAGATTACTAAAATTCAAGATGAAACAACGGGAGCAAGAAAAATTAGACGCAAAATTATTAACAAATGGCTACCCCAATTGAACAAATAAAAATAAATAGTAAATAATATTTTGATTCGCTTTTCTTTAAAATGTATGAATCGAGCCGCGATACCAGAAAAGTTAACTTAATGATACGACATTAAAGGCCGAAGAAACGAGTATCTCTACCGTTTTAATCTCAGGCTGCCGCGAGCACGAAAATCATCAAAGATGATATAGTTACGACCAAGGAAGAAAAGGCTCGAACCGTGACTCTGGGCGCCTTTGTAAAAGACATTGTATAAAGAAAGAGAAATAAAAAGAATGGAAAATTCACTGAATTGAAAATTTTCATATAGTGAATCGTGAGGCGGGTAAATTAGGTTAGTAGAGTAGATTTAGGGCTTGATCTAGATCTAAATAATATTGAGATTCTATTCTACAAGATATTATATCAAAATATATATTATATTTACATGTAGTTTGGCAGAACAATAAACTAATCTAAGCAGTGACATTTGAAAAATCAAATTTAAAGTTTTCTAATTCTTGAACTATCACGCTCACCGGTTCATCTCTAAATTTATTCATAAATTCCTTGAAGGATTTATCAGTGTTATTTTCCAAATGTAAACCGTATAGTATGCTTAATAATTTTCTTTTGCCCACAGTGAAATTCTTACCTTCAACTTGAGCATAAACAGGGATTTTTTCTCCTTGTTCATTTTCTATTAGTTTCAAATAATTAGTTTTTGGGTTTTTCAATTGTGCTTGCTTCATCAACACTCTAAATCTCAATTTCCAACCAGTTGGACCTAATTCTTTAATTCTAGCAGATTTATCTTTGGTTAAGTAATTGTCTATGCCTCCTTCTTTGGTAATTGTTCTTAGCACACTAGAAGTTACCTTGATATTAATTTTTCTTTCCAAAGTTTCACTCCAAAAGCCCTTCTTCATAATGTTTGGAAGCCATTTTCTTCTCGATTTAACTTTTGATTTTTCCCCGACATTATTACCAAATTGAAGGAATTGACCACCTAACAAATTTTTGTTGCTGACTTTAAAAATTCGTGATTCACCGTGTTTATATTCTGGGAACTCCGGTTTTTTTTTAGGAATGTAGAGACTGGTTGGGATTTTCTCTCCAAGTTTTGGTAAGACCACCTTTGCGGTTCTTCTAGCTTCAATGGTTTTCCATTCTCTAGACACTGAAGCTATTGATGAGAAACCTCTTCCACCGCGCGGAATCACTCCCTGTATATAATTTAACATACTCCTCGTAATACCGTCTGGTTGTTCAAACCATGATTCCAGGCAAGAATCTGAAATTTTTCAAAAAATTGAGCGGAAAAATTACCCTGCACTAGATGCACCAACAGTTTTGCGCCAACATGTTTGGCCTGATCTGAGGAGTTTGCTTTAAGAAGAAGCAAGCTACATTTCACATAATAGTATATCTAAGAAGTAAATGGGTGCTTCTGAGAATCTTTTGGATAGGTAAGTAATATGTAATATGAGATTTTTGATAGGGGCGCTGCTAGTCGGCTATGACTTACAGAATTTTTTGCTGGTTATATTATAGATTGGTAGACTTTCAGCGCTTTAAATTTATCACATACGCAAACATACTAACAAACTTGCTAGAAATTATGGCTAGGTATGGCTAGATGCTTCTCATAATAGCATTAACCATTCATATGATAATTGGTGGTAGTTGATAGTAGTGCGTTCAGAGCTGCTACAATTTTTAGATCATTCCATTTCAAGAATAAATAAATGGAGTTCTGGCAATATTGCTTCTACTTTCCACCTCTTTTATTTATTAGCAGTAATATCCTTTAGGGGCGCTTGAGGTAACGAATATTGTCAAGATCAAGTGATAATAAAATGGAAATTGTTTTTGATATAAGCTGGTGGATGTTCACTTCCCACCTGGAGATGTGTTCAATCGGGACACTTGTGAGAGTTAACGAACAACCATGATTTTAAACTCAAAGGGACAATATAAATAGATGACCAGAATTATTAAAGAATTTTTTTTTTTACTTTAGTTTCCTTAGCTAACCTTTCCAATAATCCCTTAATACTATAGCGAGCTGCCAAAAGTGACATGATGCTTCTACCAATTCTTGTAATGAATGTTTAACCAGCCAGCCAATTGGATGTATATTACTGTTAAATAAATCAGCGTCTTAGTGGTAACAGGCCCATTGGAGTTTTGACGATTTCGACAAATTATTACATGTGGCTTTAAATCCAATTATTGTTTCCGACTCTTTTTATCTGAGATCAGCACTTAAGATAGTATAGTTCAATCGATAAAAGTGCCAATCTAATAGAACATATTCTACAAACATAACCGATACGATAAGAAACTAGTCTTGCAAACATTGTCGGTTTATAATTACACAACAGCCTTTACGCAATTATTTTGCAAAAGATATCATTATCATCAACTAAATATATATGAATCAAGATAGGGATATAATTATTTTAAGGGTCATACTCATTGGCACCCGGGATGTATGTCTTGAGATCGGAATCATCCTTTGCCCGTATACTTGTGTCCGTTAAAGTAAACGTTGAGTTTTCCTTTGCCATAGCTTTCTTAAATTCATCGATTGCAGTATTTACATCAACTGGAACAATACCAGCCTCTTTAAGCTGTTTACGTAGATAACCAATGTGCAATGCCATTTTCTTCTCTCTAATTTGATAATCCAATTTTTCTTTCACAGATTTCAATTCGTTCTTCTTTCTTTCAGTGTTTATTGCCAATTGCGTCAATTTCATTGCCTTCTGATGATTCATAGCGGCTTCAAATAAACTCTTTTCTATTGCCTTTCTCTCTAAATAATTATCAACTGCAAAAAATACAAGCGACAAGAGTACAATAAAACTGCACAAGTCTCGCAAGCCCGTAAACCTTTTCGGTTGGGGTAATTGTTGCTGAGGTGTTTGAAATTGGAAAGGCTGAGCTGGTGGAATTGGGGATGGTTCTAATTCTCCCAACTTATTCTTCGATGGATTTGAAAAGTATGTTGGTGGAGGTGGATATTTATTCTTATTACTGCTTGCATTATCGTAAAAATTTCTTGTCAATGATGATCTGAGTATAAAAAAAGATGATTTATTCTTCCTTATCATTCTCTCAAAGTGGCATTGCATGAAATATTTTGCGTATATAAAAATTGAAAAGGATGAGATCAACTTTTCAAATCAGTGAGTAAGTCGTGATGATGTTGAATGTCGCTAATTTGATTTGAGTGTTTTGTAGTCACCGTTAACTTACTCAGTTTCCGATTTGGTTTGAGAATCTATAGTAGGGCAAAACATGAGGTGTGGGTAATCCCGGGTAAGTTGCTGTTATTCTTTATTTTTTTTTTTACAACTGCATTTGATAGAGATCAATTTCATTAGAATTAGGAAAAATCTAAAATAAATAGCATTTGTTTTGTTTTTTTTTCTTTCTGATTTGTTTTATTTATTTAATTATCATCACAATTAAAATTGATAACATAGATATGCCATTATAGTGTTGCAATCATCTTCAATATTTATTTAGCAAATTTCTATAGTATAAAATGTGGCCCTTTCTCAATAAAAACGATGATGATGCAACTAGAAATTTTGAACTTTCGGCGGACCCAACTACCTTTACATCAATTCCAACAATAGACCCTAATCCTACATTCACTAGTGGGTTAAGCAGTCTATCACCTCCTATAGAGACCGTCAAAACTAAAAATTCTCTTGGCGATGGCTTTGCTAAAATAGAGAAAACCAATGAACATCAAGAACTGACTGCGTCAATAGGTAAATTGAAAAGCAACCTGACAAGTGACGATGCCTCAGGAAAACCAAATAATAATGACATTGATAAAAATGATGATATAACTGCCCACAATTCTGATAACTTCCAGGATATTTCTGAAAGTGATATTGCCGATTTTAATGATAATCGACTGAAAAAAGACACAGAGAAAATTGACTCTGAAATTAATAATCAACAGCAGCAGTCAAAGCAGCATGATCAATTGTCATTAGACTCTGATAGAAGTTTCAAGGCGCTATTTGGAGGTGGCTTAGAACGAGGCATTCCTGAAATTGATAAAGTTGTTGGTTCTCCTCAACCAGAAGGTGGAGCCACCATTGAAGAACGCTTTTATCAAATGCTAGATTCTGATGATACTGTGCATAATTTATTTTCAACTTCAGCAAAGATAAGGAATAAGACAATTGAATATTTCATAGATGATAAAAACATTAGTAAACTGTTAGACATTTTATTAGGTTCACATGATGCATTTTTACGAAGATATGAAGAAAGCAACGCTCATTATTACGTTGAAGATTATAATCAAGTTGATCAGGAGGGTGATTGTCAATACACTTATCAAAATTCTGATGCGCTTAGTTATTACTATGACAACATTCTTTCTAAAAGAGAAAAGGATGAGTATGGAAATATTGAATATGATGAAGATGATTATGATCTAGCGAAGATTCAAGTGAAAGTTCAAGAACACATGTATTTGACTGATAGCAAACAAAAGGATGAGCAATTCAACGCAGTGATAGACTCTTTGGATGGAGAATTTCAGAATTTAAAAATGACATCAGGGGAGCCAAAAGAAGAATCCAAAAAATCGAATAATTCAGAATCTGCAAGCGATTCTAGTGCTGATCCTGCTGCATTTAGTAGTTTGAAGAAAACGGTTTCAAAGAACCAATTTTCAAAATCAGATGAAGTAATAATTAGAAGAAGTAATGTCATTGCCGAAATTTATTCGTCAGACTTTGCTGACATTATGGATGTGTTTATTGTTAACTCTGAATATCTTGAAAAACTTTGGGAAATTATCAAGAAACCTGCATTATTCAAGACCATACCTTTGGTTCAATTATTTGTAAAGATCAATGAAACTCTATTAGTGAAAAAGACTGATCAATTTTTGAATTTTATTCGTTCCAAGATTGATTTGGTGGAATGCTTTGTTAAACGCAACATTGATATTTCATTACTTAATGAATTTTTAATCAAGTTGATAATTACTGATAAGACTTATAAGCCGTCGGGTATAATTGAATTATTAGTGGAACAAGATTTGATTCAGCATTTATTAAACTTGATTGACGTACAATATCCTTTTTATATTAGTGAATTTGCAGGCGATTTGATTAAAAATTTGATTAGCTTGTCGACTTTAACATCAAGCGCTGAAAATGAAGATTCATTAATCATTGGTCCAAATAGTTTAACTAGGGAGGTTGTGAGTTTTAAAAGTGTTTGGAAGATTGCAAACAAAATTAAACAGGGAGGTAAATCATTATTTATATTGGTTGATATATTGATTGAAATTATTCGAAAGAATAACGCTGATTATGATGATTTTAATTTACTTGTGTTTAATAAGTACCAAGATTTTCTTAGTCAATTGATTGATTCTAATCAAACACATCACCATGAAGATGAAACCAAATCAATATATTCGAGTGAGCTGACGAAGGATGAATTTTCAAAATTGATGGATGCTTTCCCACCTAGTGATCGAGATCCAATATATCTTCATAATATTTTAAGAATATTTTCATACAATTTGCAATGGATACATGATAGAATATATGAGAATTTTGGCAACATGGAGGATTCTTATATCTTTGATGAAACTAAGGTTGATTATTATTTCTTTGAAACTGATCCTTATGAAAATTTTGACGAAAAGTCAAAATTGGAAAAATCAATGATTAAGCAGAAGACATTCGTGAAACAAACATTTGGGTACATAGAGAAATTAGGTTTTGATAAATTGAAATTAGTTGAATTGGTTGCTGAATTATTGCATTGTTCAAACATTAGACTTTATAATAGCCGAAGTGCTGAAAACTTAATAAAAATGAGAAATGATTTGATTGCATTAAAAGACTCTTTCTTGCAAGAAGCCATAAATGATAATTTATCAATGACGAATGGTGAAGAACCAGATACACTTCCACAGCCGATTGATAAAGAATATTCCCTCCCAATTGTTACGAAAAAATTCTCCAATGATGAAAGCTTTATCCAGGAGAATGATGAAGTTGATGATGATGATGACGATGAAGAGCTGGAATCATTTGAAAGATTTCATTATGAAAATGGTAGTGAGAGTGATTTTGAAATAAATAGTCCCGAAATGACAGCGAAGCAAGAGCCACCAGCGCCAATAACACCTGCACCATTACAGGAAGAAGAACCATCACTTTCAGATCAGGATATGAAACTTAAAAAGGAATCGATGCTTAGTAAATTGGTTCTCAAGATTGATAATAATATTAACACTAAAGTTCCAAACTCCGATAGCTCCGAAAAGCCAACCCTATCACCATTGAAAGGTGTTAAGAAATTACCTGAATTTGATGCTATATCTGAGGATGAGGAAACTTCTAGTTTCCACAGGAAATTGCTTTTATCATTGTCTGAAGAGGAGAATGATATTGGTGCTCTTGGAATTAGGTTTGACACTAAATCACCATTTGTATCGAAAGAAAATGATAGAAAATTAAGAGCAACGCCATCTCTAGGTGATTTCTTCAAGATAAAATTATATGATACTGGACTTTTGGAATTAATCATAAAGAAATTATTCTTGAAATTCCCATGGAACAATTTCTGGCATAACGTTGTGTTTGATCTAATTCAACAATTATTAAACGCCAAGATCAATGCTAATTTCAATTCATTTTTAGTTTCGAATCTTTTTAGTGATTGCCGGTTGATCGATATTGTTTTGGTTGCATACAAGAAAAATATCAAGTTTTTGAAAAAATTCAACATTGAGTTTGGGTACATGGGCCATGTTTCATTGATCAGTGAAGAAATTAACAAGTTCACTTCCGAAAACAACTTGACTCAATTGGATCCAAAGATTTTACAGAAGGCATGCAGTGAGCAATGGCTAGAGTATGTGAACAAAACATTATCTGAGACCCGTCAGAATTACAGTTTGGTATTGGGAGGTAAAAAACCTAATGATGAGATGTATTTCAGAGACCCTGATGCGATAATCTTGGGATCAAATGCAAAAGAAATTGAAAATCAAGATTTGGCGAAGAGTAACCCATCTAAATTGGAAGAGTTGAAGAGCGAAATTGAAATACCGCAGGCGGCGGTTAAGAAAGCAGCTATAACCGGGGCTATTCCAAACGGTGGAAACGACGATGAAGAATCATTCCCATTGACATTTGAAGAAGCTAAGCCGGTGTTAGCCAATGATGAAAAGGAAAAGAACAATAAGAACAACAATGACTTACCAGTTGACGACGACGACGATTATGATGAAGAATTCAATATCAAGATTTTCTCCAAGAACTGATTTTTGGAACCTTTTTTATCTTGGGAGGTTTACGTCAAATTGATCCGTTGAGGAAGTTTATATTTGATTTTTTATATATAGATATACGTATGAACGAAAAGGGGAAAAGGAATTAAAAAAAAGTGGAATGGGGTCAATAAGTCATGATGTAAAATAATAAAATAAAAATATGTTTTGGTTTTTTGATTTCTTGTTTTCTTAAAGATTTAAAATTAGTAGAAGATAAAGGTGTTAAAACCACTTATCTATATGCAGTTGAAGCACTGAATAATTCAGGAAAAAATAAGAGTAAAAAAAAAAATTATCATTAAAACATTACAAAAAAGCTAACACATTGTCTAATATCTGTAGTGGTCAGCTTTGTATGGACCTTCAACTGGGATACCCAAGTAATCGGATTGAACAGTGGTCAAGGTGGTTAACTTAGCACCCAAATGGTCCAAGTGTAATTTAGCAACGGTTTCATCCAAAATTTTTGGTAAAGTGTGAACTGAAATATCGAAAGGACCAGTCTTTTCGAATTCAATGAATTCCTTTCTGAATTTATCATTTTCAGCATTGAATAAAGCAATTTGAGCCAAAACTTGGTTGGAGAATGAACAAGACATAACAAATGAAGAGTGACCAGTAGCACAACCCAAGTTAACTAATCTACCAGCAGCCAACAAAATAACATGTCTACCAGAGTCCAACAAGTATCTGTCAACTTGTGGTTTAATTTCAACGTGTTCTTTAGCATTTTTAACTAACCAAGCAACATCAATTTCAATGTCAAAGTGACCAATGTTACAAACAATGGCATCTTCTGGCATAACGGAAAAATGTTTACCAGTGATAATGTCCCTACAACCGGTGGTAGTAACAAAGATTTGACCAATTGAAGCAGCTTCTTCTAATGGAGTAACTTGGTAACCAGAGACAGCAGCTTGCAAAGCGTTGATTGGATCAATTTCAGTGACAATGACTCTAGCACCCATAGATCTCAAAGCCATAGCACAACCTTTACCAACATCACCAAAACCAGCGACAACAGCAGTCTTACCAGCAATCATAACATCCGTAGCTCTCTTAATACCATCGATTAAAGATTCTCTACAACCGTACAAGTTGTCAAATTTAGATTTGGTAACAGAATCGTTGACATTAATAGCTGGAACCTTCAATTTACCTTCTTTAACCATCTTGTACAAGTGGTGGACACCGGTAGTGGTTTCTTCGGATAACCCGTAACAGTCTTCCAACATTTCAGGGTATTTTTCATGGACTAAACTGGTCAAATCACCACCATCGTCCAAGATCAAGTTCAATTTTTTACCATCTTTGAAAGCAAATAATTGTTGTTCAATACACCATTGGTACTCTTCTTCAGTTTCACCTTTCCAAGCAAAAACTGGAACACCAGCAGCAGCGATAGCAGCAGCAGCGTGATCTTGAGTGGAAAAGATGTTACATGAGGACCAAGTAACTTCAGCACCCAAAGCAACCAAGGTTTCAATTAAAACTGCAGTTTGAATGGTCATGTGTAAACAACCAGCAATTCTAGCACCTTTCAATGGTTGAGCTTCAGCGTACTTCTCTCTGATAGCCATTAAACCAGGCATTTCATTTTCAGAAAGTTCAATATCTTTTCTGCCGAAAGCGGCTAAACTGATATCAGCAACTTTGTAATTGTGAGCTGGAGCAGACATTATTGTTAATTTTAATTATTTGCTTTTTGTAAAAAGGCTAATTGAGTGTTCAATTAAGACGGATGTGGATAAAAGAAAAAGAGTGAAGAAAAATGAAAAACGCGAGAAATCGAAAGATTTATATTTACTTCTGCGGTTAAAAATTTTTTTTTTCTTTTAGCACACATGAAAATTTTAGGTGTTCAACAAAAAAAAAAAGAAAAAAAAAAAAAAAAAAAAAAAATTCAAACCACGTGGGAAACCCAAATATGTACCAATTGAAAGGGGTTTTTATGCAGGTTTAAACAGTTCATCATTAAATTAATTAAGGAATACTCTATAAATAATGTACACAATATTTACATTTTAATAATAGTAATAATAGTCATCATAATCTCCTTCAACCTCGTCCATTAACAAGTAATTGAGAAGTCTATAAGCCCCGAAAATGACAATGGTAAACGCCAATAGGCTTAGTGTGAGTTTGGAAGAAAGTAACTTCAAGGAAATCTGTGATAGTCTAACAAAGAGTCGTTTGAATTTTGTTAAGATCTGAATTAATTGAATCTTAAAGTTTTTAATCAATACGTCAAACGCCTCAGAAATTGAGCCATTGTCCATATCTGTGGTTCGCATGTCATCTGGTAAGTCATTTTGCTCTGAGAGACCTTGAACATCACTATTTCTTCTAATAATTGTACCATTAGAATTACCTTCTGCAACCGATGAATAATCGCTGCTCAATTCTGAGGCTCGTGAGTGTCGACGCGTATTATTTAATGGAAACACGTGTTTTGGAATTCTGGTTCTTTCTCTATTACTAACCAATGATTTAATTGACCTCGGCAGGTTGCTGTTATCGCTATTTTTGTGGATGGATATTGGTGCATCATATAGAGGCAACGGGTCTCCTAATAACTTCTTTATGTTCTGATTCAGAAATTGTAATACCGACTTAATGTTGCTTCTCACTTCGGGCTTGTCAACTAACGCAAAATCAGCGTGCTTGGTGTTATCTTGGAGACGCGTATCAGAGGAATTAGCACTATCACTGGCGGTTGTTATTGAAATGTTATTATTGACTTCACTTGAATTCAACTTTTTATTGGTCTTGTGCCGTTCCATAATCTTAGACAATGCTCCACGAACATTTCGCAGCCGCTGAATATCGTTACTTAATGCTTCGCTATAGAATTCTCCGTCTTGTTGATGTGATGAACTCATTCATATCTCAGTTTATTTATTTATACTTTTTGTCAATGTGATTGCATAATTTCGTAAACCAAAAAAAAAAAAAAAAAAAAAAAAAATAACGGGACAACAAAAAATAACAAAAAAAAAGAAAAAAGAAAAAAGAAAAAAGAAAAAAAAAAAAAAAAAAAAAAAAAATGAAACCACGTGACTAAGTAAACTCTGCAAAAGGAAAAATTGTTTGACCTTAAAAATGGCAGTTGAACTTTTCAACATTATAAAACTAATATTTATCGTGATCTAGTGTAAAATGAATAACGGCGGAGGATTGGGAATATATGGTAATCTACCGCAACAGAAGAAGCTCTCAGAAATGACTGCTGAAGAGCAAGGGAACTATGCGGCAATGCAAATGATGGAGTATATGAAATCTTGTCCAGGTAAAACTGTAATGAGTGGTGTATCGGGTTACTTTTTGGGTGGATTCTTCGGGTTATTCATGGCAAGTATGTCTTATGATGTCCCAGGATCTACTACTCCATTTTCAGATTTGCCGTTCAAAAAACAAATGAAACTTATGTTTGCTGATATGGGGAAACGAATGGCTTCAAGTGCTAGAAATTTTGGGTTCATTGGGGCTATATATTCAGGAGCTGAATGTTCAATCGAAAGTTTGAGAGCTAAAAACGACATCTGGAATGGTGTTGCTGCTGGGTGTGTTACTGGTGGTGGGTTGGCTATCAAATCTGGCCCAACCGCTGCATTAATCGGTTGCGCAGGTTTTGCTGCCTTCAGTACTGCTATTGATTTGTACATGAGACAAGATGAAGCGCCACCTCCAAAGAATGATTACGATGAATGAATAGCTTTAGATTTTGTTTTTACTTGTATTATAATAATAGACTTAATTTTTTGTATATTTGCCACTAATGTACTTCACTTTCTACTTCTCCACAAGTAACGGAATATTATATATGAAGCAGGGATATACATGAATAAGATGCAGTTTAAGAAGATACTAAAGAAATATTCGTAATCGCTTGCCTTGTTGACAAATTTGAATGACACCAATATTAGCGCCATTTCGGCAATTTTCTGGACAGGGAAAAAGATTAAGAAATTTCTCTTTTTGAGAAACCTGAGCAGTGGCGAAGGAAATAAGTAGAAAATGTAATTAAGAGTTTCTTGAGTTGACACTGAAAACACAAAAAATCCATAAGCAATATGTCTTGAAATCTTAGGATATTGATAGATGACTGTCCAAGTGATTAACAATCCATTGATCAATTTGAGTATTTTGAGATAAATCCTATTTTTTGGCAATCGTATTACTGTGGCTGCTGAGATTACCTGTGATATCAATGAGAAAGTGTTGACATATTGGAAGTATTCAGCAATTGCTCCTGGTAAGAATCTTTGCCCTACTAATGCAACCAATATTAACAATCGCACTAAACAACTAAACCATAGGAAGAAAAATACCAAATTATTAAGTAAAACTAATCTTGGTACAAAAGAGTATCTCTTGATCTTCACTCTTCCTCGGCTTGTTACCATGATTAAAAATATTGTCGAAGATGTCTTGATTTGTCTGTCGCGCGCTTTTCATTTTTCTTTTATTTTTATTGGAAAAAAAATTAAGTCAAAATACCAACGGTTCGGGTCTTTAAGTTGGACAGGTTTTCAACTGAAAATCAATCACAACATTTGGAGTTTCAAATTATTTTATTTACAAACAAGATGAACTTTAAACAAATTTTCTTATTATTTGCATTGCCGTTAACGGTATTAGCGTGGACGGCTGAGGATCAGGAGCTTTTTCGTATCAACTATGAAGTGAAGAAAGATTTGGGTGACGATGTATCGTTCTACTCTTGGTTGAACTTGACAAAGGGCCCAAAATCTTCTTACGAAGAAATCAACAAGGCCTACAGAAAATTATCTAGAAAAATTCATCCTGATAAAATTAGAAGATCAAATCATATATCAAATAGCCAATTCAAGAAAACTAAGAAGAAAGCGACTGAGCGCTACCAAAGGTTAAGTGTCGTTGGGGACATTCTTAGATCAAGAAAGAAGGACAGATATGATTATTTCATTAAACAGGGATTCCCTAAATACATGAACAATAATTGGTCATTTGAAAAATTTAGACCTGGAATAGTTAGTGTATTCGTTGGATTGTTTTTGCTCATTGGGGTTTTCCAGTATTTTATCTTGAAAATTCAAACTGCACAAAATAAAAAAAGAATTGAAGAAACTGTGTATCAGATAAAGAGGCAAGCTTGGCCTGCAGGTATCCCACCAGCCGATGGATCAGATAGAAAATTGACTGATGAGTCTACTGGCAAGTCATTCATTGTTAAGATTGATGGTTCGGTTCATGTTGTTGATAAGGAAAATAGTTCCATTTTACACCCAATTGACGTTAATGATATTGCTGACCCAACAATAAGTGACACCATCTTATTCAGATTGCCAATTGGTATTTGGAATTCAACAATTGGGAAGATTTCTCCATCTTTATATTACATACCCCAAGTGGTACCTAGTCCTCGCAAAAATGCGGCTGCTTCTACTGTTTCAGTTGAATCAACTTCTGAAACCAAAAAGACAAAAAAGAAGAATAAAAACTTAGGTGAGAAGACTATATTACCAAATGGTAAGGTAGTGTACTCCAGAAAAAAAAAATAAACTAAATATGCTATGTATCTATTTTATATCCAAACATCCAATTCTTCAATATTTGCATCTCCTTCCCCAAACTGAGGATAGTAGGGTACCATTGAATCACAACTTTGTACGTAGCAATTATTATAAAGTTTCCAAAATGGTGCTCTCACTTTTCTCGCCGGATGCCATAACCCAGCAAGAATATAATTCATTATGATTGCACAACCAACATTGTTTCTGATTCCATCAATCCCATCAATGATTCTGGCAATCACATGAGGACTAGTTTCGTAAATATTGGGCATTAACAAGTTCAAGAAATGAACAAAAACATCTTCTAGACCCAAACCCATACAGCCAATTGCCATGTGTTTGATAACGGTAGCCGCAGTTTGTCTATGAACTTGGTCTCTATCAGTCAACGCATCTTGCAATAACGGAGTAACTGAATAAATATAATCTTTAGCCATATCACCAACGTATTCAAACATAAATGTCATTGCTTTCAATACACCATTCTGGACATTGTTTTCAGGTGTTCGGTATTCGTTCATAATTGATGGAATGACTGTGAAGGGAGAACATGTTTCAGCGACGATAGCGATTGCAATGGCAGTACAAACCCGTGATTGTCTTTCTTGAACTCGCAAATTATTTAGCAATGTCGATAAAACCTCTTGAGGACCAATGGACTTCGCAATATATCCAAAAGTTTGATTTGCTGAACGCCTGATCGATTTTTTATGTGATTTTAACAAGTCCAATAATTCAAAACAAATTCTCATCCATTCTTTTGGCGGGATGTACTCCGATGCCTTATCAGCGATAAGGCCCACTAAATCAATGACATTTTCTTGAACTTTCTCATGACGATTCTTCAAGATAGGAACTAAGGATGGCAATAATTGATCGATTGAAGGATTCATTGAGGCGATACCCATAGTAGAAATAATAACAGTCAAAGTGTGTAAAATAGATCCTAACACTTCCGGCTCAGCTTCCCCTAACGATTCATACAAAATTTTTGACAACTGGCTTATGATCTCATACTCACTGCATGCTCGAATAGCTGGCACTAACTTAGATATCAAATCTACTGACTGTTGTCTAATCTCTTTCTCCTTGTTTTCCATTCTATGCATGATAACCGAAACAATTTGGGGAAGATATTTCTTCATTTTGATATCCAAGGCAGCAGTCACTGTCCCGAAGGAGCTCAATATTGCGGCGTGGTATCTTGTATCACCTGAATGCTTTTGCATAGCAACTAAGATACCATCAATCAATCTATCTTCAGTTCTATCACTCAAGTCAAGAATTTCTAAATTCTCGCAACACTTTTCAATAGTTTCCAAGCTCATTTTTCTCAAAAATTCAGAATCATCCTTAAGATAAACAATTATATCATCTAAAATTTCTTCGTATCCAACCTTTTTCGATAACACCACCGTTGTGTCCACAATCATTTTATTTAAGCGTACATCTAAAGCAGATCTTCGATTCCAGAAACTATTCAAAAAAGCAGGCAAAACTTCTCTTTTGAAAACAGTGCCCTTAATACCATCAGTGGTGGCACACTGCTGTAGAACGCTCAATACTGTTCTTTTCATTTCATCATCGGGTGACGTGAATTCTCGAAGTAAAATATGGAATATTTCGTTAGCTGAATAACCTGCATACTCTTCATCCATTAATGGGATCATGTTACCTAAACATTTCAAGTATGCCGCGAGGGTACTTCCTCTATGCCTTTGAATTCCCATCCATAACAGCTCCAAAATTGTTTCAAATGATTCAATTCCATACGGAGCCGACGATTCCGCCAACGAGGCTAATGCCAAAGCAGTAGATTTTCGAACCTGGATGTTGTCGTCATTCAATCCGTTAGCAACACAACCAACCAATGAGTTCAAATGTGGAAGGACGCCACGCCCGACAAGAAACGATATTTGTTGAACTATTCTTGAACCCGCATGTCTTGCAAGCCAAGATTTCTTTGAAGAACAAACTGCCCTTAAAAACGGAATCAAAGATTGAATTCCCAAGGCAACGCCAATAACTGCAAAAGTTCTGGAGGTAGTTTGTCTTAGATTTTCGTCCGGCGAATCAATGTATTTCCTTAGAGTGGAGATTGTATGAGACAAACCTGCTGCCTTGGCCACATTTGAAATAATTTCCCTCGCTTCAATTCGAGCAACTCGGTTTTCATCCGTAAGCATGGGCGTTATCACCTTTAAAATTTTATCAGTGTATGGTCTTACTGAATCCCCTAATTTAAATAATACTCTATCAATAACTTTCACTAATAAATGTCTTTCTTGATCTGTCAATGTCGGTTCCATCAAAAGCGGCAATATCTGGTTGAACATAATTTTCGGCCCAAATTCTCTTGAATTATCAGTCAATTGCCTCATTGCCACTTTTCTTACAGGTTGAGACCCATTCTTGATTTTCAACAACAATTTCATTAACCTGCGTTCTTTCGCTTCGTCAATTGTAAGATTATTTGCCTCTTCATCAATCTTCAATAATTTACCAAAATATTTCGCGTCTTCCTCTTTGAAATACTGCAAATCTCTAACGCCTGGCACCTCCGTGATGATTGAGTCTCTCATAACTTTACTTGCCATATTATTAACTTCTGGAATCATATATCCTTGATTCTGGAATTCGTTCAAGTTTACATCGAGCGCAACTTTTTTAAATCCTTCAGGTGGATCAAGTACGTCATATCCTGATGGCAAAAGGATATCAAGTATTTCTTTAGTTAAAGGAATCTCATTAAAGACTGGAACGGATAAGATTTGACTGTTTTCTTTATCTTCTTCCTCCTTCTGTTCTTTATCCCATCTAGAAATTTTCTTCTCATGTTGAGCCACTTCTTGCGTCTCAATTTTTCCATCAGGTTTGACATCCCATCGGCTCTTACGCTGTCTTCCTTCAGTTCTTCGTCTTTTCGTATCACTTATTAAATGATTCTCCAAGCTATTGTTACGCTTTATCACTGACAGGGACATTTTTCTCTGAAAATATAAAATTTTGTAAGTAAATCTACATTTATTGGAGTAACGTCTGCCAAAAAATAAAAATTTCTGATGAGTTACACGTGATACATAGGAAAAATGCAATATTATGTGAAACTCTGTGACATTCTGTGGAGTTGCAAGGTGCGTGTCGCAGAACGCCAATGTGTGTGAAACATCAAACCGTTTCAGGGAAAATGCAAGAAAACCAAAACAAAACACTTTGTAACATTTAGAAATTTTTACTACTTATTTCTGGGTATTCCCGATAATAAGGTCACTGAATATTTTAATTGCCTTTATTCTTTTATTTATATGAATATCAAATCTCTCACCTCCTTTTAAGGCAACAATTTTGTTCTGTTTACATTCATTTTGAAAGGACATAATGTTATTTAAGAATACTTTGGCTTCATTAGTCTTTTTAGCTACTTCAGTGAAAGCTATTGGTGACTTAGCTTTCAACTTGGGAGTTCAAACTAATTCAGGGTCTTGTAAGACCGCTTCTGATTTTAATGCAGATTTTGCGAAATTATCCCCATACTCAAAATCTGTTCGTTTCTATTCAGCTAGTGATTGTAACTCTTTACAAGTTCTTGGTGGTGCTGCTGAAGCTGCTGGGTTCCAAATATTTGTTGGTATATGGCCAACTGACGCCGCAAATTTTGCTAAAGAGAAACAGGCTTTAACTGATTACTTGCCAAAACTATCTGTTTCTACAGTGAAAGCAATTACTGTGGGTTCTGAAGCTTTATACAGAAAGGACTTGAGTCCTTCTGATTTAGCTAATGCTATTACTGAAGTTAAAAATTTAGTTAACGGTATTAAAGATAAAAATGGTAACAGTTACAGTAGTGTTCCAATTGGTACCGTTGATTCTTGGAACGTTTTAGTTGATGGGGCTAATACTGATGTTATTAAAACTGCTGACGTAATTTTTGCTAATGCTTTCTCATACTGGCAAGGCCAACAAATGAACAATGCTACTTACTCATTTTTTGATGATATTATGCAAGCATTGCAAACTATTCAAACCGTTAAAGGGTCCACTGATTTGAATTTCTGGGTTGGAGAAACTGGTTGGGCTACTGAAGGAACAGCATTCCAAGCAAGTGTTCCAAATATCTCTAACGCTCAACAATATTGGAAGGAAGCTATTTGTGGAATAAGAGCATGGGGGATTAATGTTATTAATTTTGAAGCATTTGATGAATCATGGAAGCCAGATACTTCTGGTACTTCTGATGTTGAGAAACACTGGGGGGTGTTCGACAACAATAGAAATTTGAAATATTCTTTAGATTGTAATTTTAATTAGGTTTAGATTATTACGAGAAATGTACGATTGTTCTGTTTAAGATTAATTATTTATATATCGTGTACATATTAACGTTTAGACCAGTTAGATTGTAACCTGCCTGTTGTCAGAGATTGTGAATTTCTCAGTCCATTCTTTAATCTATCTCTGATTGGATTAGACTTGATGTTAGAGCTAGAGTTGCTACTGCCATTGGTTCTTGAAGATTTATACATATCATGTAATCCCGCAGAAGCTGGCGTATGAGTTCTAGCTGTATTTTGATAATTATTATTCTGCTGCGGCTGCTGCGGCTGCTGTTGTTGCTGCTGTTGCTGCTGTTGTTGATATTGATGTTGAGAGGAGCCATACTGATTAGTTCTTGGATAAAATTTATTACTTGTTGGTTGGTTAGTCACTTGCAAATTTTGGGAGTTCCCATTAAAGTCAGGATCATCCTCCACTAACCAATCTGGGAATTGACCGTTACCATTCTGTTGATAGAAATTGATAAGTGCTTTATGGATTAACGTTTCACTTTCAGTTTTCCCATCACACTCGTTTGAAAGGGATATAGAACTAAAATTATTGGTTAATGTTGTAGTGTTCTGCTTAATCTTTGACCAAAAGTTTTCAGAAGACATTATTGTTTGTATGTTAGGTTTGTTGCTTTAAAGAATGATGATGTGTAAAAAGTGCACCTATGTTTATGCAGCCGTTTACCCGACAGATGAGCCCCAATAAAAAAATTAAGTACCGAAAAATTTTAATATGCCTTGCAATCTGTAATGAACGAAGAAATACGAAAGAAACACAAGAAATCCAAGAATCGTCACTATTCAGTGTGCATTCCGAGTACCATTATATCTTACGAAAATGCCAAATCTTTGAATCAGGTTACGCAAATTGCATATCAGATAGCTAAAGCGATTACAATCTACAGTGTTTCTGAAATTGTTGTTCTCGATATACCAGAATCAACTGGGCCAACTGGATCGACTGTACCAGTGAAGGATGGTAAAAAATTGAAATTCAATGACGAGCCAGTTAAGAAGGTTGAAAATGAAAGTGCAAGTGAGAATTCCCTTATTTTGGCCACCCTATTACAATTTTTCGTTACGCCGCCTTACCTCATCAAATCAATATTCAGGAAGGATCATTTGAAATATTTCAAGTACGCCAGCAAATTACCAACTTTAACTGCTTTGCCATTCATGGCGACCAATTTTCTTGACAATAACGAGCATGCGGGGCGTTTCAGAGAAGGATTATCAGTTCCTGAAAAATCTAACAAACCAAAGCATATACCAGGAACTAAAGTGAAAAGAGCTAAGAAAGGGAAAGAAAAACTAAATATGTCAAAATATGTCAATGTGGGATTGAAAGAGCTAATTGAATTATCCACTGAAAAAATTCCTGCAAATGTGCGAGTGACAGTTGATATTAAAGAGAAGAAAATCATAAGTCCATATGAAGCGTACTATTCAGACAAGATAGGAGCAAAGCTTAGCATTGGGTATCATGTGAGAATTGCGAAACTGTTTAGTGCAATATTCACCGAATCAGGATTTGAAGACGGGTATAGTACTGTGGTGTATATCCAAAGTGGGGCCTACTTTAACAACATAGAAGAAATCAACGAAGGAAAGAGACCACCAAAGCTTGAGAAATTGGACAAAGAAACAAATGTTTTGTTAGTGGTTGGTAAGAAGAATGATTATAATTACTCATTCAGGCAGGACGGCTTATTGAGCGATGTGGAAAACCTCAACGAATTTCTTAATTATGAGCTAGAGATTCCGTTGCTCACAAGGATAGAAGATGGAATTTTAATAGCATTGACAAAGTTAGACAATTAAGCAAGTTTATATCAATATACAATTCTATATAACAAACTAAGAGTAAACAAAAATCTATGAGAGTGGTTAATGTAGCTTAAATCAAAAGCAAAGCAGCTGCTGCTAAGAATGAAGCTGGTGCAACTTTCAAAATTGCAGCATTATTAAATTTGACTATACTGCTGTTAGCAGTAGAAGCGGAAGCACCTTCAGTAGCAATAGCAGCAGCAGTGTCAGCAGCATTTGTTGTTACTGAAGCATCTAAAGTAGATGAACCAACTGATTGTACGTAAACTGATGGTACGGTTGTATTGGTGGTGGAAACATCGGTAGCATTGGCTGTTGGGTAAATTGGAGTTTGAGTTGGTGGCGGAATAGCTGTATCTGTCGGAATAGCTGTATCTGTTGGTTCAACAGTAGCGTTGCCAGGTGATGATGGTGATGGTGGTGAAACGGTAGCATTAACCGGAGGAACAGTAGAGTTAAAAGCAGATAGTGCTGTTGATGGTGGAGTAGTTGCAGCGGGTGACACGCTAATTGAGCTTTCAGCTGCTAATGGACAGTAAATCGTAGTATGAGTAACCACTGATTCTTGAGTAACAGTTTGAATGTAGAAACCAGTGGTTTTGACATTTTCTGAGCAAGCATTGTTGACACAACTGGTAATGGTAACCAAAGCAGTCAGCGTAAGCGCAACTGTGTCAGTTTCAGTAGTTTCGGCTCTCACAAGAGCAATATTTAAGACAGCCAAGGTAATAAGTGAGAACTTCATTATAAAAATTATTAATTAAAATTATTAAATTCAGAACCTATATTGATTCTTGTAAGATATTTACTTGAAAAATTCATTTCCCAGGTGGTCCTCGGTGAATTTATATATCAGTTATTAAGGTGAAACAATATCGGCTTTTTATTTCTTGGTCTGTCAAGTTATGCATGTATTGTAATACCATTCCCCAGTGAGGTTTTACCGCCACCCCTAACGCATAAATGTGTACTAGCGAGGAATTTCCTTTATCCAGGCTGTATCAAGTGAGAAAAGCTCCATTATTAATAAAATTAAAGTGGAATAGGAACATTTGTGGATATCAACAAAGCCCACGTATCAAAATCAGTCAATTTACATATATTTTTTCTCTTAAGAGAATCTTGGCTAGAAAAAGCATCCTTACTGACCCCATGAAATTTCGCCAGTTATAGCGCTGTTTGCAATAATAGCACTTTTTAGTAATTATTATATTTTCAATTCAGTTTATTAAATTTCCTGTTGGATTGTGTGAATCTGAGGTTGCAAATTAAACAGTAGTAGAAATGTCAAGATCTATCACGCATACCCTGGAAACTTTAAGTCCTATCAATACCATGAGCAGAAACTGAAAGAACTCATAAACGCATCCAGTACCTTCCCTAGAAAAGATGAATATTACTGTAAAATATTATGAGCTAACTAAATAATATTAGTAAATAATATTATTTCTACAAATCGATCTTATAAGGTACCCAGTGAAGTTTAATGTGCGCGCCATAGTAATGGTGTGGCGTGCTAATCCAAATTCTGATGCCATCTACCCTACGTTCTGGCTTCGATTTGGTCACATCAGTCATGGGCTTTTCATCATTTTTGCTTAATGAAAAGAACTTAAGTCGCCAATTTGTTAAGTATTCCTCTTCGGGGAGTCGCAAATGGGCTAATTTTCAAGGGATAATCAATGAAAATATCCATAATAAAAGTGATTGGCTGTTTCATATGAAATGGATGATCCAGAAATATAATCAGACATTGATCATCAATGCTTAATCTAGCGTACATTTCTTTTTTTAGAAAATACATCTCTTGCTATTGGTTCTCACATTTAAATTAGGAAATTTCTAGAAAAGTGAGAAGACAAAGTTCAAATGAAAACACTCAACGCCACACAGAAGTTCCGATAGGTCACTGATAAGAACTGTTCGATTAACTGGTAATTACCTTCTCACAACAAAATCCGATATTTGTTAATCAAAGCACATCCGGTACGTTCTCATGGAGTTTGATCTCATTATGCATAAAATTCACAGCAGTAAACCTTTCTTTTTCATCATTTTTATCTTGGAATCATTTATATCTGTAAAATATGCCTTCTGTGCTCTAGATAATGAAAATTTTGTTGAAAATAAAGTTGTTAACGCGCATGACAATTAACAAAGTTCCATTAAATTTGGAAATTCTATAGATAGCAAGAATTTAATTAGAAAGTGAATGTCTAGCCATTCCAAACTTCCATCGGACTCTGGAAATCTCCCAAAGAGCTGTACAAATATCAAATTGCTAATAAATTTCAAGAATTTGTTCTCTTGGTAGTTATGGCAATTCGTTTGCCATTTTGTGGGGCGACTGTAATATTACAGTCATGGAAACTGGCAACACTTACCAGGGTACAGGTTGAAAGAAAATTGTTTTTGACATCATCGGAAATATTGACTAGCTGGAATATATAATATTGCATTTCCAGTAATAGCCCAAAGCAACCTTGTATTAATGATATCGCCGAATTCACTCGATTTCATCACCAATCTTTATTTCGATTCGTCTTTATTTTGAACAAATTTTAAGGAGAAAATTAATATTGTAAATCTGACATGTAAATTAGAATCTCAATAAAGTCTTCCAAGCTGCCACAACAATCAGGAATTCAAATAAAGAAGAAATCTAGCGACAATCGGGAAATCTCCTTAGACTTGATTTAAATCTAAAAATGTTTATTGATTAAAAGTTGGTGTTATAGTAAAACTGCGACACTTTGCAGATATGCATGCACCTGACTAATTTTTTCGATCTTATTTTCTTTTTTTTTTTTTTTTTTTTAATTTCCAAGATGATGCATCTAATTACTAATCCACAGCAAGGATGGTAGTAATATCGAATTACAATCAAGAAGCAGAACCAGAAAATTGTCCTGGACCTGAATCAGAGCAAGCAGGTAAATCAGATGCTTGTCAAGGATGTGCAAATCAAAGTATATGTGAATCATTGCCAAAAGGTCCCGATCCTGACATCCCAAAAATTCAAGACAATTTATCGGAAATTCAACATAAAATATTAATTTTATCAGGTAAAGGCGGCGTGGGAAAATCAACTTTCACTACCATGTTATCTTGGGCATTAGCTTCATATCAAGAATTGGAAATTGGAGTTATGGATCTCGATATTTGTGGACCTTCATTGCCGAAGATGTTAGGTGCTGAAAATGAAATTATTCATCAAAGTAATAGTGGTTGGTCACCAGTTTATGTTGATGATAATTTGGGTTTAGTGTCGATTCAATTCATGTTACCAAATGATGATTCTGCTGTAATATGGCGAGGTAACAAAAAAAATAATTTAATTAAAAATTTCCTAAAGGATGTTAACTGGGGACCCTTAAATTATTTATTAGTGGATACACCGCCAGGAACTTCTGACGAACATTTAACTATTAATAATTATTTATCTAAGACTAATCGAGGTATAGATGGGGCAATATTAATCACTACCCCTCAAGAAGTGTCATTATTGGATGTTCGAAAAGAAATCAATTTTTGCCTCAAGGCAAACATCAAAATTCTTGGATTAATTGAAAATATGAGTGGGTTCGTTTGTCCAAATTGTAAAAATGAATCAAAAATTTTCAAACCAACCACCGGTGGAGGGAGAGCGTTGGCGAAAGAATTTGGTATCAAATTTTTAGGTTCAATCCCATTGGATCCAAGAATTGGTAAAGCTTGTGACGCCGGTGAAAGCTTTTTAGATCTATATGAAGATTCACCAGCAACTGATGCGATCTTAAATATTGTTGATCAGCTAAGAGAATTGATTGAAAATTAACTAATCCACATATTTTGCATATTCTGGAATCTCTTTAACCTTTGATATAAAAAATTTCTCCAATTTATTTGCATTTTTATAGTATGGTGTACTTTTATCATTATAAATTCTTGCATTGTTACAAATCAATTTAATATCATAAACAAAATCTTCAAATTTCTCATACTTGTTATTTTCAATTTTGTTCTCCACAGTTTCAAGATCCATTGGCTCTTTAATTTGCACATAATAATCAGGAACATCAGTCTTACTAACTGGAACTCTGAATGGCCAACTTGATGGTGCTGCTTGTAAATCAAGCAAGATTTGTTTCATAACTGGATAATGTTGAGAAGTTTCTTTCTTTCTTGCAATTTCCTCCATTTCTGAAGTCCAGCCACTTTCTTTAATTCCAGGAATTTTCATTGGATCGATTTTATAACCTTGTGGATATTCTTTGAAAATTTTTAAACCAGGTCTAACAACATTTTGTTTACTAATAGCATTGATTTTTTTTTCAACCGCAATTTTCTGTAGTAATAGTAGTTTTGAACTATCAAGGTACCGGAGCTTAGGTAACATTTCACAATGTAATAAAGTAGCACCTTCATAGTCTTTGATATAACCTCTCCAAACTGAAGGTGGCAATGTAATTTCTTCACTAAATCCTTGTTTTTTGAAATATCCAATGGCGTAATTATCCGCATAAGTTAAAAAATGCCGAATATTTGTTGTGGAAAGAACAAAATCTTTTAAATGATTCATTAAATGTGCACCATAACCTCTAACTTGTTCGGTTGAACTAATTGCACAAAATACAATTTCAGCAAATCCTCGACTTTCAAATGGTCTATAAGCAATTCCTCCTACAACAGTCATTGGCTTTCTAACAACTGCAATAGAAACATGAGTTCGATCATAAACTAATCTTGAAATATATTCGCCAGGCATCATTGGAAGTTGTTTTTGGAAAATATTTTTCAATCCTGTTAAAATAATCATGTTGTCTCTTGTATTATCATTGTTCACAACTCGGAAGGTAATTTTCCCTTCTTTTTCTTCAAGAACTGCTGGTCTTTCTTTGAAAGTATATTGATGACCATCAAATTCAAACGTCATTGTTCTTTTCTTTTCTTCCTCATCTTCTTCTTCAAGTTGTTCTTCTTCCTCTTCGTCATCCTCGCCACTTTCTTTTTCATCTTTTTTATCACTATTACTCTCACCATTAGTTTCAAGTTCATCTTCCGATAATTTCATTCGTTTTGCCAATGGTTCATCTTCCAAATCATCTGCTTCTCTTTTAACAACAGTCATTACTAAATTCCAATAACAATAAGGAAATAACCATCAAGTCGTTGTATATGTCAAAAAAAAATCGAAAAATAAACATACACGTGACATGCGTCAGAAATTTTGATATTTATATAATGATCTGTATATTCAATTCTATATTCAAAGTGTATTATTTAAAACAAAGCCTTGATTGTATAAACAAATTCCTAAACCAATAGACCTTTATTAGAGAGATATGAGGGAGTGTGTAAATTATGACTGTTAAACTTTTTTAATATATTTTTTTATTTTTTAAGGATTTTGGTTATTCAGTAAATCTTCTTCTTTTCATCGATGGATAGTTCACCAGCACCAGTGTTGACGATCAATAATAAACCACCAACGATGGATAAGGTTTGGAAAAATTCATATCTCAAGAAGTCTCTTTGAGGATCTTTGTAACCATAAGCCCAGAAGTAATTAACAGAGACATTGTAAGCAGATAATAAAGCACCCAATACAACCGCTGAAAATTTGGTTTTAAAACCAATAGCAACAGAAACACAAGCCAAAGAACCAATCAAAATGATCAAGAATTTACCAAAAGTCCACGAAGAAGAGAAAGTAAATCCAATAAATAATAAGATCAACATGATTCTACCAGCTAAAAGGAAATATCTTTTATTATCTTTGGTGTCAACCATTGGTAAACCAGCAATAGTTCTTCTATCTTTAACAATAGAATCACTAAAAGCCAATAATAATCCACCAATAACTGAAAAACTTCTCAACAAGAAACTTCCTTCAGTGAATAGACCATAGAATAAACCTTGAGAAACAACAACTCCAATTAAAATACATGTTGAAATGTCTGGTCTTTTTCTTCCAATTAACATAGTTGATGCGATAGCCATAACGATAACGTTAACAAAAAGGAATAGCACAACAATGAAATAAGGAATATGTCTGTAATTCCATAAATAAAATACTTGATCAGACCATTGAGTGACAATTCTAATTGCATCTTCATAAAAGGTTGCGACCATCAAAAATCTACCAATGGCTGGAACATAAGGTTTAACAGGACCTGAATAAGAATCAACTAATTCTTCAACTTTTGAGCTATACAATTCGAACTTTTCTTGAAGAGTTTTTGTTAATTCTTGACTTTCAGAAGATTCATTTTGATTACTGAATTGATAATGTGGTTGATAATTTGAATAGTTTTGTTGTTGGAAACCGCCCTGTTGGAATCCTGGAGATGTGTTACCTTGTTGAGGTCTAAATTGAGTGGCCATTTTATTTTTATTAATATGAAAAGAATAAAGCTTGTAAAAGGATAATGAATAAGAAAATGAAGCTGCTTGATTGATAATAATAATAAAATAAAATCTCTTCCTTATTTCGAGAAATAATCTCCGCCTTATATATAGAATAAGTTGGCATTTCAATGTCTTGAAAATCGAATGTCGGTATGCTTACCCTGCATCAAACTGGTTGAAGGTAAAGCCCATATTCGTTGGGGCCACCGATGCAGTGACGGGATGTAATGTATGGAAACACCATTGCTTCGATGGGTACTACCGGTGAATAGTAAGATGGAAATTATAATGACCATGAGTTGTAAAGTGCCATGGAGATTAAAATAGTAAATGATAAACTATAATATAATTAAATATACTTATTTTATTGAGGTATCTTTGTTATTTTTTGTCAATTTATAGAACATAAAAAAATATTGACAAATAAATCTAACTACAGACAACTACAAGTCACAACCAATCGATAATTATATCGTCCTTAATTCATAATTGTCCTCAATGATTATGGAATGACCACTACCAGAGGTCCCACTACCAGAGGTCCCACTATTTGATCGGCGTTTTTTGTGCTCATCACTTACCATGCAGGCGACTGAGAAACGATCGGGCCCCTCCTTACGCATGGAGCCATCCACAGAAAATTCCATACTATGATAAATAATTGACGGCACTCGACCATGGATTTGTAAGTAGAAGACATAGCTATTTTCAGAATTTTGGTGATAACCAATATCCAATTTGACCTAATCCACAACCATTGGTAGATTATGTTAACGTGTAGTTTAATGAATTGAATTAATTCCAACGCGCCAAATTGACAATATGTGATAGTATTGTAAATCAAATAGATATTATCAATTAGATATTATTATAAGAAATCGTGTTTATTTGCCATTCAGCCATAGTTGATTTTTTCTTATTTGAATTTGTTGGTCCGGAATTGTTGGCAGTTTTCTCCCTGCATGATAATACTGGCAATCCCTGGGACGTAGAAAGCCTTCCAGGCCCGATTACCTGATAATATTTTACCAATAAACAATCCGTTGGGATAATCTTCATCAGATGGATGATCAATTGCAATAGATAGATGTATGCTATTTAAAAATTTAAATTTGGCGGACAACAAGCTACGTGTCTATCTGAGATTTGGAGTCACACGAAAGTCTATCGCTGGAAATAATTGATGCAAGCGGAAAGCGCTTTTACTTTTCGAATATATCAAATAGCGTGAATGGCTTAATGATTTGAAAATTTCGCGACTTGGGAAATTCGAGATTCTATATTCTATACAATTTACTAAGCAGAACCAAGAAATATTAACTAGGTTGTGCCCTTAGCAGTAGAAGTTCGTATTATACAATAGAAGAAGTTGAGCTAGAGTAAAAATAAATAGTAAAAAAGTTTTAAAGACGCTTATCAAGCCTAATAGTCACCATTGCAAGGAAACCGTAGGTGCGCTACATATATTTATTTTGATATTTACCTCCTTAGATAGCTAATATCACGGTGTGGTTATAGTAGTAGGCTAAGCATGTTAATGCACAAACTTTTACCCGGTCCTTGAATAGTAGGAAGTAAAAGAAAATTTTTTTTCAATTTCTTTAACCAATATTTTCTACCAAATAGCCATACGAAATGTCCATTGTCTTGCCATCAGCTAATGGAGCTTCAACTCAGGTTGTTGGAAAATTCTCCGAGCCAGTTCGTAGACCAATTGAGCCAGTTGGTAGATATTTCTTAGCCCATGCTGCCCGAACAATTAGAGGTCATACTTGGTCGGAATATGAAAAGATTCAAGCAGAAAATGAAACTAAAACTGTCAAAGAAGAAGATGATTTAGGATTAGATCTTGATGAAGAACAAAGCGAAGAATTGCTAGCTCATGACCCAAAAGATTGGAAAACTGCTGATTTATATGCTACCTTAGGATTATCTAAGTATAGATATAAAGCAACTACTGCAGAAATTCGTGCTGCTCATAGAAAAGCAGTTTTAAAACATCATCCTGATAAAAAAGGTGAAAAAGGTGGTTTAGACCAAGATGGTTTTTTCAAAATTATTCAAAAAGCTTATGAAACTTTGATGGATCCAAATCAAAGAAAAAGATATGATTCAGTTGATGAAAATGCAAGTATAGTACCACCAGATCCAAAAAGTGAGTATGATTTCTTTGAAGCCTGGGGACCGGTTTTTGAAACTGAAGCAAGATTTTCTAAAAAACAACCAGTTCCAATGTTGGGAGACATAGAAACTTCAAAAGCTGAAGTGGAAGCTTTTTATAGTTTTTGGTATAAATTTGATTCATGGAGAACTTTCGAATTTTTAGATGAAGAAACTCCAGATGACTCATCAAACAGAGATCGTAAAAGATATATTGAAAGAAAAAATAAAGCAGCTAGGGACAAGAAAAAGACTGATGATAATAAAAGATTAACCAAATTAGTGGATCGTGCAATTAGTGAAGATCCAAGAATTAAATTATTTAAAAAGAAAGAGAAGGAAGAAAAAGCTAAAAGAAAATGGGATAAAGAAGCAGGATCAAGAAAAGCCGCTGAAGAAGCTAAGGCAAAGGCTGAAGCGGAAGCTAAAGCTAAAGCTGAAGCTGAAGCTAAGGCAAAAGCTCAAAAGGACGATAAAAAGAAATCTAAAGAAGCAGCTAAAAATGCCAAAAAGAAGAATAAGAGAGCAATTAGAAGTGCAGTTAAAGATGCTAAATATTTTGGTGATGACTCAAAGGCTACTGCTATTGATTTGGAAGTTGATTTGTTAATTGATAACTTTGATGATTTGAAATTGGGTGAAGTTGCTTCGGCTGTTGGTGGTGATGTTAAAGCGGTTTTAACTAAGGAAGCTCAAGAATTGGTTTCTGCTGGTAAATTATCTGCATCTTCTATTAAATATTTTGTATAAGTTAATTTATTTATATTCATGCTTAAAATTAAGAGCCCATGGTTTCTCCGTTGTAGAGAAACGCCGGGTGATGTGCATAGATATTCAATTATTTTTTTCTTAATGTCAAAGTTGGACCAATCAGTTTTAGCTATACAAAACAAATAAACAAAAAAATATGAGCGAAGAACACGAACCAAAAGGTATATTAAGGAATGCCTCAACTCATAATTATAACGCCCCAGCTAACTCCAATTATGATCGTAAATTAGTGCTAGAAAACACCAAGAAAAATGCTGAATTATTTAAAGAACAGTCAACGGAGGGTGATAAGATTCGGGAACAAATTGCTTCCCGTAAAAAGTCGATTTCACATAATAATGAATCAGTTCAATTTAATAAATCCAATTTAGAAGAAAATGATAAATTGAAAGCGTCTATGACTTTCACCAAAATTGATGAACCTAAAACTCCATATCAGGGCCCAGTTACTGCAGATAATGATTATTATAGGGATGATAATGAAGAAGAAGGAGAAAATGTACCAGATTTTAGTTTAGGAGAAAGTGAGGAAGTTGTTGGTGAACCGAAGATTGAATCATTACATGGTAGCACTATTGAAAAGGGAAATGTGGAGCCAGAGATAGACCAAGAACCAGAGTTAACTCCTGAAGAATTGAAACATAAGAAATTTGAAGAAATGAGAAAGAAACATTATCATAACGAAGTTGTGCATCCGCTAAGGGCTAATTATGATTACGAGGATGAGGATGATGAATAAAATAAATGTTTATTTATTTTTATTGTAGTACGACCTTGCTCGGATAAATCCAAAGGCAAAATTTGAACTAAATGACCAAATTGCTAAAACCATGAAGAAAAATCCTATGGCTTTAAGACCTATTGGTTCTATTAAACTATTAAAAATTGTTCCAATTGCTTCAGCACCCATACTTGCATGAATAGCACTAATCTTTGGATTTTTATGCATACATTTTTCCCACTCAAAACATTGTTTCTCCAAAGCCGGAACGATATTTTCTGGATCGCAGCCATTAATTCTATAGTTTTTAGCACAGGAAGCAGCTTCTAACATTATTTCAGTAGATTTTTCATTAAATTTTCGTAAAATATCAGTTCTAATTAATTTAAATGTGACAAATCCAACATACATCACGCCTGAGAATGTTGCAATATTGAATAAAAGTTGAAGATAAGTTGAAATTAGATACGGAGTTGGTGAATTGAGCTTTGACCATGGTGACGGGAGACTTTCGTCGTTGGCTATTAGTTTTTGATTATTATAACAATGATGATAGTTATTTGATGTTTCACTAGAATTACTTGGCGGGCCGTTATAGTAATAGTAATGATTATGAAGCGAGACATTACCCAAGTTCTCCCAATTTGCACGACGTTTCCGAAGCTCGGGCATAGGAATTTCTTCAATTTCATCGTCATCACTGTTTTCATTCTTTGGCTCCACATTTACAGGCACCATCTTAGTCGGTTCTTCTATTTTTAATTGAAGTCGGTTATTCAGCGTTTCTTCATTCAATTTTTCTTCCAATTTATCTAATCGATTCATTATTGATTTCCTAGCAATATCGATTCCTAGCTGGGTTGGTGAAACCATCGCCTGAGTTGTTCTTGCTACCATTTCAACTAAATGTTCAATCGGTGATGGATAGTCAACGAATACTTGGGGCTGTTCTTGTTCAGGTTCATCTAAATCCATATCAACGTGTACATCTTCCGGTTCATCGATGATCATCTGATCGTCGTTGTCAGTAGTTATCATAGTTTCAGCAATCGCTGGTTCATACCCATGCATGGCACTGTCTGGGGAAAGGTCAAGCTGACCTAGAAGAAGTCCCGAGACATCTGGGTCGTTTTGGTTCAATGTTAGTTGTTCAAATTCCATCATTGTTGTCATGTTGTATTTGTTGGTTTATTTAGAGGTGAGGGCCAATTAGAAAATTTTTGAAAAATCACGTGTGGTGTCTTAAAAACTGATGCGACGCGTGAAATAAAATTTAAAGCGAGATGCTTTTTTTTTTGTCTTTTTTGTAGTAAGTAATAGATGGGTAGGTAATACAAATGACAACAGGGTCAATTAAATACCAATACAAGTGTAGAACAATTTAAAAAAACAAAAAAAAAAAAAAGTCATATCTGATTGTGCCTGACCTAACTCATTGACATTGTCATAGCGCGCATTGAATAGTAATCAAAAGGATCACCCGGGTAACATTATGTCATAATTTTGGAGTCTCATCATTGATCTATAACTTTTTTACTAAAAGTGACAATGCAATTCAAAGAAGCTTGTTTAAAGAGAAGAAGAGAAGAGATTGAGTAGCAGTGATTGACAAGAGGAAAAAAAGGAGGTGTCACCTTGTGTTTGTAGTAATACCTACAACTTTTCCTTAATTTGTCGTAAATTCCTTAATAGATTGCAGACGTATTGCATGCGCAGGGGGACCCTAACCGTGGTAAAGGAGGCCTGATTTCTCGTTTCCTTTCCATCGTTCTATATTTTAAAACGAACAACTCAGCCCGTTTGGGCCCAAAAACTCAATACTTTTTCTTTCTCAAGTACAGGTTGCTATTATTATTATTACTATACAATGTCAGGATCAGAGACCGAAAAGAAATCCGAAGATCAAGTTGTTCTAATTACTTCTGATAAAAAAAGGTTTACTGTTGATATTAAGGTGGCTGAAAAATCCACATTGATTAAAAATTTGATTAAAGATTTGAAAGAAGAGGATGATGATGATAACGATACTTTGGAGATTCCAACTCCAAATGTCGAAAGTTCAGTAATGACTAAAATTTTGGAATGGGCTCAACATCATAAAGATACTAATTTCCCGGATGGTGAAGATGCTAGTTTATTGAGATCAACTCCAATTGATGAATGGGATAGAAAATTTTTACAAGTAGATCAAGACATGCTTTATGAAATTCTAACTGCTGCTAATTATCTAAATATTAGACCATTAATTGATGCTGGATGTAAAGTTGTTGCTGATATGATTAGAGGGAAATCTCCAGAGGAAATTAGAAAATTATTCAACATTGCAAGCGCTTGAGCAAGGCCGGGGGCCAAAGCGATGGCGAAAACATACGTAGTATTATTTATGAATTCTGATTGCTCATTTTGGTATTTTGATTGTAAGAATTGAATTAAGTATACAACAATTTAAAAACCAAGGCATTTTAGAAAATATGGAATAAATAACGACATCACGCTCCGGAATTGTTCATTGCTCAAAATTCTGTCTCATTTTATGGTGTCACAGTTTAGAAGAACCCTCCAGGATTCGATTTATAGTTGTGCAGAGGATAATGAAACCCCAATAATGACGGCAAGTTGGTTAAATTACCATTTTGAAGAAAATCATTGACGAGATCTCAGAAATCAAAGCTGTTTATGATAAGGATTCTAATCATCGTTATCAGTACTTTGGTGTAGGGAAATTTGATGAGGAAATTGATTCAAGACACTTTGATTATCAACGGGGAAATCACAACAAGAAATGCATGCAATTGAGCAGAGACATGGAGCAAGCAGGCGAATGAAATTATCAGATTAGATAAGATTAGAGTAGAAATTTTAGAATCATATAGATGACAGATATTGATTCATATTTTAGAATGGCTATTAAACCACTGTCTTGGTTACTGTTGAATCAGGAAACAATGAATTCATTGGCCAACATCAAGATTCCTCTTCTCCTTTGCAAAATTTCATTGTAGAGATTTTCGGCGTAGTAGTCAAGCAAATCTTCTTCAGATTTTTCTTTTGCTGCCTCTGGCGACAAGCCTTTTAAAAATTCCTCGGACTTCTTTTTTAATATCTCACAAATCTTCGATGATTTTGATTTCGATCCCTCTTCGAACATTTTATCCATAGCTTTAAGTTCCGCCTTGATGAGGCCCATGATAAGTTCTTTTCTGAGTGGAGGCGACCCTAAATACCACCTGTGCGCATGGTTGCTTGATAGCTTGCTGTTATTTTCAGTCCTTGTTACTGCTGTCGAAGGAATACTGGAATGAGAAACCAGTTACTGAGATTGAATGCTTTCTTCATCATCAAAATGTTCCCCTGGTATGATTGATAATCCAAAGTCAATGGGATACGCAAAATATTTATCATCGCATTTTTGGAAAATCACATTATCGGCCCGTGAGTTTCGCAACCAATGAAAGTCTTGAATAAGGAACACTTCCACTTAAAATTTCAAACTCGTTTTTCTTCAAATTTGGACACTTCAACAATTTAGGACCAATGCCGTTTAGACTTTGTTTACAACGGCCCAACAAATTGTCCACTGATTTTATTCTTAGATCGCTTATATATGACGAGCACTGCTGGTTTATCAATGTCTTCGAAGGCTATTCCAAAAAGTAGCCTGATCATCATTTCGAACGTAGAATACAAAAACTTTGAATTATACAATATCTCATGTGGCTGTCTCTTAAGTTTGTCAAGTAATTGTGGTTGAACAAATGTGAAAATTTTGCCACAATCATCATGAAGCCTTTAACTTTCCAATATAAAAGACATTATGAGGGCCTTCTGATTTATCAATTCACCGTAATTGCAGATAGGATAATAATCCACAATTACTGAAGCAGCACTCCCGGTACTTAGAAAAATCTTCTTCTCGAAAAAATTCTCCAAATACCTTTTTAACAATTCGCTAGTGCGTTCTTAAGTGTTCTTTATCTTGGTTTCCATTTCTTCTTTGGGTTGAGACGCAATGTCTTGATACAAGATTTTAAAGTCCACCGAACTCTTGCTGAGAAATTCAAGCAAATCAAATTTGAAATCCCGCTCATTGAGCGACTCGTTTAGGGTGCTAAATTCATTTGCAACTAGCTTCCACTCTTTACTTGGAAAATGGTAAAGTAGCGTGAAGCTGTCACTAGTAATGATACCACTGAGTACCTCTTTTATCAATAATTGATAAAAATTTTGACTACAGATATCACGCCAATGCCGAACCTGAGAGTTCACTTTCACATCAGATAAAAATTTTCGAAAGCGATCAAAAGCATCTTCTATTGGACAATTCTTCGCTTCGCAAGCAATGAAAATTCCAAAGTTTTCTTTACTTATTGAGAAATCATTTCTGCTTTTATGATTTTTAAATACCTCATTGGTTGGAAATATGTTTGTTGGCATTAAGATTTTGCTTCATTGAGTAACATGTGTAACAATTGCAGTTGAACCTTTACTCTGCTTTCTTCTCTTGCTTGCTGAACTTTGACTATTATAGGTGATTTCACTTGTAGTCATCACAGCTTGCTGTCCACGCTTAATCTGGTACATTCTTTTTATAGAAGGGCTGAGAAGACTGCAGGCAGGTCTGAATTCGTAATGTAATGTTTTTTCAATTAAGTCAACTTCTTAAATGATCTTGTAGATTGGTTGCCTGTTGACCATTGTGTATACAGACTGAATTTCGGAAGCTCTAGTTTAAAACAACGTTTTGCATACATGTCAAAGGGGATAATCATTTTGAGGACTCCAATGAAAACGTATTGCAATTTATTCAATATTTCTTGAAATTCTTGGATTTCCTCATCATCATCCTTAAAAATCATATCTTCAGAACGGTATCACTCTTAAATTTGGATAACGATCGTTTCGAAGCCCATTTTTTGTAAGCGTTACAAAAGTTTTCTTCATGTTCTTTTTTTGGGAGTCTTTGTAAAATACGAAAGAATTCCATCGCTTGGTCTATTTCCAAAAGTATCTCTAAAAACGCGCTCATCGTAATTATCAGGCGTCATGATTGTAAATTGAAACAATGATATAAAAAAGTAGTAAACAAATAAAAAACCGTTTTGAAAGATGATTAGATTGATTTTTTCAGTAAGAATATTCGACGTGCATGTAGGCTGTCACACCCACATTGACATTTTTTTTTTTCATTTCCCATTATTAACTGTGTTAACATAAAATCTATCTATGTTTAATTATCAAATATATTTATTTATTTATACTTATTTACACTATATCCTTATTAACATACATATTGTACTGACTTTCAAAGGCTGATCAACTATGCTTGGGTAGAACGCTTGATACAATTGCAACCAAAATTGCAGCATGCCCCCCATATATATATATTCCTTCGCTGTGAAGGTGAGTGTGCGCAATTTCTCATTTGGCTGCTGGCCAGCGGGTCAAGTAACCCTAACCATCGGATATAAAAGGAAAAAAAAAAGTGAAACAAAATACATACATGATTAACCTATTTCTTTGCATCCAACAACAATGTCCGATCAAAAAGTTGTATTAATCACTTCAGATAAACAACGATTCACAGTTGAGAGAAAAGTAGCCGAGAAATCAATTTTAATTAAAAATTTAATTAAAGATTTAGCTGAAGAAGAAGGTGATGATGATGAATTGTTGGAAATTCCAACGCCAATTGTTCGAGCAGCCGTGATGGCAAATATTTTAAAATGGGCCGAACATCATAAAGATACCAATTTCCCTGATGTTGATGATGAGGATACTAGAAAGTCAACTCCAGTGGACGAATGGGATAAAAAATTTTTACAAGTTGATCAAGATATGTTGTATGAAATTTTATCAGCAGCTAATTATTTGAATATTCGACCATTGATTGATGCTGGATGTAAAGTTGTTGCTGAAATGATTAGAGGCAAATCTCCAGAGGAAATTAGAAAATTATTTAATATCACTAATGACTTTACTGCTGAAGAAGAAGCAGCAATTAAAAGAGAAAACGAATGGGCTGAAGATCGTTAAATAGCGGTTACTTTATAACATGAGCATGTATTTTTATTTTATGTAAGCTTGGTCGAAGTCAGTCAGGTGCGCGGCTGTCAGGTATGTATGTAATAGATTTATTTTTTTTTTTTTTTTTTTTTGTATATTCTCGAGACCTCGTCTTGTTTAGCAAAACCCTTATTAGGCTACCCCTTGGCAATGTACTTGATTCACGCAATCACTAAATTCACAGTATTGATAACATTTTGGCCATTAACGATTATAATTAAAAGTTATACCAATTATAACACATATCGAACGTTGAATCGATTCAAGAATGAACTTCGCAACGCACAAACATATGAAGAATGGAAAGAAATTGCTGACAAGATTGATAAATTTTTAGGTAAAAATGATTGGAGGAAACGGTTTGTTTCTAAAAAATATGATTACAAATTAATATACCATCGACTTAATCTACTAAGGGATGCAAGACAAAAGAAGGATCTACTAAGAATTATATCGTTATTTAATAGTGGATTGATACGAAATTTTGGTGGGATCTCGGATAAAAATTTATTTAGTAATAGTTATTTGGGAACAAAGACCCTTATTCATGATTATATCTCGGAGGTATTAACATGTTTGGATTTTATTAATGAATATAATGATATTAAGAATCGCAGTGATGACATTGAAGAATTAAAATTGAGATTTTTCCATAATGGGAAACAAACGTTTGGTAATACAGCGTTAGTTTTACAAGGTGGATCAGTTTTTGGGATGTATCATTTAGGAGTAATTAAGACACTTTATTTGAATAAATTATTACCAAAAATCATTAGCGGGTCATATTTTGGATCAATTTTTGCTTGTTTAACTTGTCTTACATGTAATAAGAATGGTGATTGTCTTGATTTTAATAATTTTGAATCAGAATTAATTGAATTTGGGAAAAAGGAAGAACCACTGTTATTTAACAATAATAGCGAAGCGTCTCTCACTTTTTTATTAAACTTTTACAAGAAAAGTTATACTGCAGAGATTTATTTGTTATTAAAGTATGTTAAAGATAGATTAGCCGATCAAACATTCGAAGAGTTATATAGTAATAGTGGGAAAATATTAAATTTAATTATATATCCAACCGATAAATCATTCCCGACAATTTTAAATTATATTACTTCCCCCAATGTTATTGTTTGGAGTGCGATGTATGCGTCAATTGGTACTGAGATTTTAGGTAACGATATACAAATTTTGGTTAAAAATTTGAAAAATGAAATTGTTCCGTGGAATAATTTTAATGAAATAATTGATAGCGATGATGAGGATGATGAAGAACGGGAACCCGTTAAGATATTGGATGATAATTTTATGAAAAGACACCATAATAATGAGGGAGTAGATGGCGATGAAGATGTTAGATTTTTAGGCCCCCACGAGATTCAAAATAATGATGCAAACAATCCATACGAAAGATTAACTGAATTATTTAATGTCAATCATTTCATTGTCAGTTTAGCCAGGATATATTTTAAGCCATTGGTAATTAACGATGTTCGACACGATTTATATTTTGTCAAACCGCTACTGGATTATGATAAAATAATTGAAGAAGTTAAGGATAAGGCAACAGCAGCAACAACACCACAGCGTAGTCGAAGGAATAGTGTTGTTGAAAATGTGAAAGTTTCTAAAAATGCAATTGAGAATTGGATGTTACCAATTACATTAATTATTAGTTTTGCCACAAATTTAATTAGTAATATTACCACATTAATTGCTACCCCTTCTTACACTTACATTAAGGTTAGTAAAAACATTCAAAAAGTTGTTAATTTGGAAGTTCAATATCGGTTTAATTTATTATCGAATATTAATATAATTCAAAGAAATCGGATTTTTAGATTATTAAGAAAATTAGCAGTTGATGAAAAGACTCCAAAATTAAGTAGCAGTGAGATCATAATTGTTCCAAATGTTAAAGACTTTTTACGGAATTTATTTAGGTCTATAATGGTTTTCAATGAAATTAATGAAGAGAGTTTGAAAGAAAATGTTAGTAATACGATATTATTTGGAGAGCAAAGTGTATGGAGCTTGTTGCCGATATTGTGGGTTCGTTGTTCGATTGAATTCACATTGGATGAATTATATAACAGCACAAAACAAAATAGGGATATCTGAGGTTTATAGTTTTTTTTTGGTTTACTGTTATGTCATTGTAGTTGTGTTCGCCATGTTTCCGATATATTATTGATGTGGAAGGAAGTTCTTATTTCTAGAACTTTTGATATTAATAATAAGATAGCTCGCTCCTTAGTACAAATTGGGATCGCCCACTGTGTGGGGAGGACGCTGATTATTGATTACATGTATAGTGGCTACTATTTAATTAAGGTTCACATGAAATCTTGTTGTGGAGAAACCCAGCAGACCCCTAAAAAAAATATATATATGATATTTCCTAAAGCAAGCAATTTTGTTTGTGTTTCGCAGATCGTAAATGACAACAAAATGATGGAAATATATCTAAGTGCCCCACAAAACAAAAAGAAATGACAAAAACAAACCAACCAATTCGGTTGGCCGTGGACAGCGATGTGTATTATCTAATATCTCAGATATATTTTGTATAGAGTTGCGTTTTCTCGGGTAGACCATGCAAGTTTGGCAGTCTCCAGCAGGGTAATGTTTTTGACCCAAGAAGAAGGTAACAATGCCTTTCCTTTCAAGATAATTATTTTTTATTGATGCCGCTGTTGAATTTTGCTGCAAAGTTTAAAATCAGGCAAACGAACAATCGTAGCGAGGACGCATTTGAGGAACTTGCGACGGTTGATCCGACAGTGGATTTAAAAATGGTGAAATCCACCGAAATTTATTTTATCAATGCTAGGCAAAAAAAAAGGTATCTGTAATGAACTGGAGTAGTTCATATTTATTTTTAGGGCATGATTATATTATTGGAATCCTAGCAAGAATAGCAAACAATATACTGTTCATTGATCAAAGTATATTTCCTGTTATAGACAAATATCTGTGATGATCAAAGAAAGGGATTAAGCCGGCAGTGAAGATGATGCATGTATAAGGCATTAAGTGCTATTAGCTTTACGTTATTTTATAATGACATATAAACGAAACCTATCCATGCAATCAACAACTATTAGCTATAGCTATAGTTGGTTAGTGCCACAGAATAGAAAACCAACGATTAAATTTATCTGGTAATTTTATAGCCGATAGAATCTTATCCAAATAGCTACAGGAAAGTCAGATAATCCAATGGTGGATATTGGTTACCAATCTGTTGTGATTTCATTATATTTGCAATTTTTTCGGCAATTGATAATATCTCCGAGATAATGTCGTGGATACTCACTGATTTGGAACGGGAAAAAAAATAATGTATTTTTACGCAATTTGTTCCTCCACTTTATGATTATATATATGTTGGACATTATGTAAGAATATGCAGACAACCACATTCACTTCTACCTGCAGGGGACACAGATTTCCAAGTGGGTAACAACAAACTAGTCATAATCATCAGTTTACCACAATTCATATTTAACGAGGTTGAATTGCTACCCAGAAAAAATAATCTGGAAATAAAAATTTCTTGTTGTTTTCTACTGATCCATTCTTATCAACGAATATGAACAGTGCATTCGGCGTACAACAAATCACAGCTTTAATCCAAGCTCAAACAAATGGAGCTGCGGTAGGTACTGGACTTGCTCCTTTATTAAAAAAGACAAAACAAATGTTTGGCACCCTTCCTCCAGCATTGGTTAATGCTACTCAACAAATATTACCAGCTACGTTTGGTGGATATCCTGATCATAGCGATATTGCTCCTTCTGCAGTGTTCTGCGCTGCTTACATTATTGTCACGATTGGTCATATATACATTTTTGTCAGAAATTGGAGTCGAGGTCATAGGTTTTATGATTCTTTAATTTTTATATTATATGGGTTTTTAAACTGGATTGGTTATGCTTTGAGAATAGTTTGGGCTAAAGATGTCACTAGAGTTCATATTGGCTTAACATCAACCGTGATGATTTTAACTACAACCGCTTTGCTATCTGGTGGGAATATTTTGTTGGCTCAACGGATTTATACTTGGAGACATCCGAAAATTGGTTCATCGTGGCTTTTTGCATTTGCAATGTATTTAATTTATACCATTGTTTTGTGCTCAATCGTCACTGGCATTGTTGCTGGGGTTGTTCCATATTTGTATTTCTTACATCAAGAACATTTTGAAATGTGTAAAAAAGCTGCGAGAGCCGCAGGGACATTAATGGTCATTTATTGTACAACAGCTGTGGGACTTGTGTTGCTTGCTTTCATTCATAAGCCTCATCAAAAAGATCCAGATTTTGTTATTTATCAACCATGGTGGATTGAATCATTTGGTTTTACTTATTTTGTTCCAAAAGGCGCAGTTAAAGTTGCTGCTGAAACTTTTGCTAATCGACCAAATCATCATCGTAAAGCGGTTCGAGTTATCGCTTCGTCAACTCATCATTACACTACAATTGAAGATTTGAAAAGTGGCGGAGACGCTGAACTCCCTTCATTGAAACACAATTATTCAATTTTCATTATCTTGATATCTGCGGTGTTGTTGGTTATTTCTGCTGTGTTTAGATGTGCTTCACTCTATATTGATCGTCAAGTGCATAATGAAACTTTTGTGACCAAGCCTATTGTGATGTATTTAACTCATGGGTTGATGGAATTTATAGTCTTTGCACTATATTTATTTGCAAGAGTGGATTTACGTTTCTACAAACCTGATGCATTGAATTTGAAGAATTTACCAGCCTCATCAGAAATTCGTGATGGCCTGGCTAGTTCTCAAGAGAAGGATACTGAATTGGTGGCGGAGCATGTCAGTTCAATTGATGGTGCTCCAAAACCAAGCGCACAGACCACTTATGCTACCCCAACGAATGCAAATAACCTGGGCGAGCAAATGGTGGTTGGTCCGCCTCAAACTAGACATTCTCCTATTGATGACCATTTGAAGGTTTAATCTTGTATTGTATATTTATTAATTGCTAATGATTTAATTATGTTTGCGTCTGCGTTTTTCGTAAGAGGCAGGGTCAATTTTTCCGGCTAGCGTCATGTTGAGGAGCGCCTCGTATTCATACAGACGCTAATATAGCGGATCCTAATATGGTGTTTGCCCTTGCGATTGCCGCACACAGCAATTTTCTACACTATCCTGCAAATGCATAAATGGATAAAAATATTCTACTCCACTTTTACTAACGGCCTCCGCAAATTTACTCCTATAAAACGTTTCCTGTCAACCTCAAAAGGAAAAAGAGTAAATAGAATTTTTTTTAGCGCTCCCCTGACTCCTCCACCAACTGGAAACTTTGAAAATACCCTCCTAGCGCAGTAACCCCCATTGACCAAAAGAACAACCACGCGACCTGATGACTCAATCCGAAAGATAAAACCGCCCCACCAATCAATGGAGCAATACATTTTGCCGCGGCACTAGCAGTAATAGCTAACGAATTAATAATCGCCCTATGTTTCGGTGGCGCGCCAATATGAGTTAACAATGTCACTAGAGGGTACAACATCGCAGTAGCTAAAACCTTACCAAAACTTAACAAATATAAGATTGTATTAGTGACCGCTAAGTCACGGTGTCCTTGAATGTTAGCAGTGAAATTTTCAGGTAATGAAAAAATGACAAACGGGAACAAGAAATAAATCAATATCAATGACCAATGCAAGTTGGAGAATGAGGTAGTCGATTTGAAATTTCTGTCAACATAAGGATAACCGAAAATAATTATAATCATCCCAATGAATCCCGTCACAGAAATGACTTTTCCAACTTGATCAGCATCATAACCTAAGCCACCAGAAATTCTAAATGGGAAAATACAATCAAGGAACCCGTCCTTATTTAAAACCACATCATTTGATAAAAAAACTGGAATAAATTGATCATAACAAACCGCATGCAAATTGAGAATAACATTTGCTAAAATTGGCGCATAACATCTTGGGTTACGTAATGCTTTCCACGGTATTTTAGTGTCATCAACTGGTTCTAGAAGTAATTCACTTTCTCGGGATAACGTCTTCACTAATGAAATCGATTGTCGTCTAGTAAATGGACCAATGTCACTACCATTCGACACATTACTGTAGATCGATAACGTAGATGGCTGTCGATTAGTTCTGGGCCTGTTTAGTGATCCATAATTTCGCTGTTCTCCAGGTCCATACCGTTTCGGCTGGAGTAAATTTCTCTTTGAATTGTGGTCATCATCACTGCCCGAATCAATAGAACCACCATCATATGGTTCGACTTCATTTTCTATCGCTTCTTCTTCATCCTCATCTTCTTCATCCTCGTCATAATCAAATGGATCTTCAATCGGTTGCTGCTCATGCTCACCGTCTATCTCCCATAACCGTTTCGCATCTGGGTCCCGCAACCCCAAAGTTTTCAAGATCCTATCACCAATAACTAATCCTAAGTCATATTCATATTTAACTTGATAATGAGTTTCTTCGAAAAATAAAAATAATATAATAATACTCCATAAAAGAAGAATCGAAACAACGATCGATGGTAATGCGTATGGAAACGCGCCATTCAACAGGTCTAACCACCCAACCAGTGCTTTCTTCACGATATAATTCGTCATTTCAAGGGTTTTGCTTTTATAATAATCATCGTTTAATTTAGGGTGGGCCAATGCACCTCCGATCAAGGGGCCTATGATACTGCCGACATTCCAAAGAAGGGGAAACGTTGCAAATCCAATCGCTTGTTGATTCTTATTTTTGAAATTTAATTCACCAATAACTGTTCTTAAGACAGGCAAGTTGCCGTTGAGGGCCCCAGAGCAGGCTCTCGCGCAGATCAGAAACCAATAGTTAGTAGAGAATCCAAACATTAACATCGAGATAATTGTTCCTAAAAGCCCAAGTTGAATGGTGACTTTACGCCCGTACTTTTGAGAAAATTTGGCCCACTGTAGCGCTGAAAAAACCTGACAAAGAGCAAAAGCGGATGATAAATAACCAGCATATTTAGATATCTCAGCTTCTGTTTTCGCAATATGGAAGTCTCTGGTCATAAAATAGACATAAGGAATAGTGACCGTAAATGATATCGGCTCGCTCAATCGTGCTAATGAAATAACCAGTATTTGAGCTATAGGGAAACCAGCAAACTGCTCCCTTAGTGATAATTTTGGACTCATATTTGCAACATGTGATCAACACCAAATAATTTGTTTCTTGGAAATGAGCAAAATTTTGATTTGTAGATATTGGATCGCGATCCAGCAATAGAAAAAAAAGAATAACAAAAATGAGTAATGCAGGTGGGATTTGGGTCGGGGAAGAAAACCTTGATATTGTAGGCCGTTGGCGAGCGAGGTATCTTAAAGTAAAAAACCGCGCGGTGTTTAAAAAAGATTTAACTATATGTAATTAATTCACTCTTATCCAGCGTAACTAATTCATTGAGTCATCGAAGTTCATTCTTGATATGTCTATTTTTTGATTCTGAAGGAGATATCCCATGAGATTGATAATCCTCGAACGCGACAATGCTAATGTCAAGCTAAATTATCCAAGATATCGTTTGTTAGTTATCGATATCCCCGCGCATTTCCCGAAGGGAAGGCTTCATATATGGGTGCTTGATTTCAGGGTTCCGATCAACCCTAACTAAAAGATTTTTTTGTAGTGTTCTTTGCCAGAATTTTGACAGTTACCAAAAGTGAATGCTGCTGGATGCAAAACAGATACCATCATCAGCACTCACTTTTTATAATATATCTCAGACTAACATTTTCTTATTAATGGCACTATTTTGTTAGCCATGAATACCTTGATAGCTTAGAGGTAATCGTTTACATAATTGTGAAAAAGAAAAATCAACCAGAAATTTGATTGATCACTGAAAGCCTTCCCTGAGTTTCCAGTTGTAAATTTCGCCACTTTTGATTTTCCACCTGTTCTATTAAAACCCAGATTCCTGATCCTGTCACTTTCATCTGACGTTTCAACCTAGTCTTGTAATTCTTTCATTCTCATGTAATTAATTTACTTATTTTTATTCTTAATTATTATTTATTTAAGCAAACTTTAGAGAAAGCGCTACACAACTCTTAATATATGTCAAAAAATCAAAAGTCCAATCATTCTTCATTTACCTAATTATCTATATCTGTATCAATGAAAAAACTTTGGAATAACCCAGCAGCACTAAATAAACACAATGACCACCAAGAAAGCCAAGCAATAGAATGATTTTGAGCAAATGTAAAAATATGACCCCAAACCAATGGGCCAATTGCTCTACTTGCAGAAGCAGTGGTCACCACTAAACTATTAACCACAGCCTTGTATTCTTTTGGTGCACATCTATGAACAATCATTGACAATTGAGGTTTGACGTTTGCTGTACATGACGTTCTTGAGAATGCAATAGCATAAGCAGCAATATAAACCCAGAAATATGAAGTGAATCCATTAGCAGTGTTTGGAGCTAAGAACAAAACATATGGAATAAACAAGAAGCAAAATGGAAGTATGGACAACGCCACTTTTAAGATAACCTTAGGATCAAAATGTCTGTCAACATACGGGAAAACAAACATAACCACAATGATTCCAAGAATTCCGCTGACCGATAGCAATTTACCAGTTTGTTCAGAACTAAATCCTAATCCACCAACAATATGAAATGGAAATTTTGATAATAAATACCCATCTTTGTCCTTAAGTAAGTCATATGATAAGAAAATTGGCAAGAACTCTGTGAAAACTATATCTTGGATGTTTTGAAGGAAAAATAATGTTAAAATATTGATAAGGTTAGGAGTGAGGATCGCGCTCCACGGCAATGATTGTTCTTCCTCTCCACTTAAGCTGATATTATTTTTATTGGAATAGGTTCTAATAAGTGCCTCTGACTCTCTTCTTGTTAATGGTTCATAAGTCTCAATGTTTTCCGAAGATCCCGATTTCACAGATGTTGCATCATAGTTAGCATCGTTGTCGGTACTTCTACCTGCAACTGCCAGCTCTTCACCTATCAACAAAGTTTCTTCCGTTGGCTCTTCTTCAATATCAGGCTTCTTTTGCCAATTTCGTTTCTTAGACTTATCCATTAGCCCAATAGTCTTTAAAATGTGATCACCAATGTCTAATCCAAAATCATAATCGTCTTTCTTCTTGTAATGAGTTTCTTCGAGAAAAAAGAAAGCTAGAGTCGACGTAGTTAACAAGATACTGGATACCACGATATTTACCAACGCAAATGGGTATTTTTCATTCAATCTATCCAAAAATCCCGGATTTTCAGTCACGCTTTTATGTACGGTCAAGGAGCCGCCCAAAAATGGACCAATGACGGATCCCAATTGATAACACAATGGCATAATAAGAAATAGTAAAGAGGCATTCTTTTTATTCAGTAACTCACCCAATACGGATCTAATTACTCCAACATTGCTCTGCGTTAAGCCCATAATCAGTCGTGCAAAGAGGGCCATCCAGTAGTTGGTTGAGAATCCAAGAAGCAAAAGAGAAACCGCAGTACCGATTTGGCCAATCATGATGATAGGCTTTCGTCCATATTTTTCAGCTTGTTTTCCCCATTGAACTGCAACGAGGACTTGACATAGAGCGAAACATGTAGCTAAGTATCCTGAATATTTTGAAATCTCAGCGTCATTCTTAGCGATGTGGAATCGTTTCACCATGAAATAGACGTAAGGGAAAAGACTGGTGAAACAGATAGGTTCAGCAAGTCTAATAATCGCTAAATAGGTTAATAATTCAATTAATGTTTAAAAAAGGATCTATAATTAGAAAAGGCAATAAAGAATTTCAAAATAATTCAGAATTTGGATTGTTTTCCCTCTACAGAGTGTACACGTCTAAAGCTCTCACGCAGGAACATTAATTTCTTTAACAGGACGTAAAAATAAACCGATAGAAATATCTGTGGGAACAGATAATTATCTCCATTGAACTAAATTAAATGTACCTGTTGTTATGAAAACTCCACTATTGGAGATGAGTGAAAGCCTCAACAGCCCTTGCTAATTCAGAACACCCAACAGTTTAGCTAATTTTCTCAATCATTGTGAAATGCAATCTTGAATTTTCCGATAACCCCAAAATTTCTTCGAACAAACAAGAGGATCAAATATGTTCATTATCGACCAGTTCTACTGAAAGCGAGTTGACAAAAACTTCGTGACCATAGCCCCGTAAAAATGATACTTACCCATAAGCAAAGCTTGAGCAAATGGGAAATCCTTTATCTGCTCCCTAAATGTAATCACTTCTTTTGCCATTTGCAATCTTTTGAAAGAGAAATAACAATAATTTATCAAAAATTTGCAAATTTCACCTTTTGCCTAATAATTAGGGGGCTAGATTCCGCATTATATGTAAATTTATTTTCGGAGAAAAAAAAATGAAGAACCTATGGTTGCCACATCTGGATTATCTCCGGATAAGCTCCGCCCTGTTGGAACCATTGCCGTATAGCAGCCCTGCTCGGGATGGATATGGATTTTTCTTTCACACACATACATTAAAAAAATATCATTGACTGTTTACAAATATCAAGTGAACTTTTCTTTTGACTTTGACATGAATCTGTCATCAACCCCCACTGCTGTTGTAAATGGGACAAATAATAGTTCTAATTCTAACCAGTCACAGGTGAAACAGAATCCTAATGGTAAAAGAAATGATTTCCAACCATGGCATTATGAATTAGCACATATTATTCCCCATTACAGACAATTACCTAATTTGGCAGCACGAAAACAGCTATTGGGGAAATTACTGTTCAGCTCTGACACCGAGGAGATTTTGACAAAATATCAAAAATTTCCTCCTTCAATTGAATTCAACATTTATAAAAATCATTATCGGTTTGGTAATCAAGATGGAGTAATTGACAAAGATGATCCTTCTGCACGAGACTTTTTAATGCATGTTGCTCGAGAAGAAATACCTACAGAAATGATGGAAATTATAGGTGATGGTGGAATCAAATTGTATGATGGTTGTGTGATTGTTAAGATTTCTGATCATCGCGATAGTAGGACTGAAAGTTTTAGTGAGAATAAAGAGGATAAAAAGGATGAAAAACTAAACGAACCTGAGAATACTCCAAAGGTGAAATCTTATCGAGCAGTGTTGAAACCAACTCCTGCTCTGATGTATCACTATATGCTTTGGTATGCTGATAGATTACCTGCTTGTAATTTAAATGAAGTGTTATTAGAAATGGAGGCGAAATGTTTACCTATTATTAAACCTAAATTGGATCTTACTGTGCCTTTGAATCCATTTGATAAATCTTGTCCAAGCTACCTTAAAGTTGATTACATTCAACCAAGGATTGAAAACGGTAATATTAAATTCACACATAGAAACGATGAATCATTGGGAGAAGTTGCTAGGATTGATTTACATGAGAACCTTCATACAACTCAAGGGAGTGAATATGAAGATTTTATGTTATTATTATCTAATAAAGATTTATCTAATGGAGCTAATATGAATAAATTTAACAGATTGAGATTCGTTGAGCAATTTAGAAAACGAGTGGAGAGAGCTAAGCCACAGGGAAAGAATAACATTAATATTATGCAACAATTGATGAACAATAATGATGGTAGACAAAAATTTTTGCTTCAACAACAGCAACAGCAACAGCAACAGCAACAGCAACAGCAACAACAACAGCAACAGGCGCAACTACAAAGACAGCAAGAAGCACAAGTCAAGCAGGAACAGCAACTGCCTCAGCAAGCTTTGAGATCACCAATGGGAAAGAGTACTAAAAAGAATGGCCAATCAATTTCCGTGCGAGGTGGAGGTCAAGCTGTTAACGCGCCAGCGTATAGCAATGGAGGTAGCACTCCTAATAGTGCGGTATTATCTAACTTCCCTAGTGGTCAAGTATCTGGTCAAAGTAGTACTGCTAGTTCTCCTAGAGTTACAAAAGCTCAACCTAGAAAAAGACAATATAATTCTAAGAAGAAAAAAGAAGAAGCTGCAAGACAACAACAATTGGTAGCTCAGCAGCAACAGCAGCAGCAGCAGCAGCAGCAACAGGTCGGGCAACAGGCGCAACAACAACAGCAGCAGGCGGCGCAACAGCCAATGGGCACACCAAATGTTACCAATAGTTCACCAATCATTCAAAACTCCCGACTTAGTACTCCAGGCTCGGAGACTGCTAATTTTAACAATTTCAGTCCTCAAGTGCTTAATGCTGGTGCACAAATAGCTGTCAATAATAATACCAATGCTATGGCAAATGCTAAATTAATTAACATGCAGAATTTTAATAAGCAAAAATTACAACAACAACTTCAACAACAATTGGCAGCTGGTGTTATGAGTACAGACGCAGCTACCCTCAATCAACAAATACATTTGATTAATCAACTAAATAAACCGAATGAAATGGTTAACACTGACTCTACCATTGATGAGCTCAATATGCTTAATAGAGCAAATATGTTAAACAATATCAATTTAAATAGAAATATGCAAAGCTTGAGTGATAATAATATGCAAAATCTAATTATGGGAAACAACAACAACAACAACAACAACAACAACAACAACAACAACAACAACAACAACAACAACAACAACGACGACAACAACAACAACAACAACGACGACAGCGACAACAACAACAACGGCAACAAAAACAACGATAGCGACAACAACAACAACGAGAACAAGAACAGCAACGAGAAGAAGAACAACAACGAGAACAACAACAACAACAACAACAATAATAATGATACTAATAGTAGCGCTTCTAATCAAGCAAAGATTCAACAAATGATGCAAACTATGAGCGTTAGACATCAAATGATGAATATGGCTAATGCACAAGCTAATTTGGTTAAGAATCAAGCGCCAGCAACGAATATGAATAATTTGACTTATCAACAGTTACGAGCGCTACAAATTAATATGAAGAACCGTAATCTTGCTAATGCTAACCAGATCAACAACAGCAGTAACAATAATAATGGAAATAGAACAATGAATTTTAATCTTCTTGGAGGAGGAGCATTGAATGCTGCGCAACTAAATCAATTGAGTAACCAATTGAATATGAGCCAATTGGGTAACTTGAATTTAAATGGAATGAATTTTAACGGAATGAATGATAATAATGGCAATAATAATAGCGACAATAGTACTAACAATAACGGAAAAATGTATTAGTGTATATTACATAGTAATTAAATGTTCAGCGCCAAAAAAAAAAAAATAATCATGTAGCATCTGGGTTATTCATTTCACCACATTTGCAACAAATAAATTTCACTTGATTTGGTAAAAATCTTGGAGGTGCCAATCCATTATGAGAAAAACAGTTTACACAAATTAAAGCATACCGACTACTTGGAGACATTTCATCAGCACCAATTAACAAATCAAAAAATCTACCTATAAAAGTCTTTCTCTCAGATTCCGGTATATATTGACCTAATCGTATCCGTGATCTTTTCTCTTTAATTTTTTCTCTCTCCAGGTATTTCTCTTCAATCATTGAAAGCTCATCTTCATCATCTATTGGTTCTTCTGTTTCATCTTTAATTGGCTCTTGCTCTTCTACTACTTCTTCAATCTCAAGGCTTGGTGAGTTTTTTGGTGATGCTTCTTTGAAATCTTCAACACTATATTTCTGTAGTAAAGTTCTTGTCTTGTTAAAATTTGTCTTTGTCTTCAAATCGATTAGCTTTTGTCGACGTTGCAGCTTATAAAACTTTATTTTGTCCAAATAATACTTGAGAATCCTCTGATTGTAAAAGATCAACAAAATGTTAAGGATATAGATAACAACTGGAGCTGAGAATACTGAAGCCAAATGATAAACATCGTCCCAAAGTTGACGCTTTATTAGATAAGCCAAATAGCCAACATAAACCATCGAGATCCATACAATGAACCCATTTTTTAATTTCTGAGACAGTTTTTTAAACTCTACAATTCGCTTCTCTGTATACGTAATATTTTTAGCTATTTCGTCAAGATCTTTCTCAAACGTTAGTGGATTAAATTCATTCGATTTGAATAATACCGAAAAGAGTCCCATTATTGTTTATGTTGTGTGTTTTTGTTTTCCTAAATTTTTTTGTAATTTTTCTTTAGTTGATGAAATTGCCATCGCACGCACCCCCGATCAAAACAAGGGGGTGCATTGAAAATCTAAAAAAAAAAAAAAAAAAAAAAATTGAGTCAGATAAACGTCAACCCATTGAAAAATCAATTTATTATAGATGACGACAATGTATTTGGCTAGTCAAGTTGTAGGAGAGCCAATTCCTAACAACACCGAACATGCTGTGTCAGTTACATTGCCTACTTGGGAGGCGGTTGTTGGGTACGAAGAGGGTGATCCTGAAGTGGTTAACATGATGAAAACTGGATATCCAAGATTTTTCATTCACAATTCGATAAAGGAATTAAATAAATGTTTACTCGAAGAATATGGTAGAGCAGGTCAAGAAGATGTCTTATCGTTTCCTTCGTACAATGTTGCTAAACAATGTAAAGAATTTATGCAAGCAAGAATTAAGAAATTTGAGACCACTAAAAGAAAGATCAGAGTGGTTAAACTTGACCTTGGGTATCGATTACCGATCACTAAGGAAAACACATTCCCACCAGTTTCCTTAGGGTTGGTCTTTTTCCCGCCTGATTATTTCAAGTATTGCAAAGAATTTTGGCAGCATAGTGGTGAAGGAATCAGCTCAAGATTAGCCGAATACTGTCATCACATCATCAAACTGGAGAAAGCAGCCACGGAGAACCAACTTAGTCGAACAAAAATTCACGACGACAAAGAATACGTGGAAGAGAAATTTGGAAGAAACTTGAATTTCAGTGAAGCAGAAAAGGCGAATTTGATAATTCAAACGAGAATTATGAATGTTATCAACGAGCACAATGAAAAGAATGAAGCCAATGAAGATGACGTTTATCTTTATCCCAGTGGAATGTCTAGCATCTATAATAGTCACAAGTTGCTTTTAAACACTTTACCAAATCATAAAACTCTAGTTTATGGCTTTCCTTATGTGGATACTCTTAACGTCACTAAGAAATTTGGACCAGGGTTAATCCATTATGGTCATGGCTCTGAAGATGAATTGGAGAAACTTGAAAAATTTTTAGTGACTGCGAAAATCCTTGGAATATATTGTGAGTGTCCTTCTAACCCGTTGCTTAATGCCCCAAACTTACAAAAAATTCGAGAAATTGCAGATAAATATGAAATCCCAGTTGTTGTCGATGAAACTGTTGGGAATTTCGTTAACACAAATGCTTACAAGTACGCTGATATCACAGTTTCCTCATTGACTAAGATTTTCTCCGGAGATTCTAATGTTATGGCAGGTTGCATGGTATTGAATAAAAACTCTAAATTCTATTCAAAATTCAAGCAATTCCAAAATGAAAACTATGAAAATAACTTCTGGAGAGAAGATTGTTTATATTTGGAGAGAAACTCAAGAGATTTTGTCTCCAGAAATGATGCTACTAATAAGAACTCAATGGCAGTGATAAAGATATTTGAGAAGTACGAAGCACAGGGCGTGATTTCTACAATTTATTACCCAAGTGTTAACGAATCCAAAAGCAATTATGAAATTATTCGGACACCAGAAGGTGGATACGGTGGATTAATCTCAATTTTGTTTACTAAACAAGAAGTTGCCAAAAAATTTTACAATTATCTTCCATTCTCGAAAGGTCCTAGTTTAGGCACAAATTTCACCTTAATATGTCCCTACAGCATCCTTGCACATTACAATGAATTAGAAGAGATCGCTCAATGGGGTATTCACAAGGACTTGATTAGAATCAGTGTAGGAATTGAGCCTACCGAGAGCCTCGTTAGTCTTCTTGAAGACGCAATACAAAGTGCATTAAATAACTAATGAATATTCTGAGTTCTTATATTTTTTGTTTCGTTTATTATGATATAATGTAGTCAATAATTTACCTAATTTTTAATTTCAACAACTTTTTCACCTCTAGCAAATCTTGGGTTTCTTGGATCATTGATGAATTCAGATGAGGAAGCAGAAGCAGCAGCTGCTTTACCAATTAACCAGTAAGTAACAACACCACCGACAAAAAATGGCCAGTATGGTTTCAAAATAGGAGTTGGGAATTTCTTCAACATTTTTATTATTAATACTTGTTAATAAATATACTATATTTTGTATAATTGTATTATATTGAAAAAAATATTTTGGTTTTTTTCCAATTATTATTAACCCTACCTAATATTGGCAAATCAAATTGATTTATTTTACTTGACCATGTGACTAAATAATGCATTACATAATATGATAAACAGGATTAAGTAATATATTACTAATACATTCACCATTGTCTCGGAACCCACAGCAAGCCACGTTTCACCGCGGATTCACGCAGAGATCCCTAAACTTCCGGATTGTCATGAAATTTTTTTTCGCTCTAATCTCCTCTAAATCGTTTATGTTATTGCTTAGCCAATCCATAGCTTGTCAATACATCCTTCACTATTGTTAATTAGAATAATTTTCTATACAAGACATTAGCTTGTGAACCGTGGTAGCCCTTGTATCGTCTTACCACTTAAATATTTGTTTATTTTTATTTTTTTTTATTAGTAAGATTGCTCATATCTTTGGTTGTCTTTTTTTTCTATTTCTTTTTTTTATTTTCTTTTCTTTTTTTGAAAGCTGAAATTAGGAGTGGGATCTGACAATGTCCCAACAAGAACAACAACTAGATGAGGCTACCCAAGCGGAATCATTGGATCCTCCAGCTTCTTCTCATTATGATGAAGAACTGAAAAGAGTGGAGTCTTCGTCGTCTTCGGAAGTTAAAGCACGATCAGCTCCTCTGTTCAATAATAATTTGGTTAATCCAACATATGAAGATTACATCGATTTGCAAAATTACAATTCAATAGCATTAAAAGATCGTTGGTCATATTTTATCTTCAAACATTTCAGCTCTGAGCCTCCAGAATTCATTAAAAAGCAATTAGGAAAGTTACCAAGAAGAGTTTATATTAATCAAGATTTACCTGCTGAATTGGCGACTAGAAAAGGGGACAATATAATACCAAAATTTAATTATCCTAGAAATAAAATCAGAACAACCAAATATACTCCTCTCAATTTCATCCCCAAGAATATTTTATTTCAATTTCAAAACGTTGCCAACGGATATTTTTTGTTTTTATGTATATTGGGTGCGTTCCAAATTTTTGGTGTTGCTAATCCGGGTTTACAGGCGGTTCCCTTAATTGTCATTGTGGTGATAACCGCTTTTAAAGATGCCTTTGAAGATTCAAGAAGAGCCATTTCCGATAATGAATTGAATAATTCTAAAATTCATATGGTTACAGGGCTTACTAATAGCAACGTTGTTCTTGATAGCGTTGGACCATGGAGAAGATTCAAGAAATTCAATACTCGAATTGCTAAAAAATTTTATGTCGATGTATTAAAACCAGCTTTTTCCAAAAAGGCTGCAGTTCAGAAAAATGATGAAGCGACTGTCACTCAGACTGATATCGCTTCGATAGTATCTCAACCGGCAACTGTTAATTCTGCTGAAAATAATAGATTATCAATTCAAACTACTCGATTTATTAATTCTAATACTAAAATGTCAAAAGTTGTTGCAAATACTGTCAGTGACCCAGCTTTTCAACCTACTGGTAAAGTGAAATTTAAAAACAAGTCTTGGAAAGATATTTATGTTGGCGATATTATTAGAGTTCGACAAAATGAAGAAGTACCAGCAGATATTGTGTTGTTGTCAAGTTCATATGATGATCAATCTTGTTTCATTGAAACTAAAAACTTGGATGGTGAAACCAATTTAAAGCCTAAATTTGCTTTGAAGGCGGGCGAAGGGATTAAATATGGTAACGATCTTGAAAGAATTAAATGTTGGATTGAATGTGATGCACCAAATCCAAATTTGTATTCATTTAAAGGTTTGATGCATTATCCGAATTACGCTGAACCTGAAAAGGGTGAAATTCTTGAACCAATTATTAATGATAATGTTTTACTTAGAGGGTCAACAGTTAGAAATACAAAATGGGTAGTTGGTGTGGTGATTTATACTGGTAGCGAAACTAAAGTGATGTTGAATGCAGGTATTACTCCAACTAAAAAATCAAGAATATCTACTGAATTGAATTTGTCAGTGTATATTAACTTTTTATTGTTGTTTGTCTTGTGCTTTGTCTCAGGGCTTATTAATGGGTTGTTTTATAATGAAAAAGGTACTTCAAGAATCTACTATGAATTTGAACCTTATACTAGCAGTTCTTCAGCTAGTGGAGTTGTTGGATTTTTTGTCGCACTTATTCTTTATCAAGCTTTAGTTCCAATTTCTCTTTATATTTCTGTCGAAATTATTAAGACTGTGCAAGCATTTTTCATTTATTCTGACGTCAAAATGTACTACGAAAAACTAGATTATCCATGTGTGCCAAAATCATGGAATATTTCTGATGATGTTGGTCAAATTGAATACATTTTTAGCGATAAAACTGGTACTCTTACTCAAAACGTGATGGAATTTAAAAAATGTTCAATTGGTTTACAGAGTTATGGTCAATGTTACACCGAAGCTAAAATGGGAATGCAAAAGCGAATGGGAATCGATGTGGTTAAAGAAAAAATTAGAATGGATAAAGCTATTGCTGATGATAAAGAACTTATGTTGAAACTTATTAAAGATAACTTGAACTTTTTCAATAATGGTAATCAAAACAATTTAATTTCAAATTTGGATGAACAAGAATTAACTTTTATTAGTGCGGATTATTTCAAAGACGTCCTTAATAATGGTTATCAGAAAGCTTTGAATGAATGGTTTATGATTGTTTTAGGTTTGTGTCATACTGCTGCCACTGAAACTGATCCTAATAATGAATTCAAGCCAATTATCAAAGCAGAATCTCCAGATGAAGGTGCATTGGTTGGCGTTGCTCGTGATGTTGGTATTGAGTATCTTGGAAAATTTAGAGATACTATGAAGCTTTCTAGATATGGGGTTGAACAAGATTACAATCTTTTGAACGTTATCCCATTCAATTCAACTAGAAAAAGAATGAGCATTATTGTTGAAGTCCCGAAATCCCAAATACCTGAATATTTTGGGGAAGATAGTAACGAAACTGCCATCGTTTTGCTTACCAAGGGTGCTGATAACGTTATCTTTGAAAGATTGAGAGATGATACAGATAATGACTTGTTGCATAAAACTGCACTTTATTTAGAACAATTTTCTAAAGAAGGGTTGAGAACTTTGTGTATTTCTTACAAGATTTTACCGAAGGATGTATATGAAGAATGGGATGAAAGATACAGAGCAGCTAATGCATGTATGAATGATAACCGTGAAGAAGAAATCGAGGCAGTATCCACTGAAATTGAACAAGATTTAACTTTAATCGGTTGTACTGCTATTGAAGATCGATTACAAGATGGTGTTCCTGATTCTATTGCTCTCCTTGCTAAAGCTGGAATTAAGTTATGGGTGCTTACTGGTGATAAAGTAGAAACTGCTATCAACATTGGGTTTTCTTGTAATTTATTGGGTTCTGATATGAAGTTGTTGGTTGTTGATGCAAAAGATGATGAAGATACTTCCAGAGAATTGCAATTTAGCAAAATTGATGCTAAAATTAATCAATATTTATATGAAGAGTTCCAAACTAATTTTAGCACTGCAGAAGAAGTTGATGCCGCCATTGACCAAGCAAAAGCCGATCATGAAACTCCTCAAGATACTCATGCTATTATTATTGACGGGGCTTCATTAACGATTATATTTGATGATTCTAACACCACTTTACAAAAGAAATTTTTACTCTTATGTAAAAATTGTAAATCTGTTTTATGTTGTCGAGTATCGCCAGCTCAAAAGGCTCAAGTTGTTAAAATTGTTAAAGATAATTTGGATGTTATGACCTTGGCAATTGGTGATGGTGCTAATGATGTTGCTATGATTCAAGCTGCTAACATCGGGGTTGGTATAGCTGGTGAAGAAGGTAGACAGGCAGTTATGTCTTCTGATTATGGTTTGGCCCAGTTTAGATTTTTAACTAGACTTGTCTTGGTTCATGGTAGATGGTCTTATAAGCGATTGGCTGAAATGATTCCATGTTTCTTCTATAAGAATGTTGTTTTCACTACTACATTATTCTGGTATGGTATTTTCAACAATTTTGATGGCAGTTATTTGTTTGAGTACACTTTGATTATGTTTTATAATTTAGCGTTTACTTCTTTGACTGTTATTTTCTTGGCAGTGTTGGATCAAGATGTTAGTGATACAGTTTCACTACTAGTTCCTCAATTATATCGAACTGGTATTTTAAGATTAGAATGGTCACAGTTTAAGTTTCTTTATTATATGGCTGATGGGTTGTATCAATCTTTGATTTCATTTTTCTTCCCTTACTTGCTTTTTTACAGTGGTAGCTTTATTGAATTTAATGGGTTGAGTTTGCATCATAGATTTTGGATGGGTACAATGGTTGCTGGTATCGCTGCTATCTCATGTAACTTGTACATTCTTTTACAACAAAAAAGATGGGATTGGTTGTCAATGATAATTTATGCGTTTTCCATTTTGATTTATTTCTTTTGGATTGGGGTTTGGACGAGCTCGCTTTTCTCTGGTCAATATTATAAAGCTGCTGCACAAGTTTTTGGCTGTTTGACTTTCTGGTGTGTGTTTTTCGTAGGTATTGTTTGTAACTTATTGCCAAGATTTACATTTGATACCGTCAAGAGATTGTATAGACCAAAGGATATTGATATTATTAGAGAACGAGTTCAGATGGGTGATTTCAAAGATTATCCACAAGGTTATGATCCAACTGATATGATTGATGTTGAACGACATAGATTGTTCATGGAAGGTCTGCGTAATGTTCATGATTCCAAGGCAACATCTGGTGAATCATCCACTTCCGAGAAAGTAGCGCGACCTGTTCAACCTGAAGAAGCTATCGAAGACCCTGAAGCAAATATTCCTGAAACTACTCTACCATCAGATTTGAAGGCTCCAACAAGAAGAAACACCGTTTCGGAAGCATTCAAGCATCCAATTGGTACTATTAAGAGAAAACTTACAATCTCGAAACGTAAAGATTCTGGTGAACACTTGAATTTCATTTCTCCATTACAGCAAATGAGAATAAACATGATTCATACCGGAGAGTACACTGGTACTCGTACTTCAATTTCTACTACTCAAGAAGTTCCTGGTATTTCGCAAGCTGAAAGTTTGATTTCTGTCCATTCAAGAAGGGCTAGTACTAATACTAATCGCCCAAAGATTAAATAATGTATACTATAGAGACAATTTTTAATTTTTTTTTCCTTCCTTTCTTTCTTTTTCTTATTGCTTTTATTCTTTTATTTTTTTAATATCATAGTTTGTATTTTCAATCGCTTATAATTTAATTGAATATCTATATTAACATTAAAAAACAGTAACAATGAATTTAATATTACTCATATATAATATAAACAATAAAAAGAAAAAGGTAAGAAAAGGATATTTTTGTTAAAACCTAAGGATATTTTTAATTTTTGTTAAAACTTAAATTAATTTTTGGTGTTGGAAATCTGAAACTGAACCCGCCATCGTCCAATTTATGTTTAGATTCGACCAACCATCTAATACACAAATGAATCAAATACATTATTGAACCAACAGCTCTAAAAGCTGCCAAACATGCCACTGACCAAAGAATAAATGCCAAATACTTGTTCGCTGTGGTATCCTTGATACTGTACACCTGCGTAACAATCATAACTAACAACATATTACTTAGTAACCACAATAACACAACTCTTGTACGGATATCTCTATAATAATCTTCTTCAGGGATCTCTTTTTCAGCTAAAGATTTGATTCCTCTTGGAGTTTGTCTTCTTGCTCTTAAATTGAATAAAATTTCTTCATAGCCACTATCAATATCTAGTTGCTCGCTTGGAATTTCAACTTCAACTATTTCATGACCAGATTTATCAGTTTTAATAATTGCCCTACCTAAATCAGTGGTAGGTTTATTTTCACCCTTAGTACCCCAAGAAACATCATGTGTGTTACAGAATGCATAAATTTGTAAAGTGCAAGTGTATGAAGGTAACATCAAGAAATATTGAATTGAGCTAGTCATCAAATGCCATGGATCCAAGTACAAGATTGAAGTGATAGCATATAACCCATAAGTTGATAAAAGTGACACAACAATATTCATAAACGTAGAACTTGCAGCAGCATTTTCATGTTTCTCTTTAATTGTTTTGCCAACGAAATAAAATCCACATGCCACACTGTAAAGTGCACATACAGTCAAGATAATCATACTAGCAAAATATAAATGCTTTGCTCCCTGTGGTCGATTACCCATAGAAATTATAAATATACTGGTCAAATCACATAAACAGAAATAATTCAAAATTGTGAAAATCCAGTAACCACCGTTATGAGGGATCGCATTAGTGTTAGCTAAAGAACCAGCCAAAAAGTAAAATGCCAAATAGAAATTACCCAATGAGAAAAAGGAAAACAATAATTGAACAAATTGATAAATAAATTCAATATGCAAAAAGAATTTTCGAACAAAGGAATGATCAGTTTTCCAAATTTGCCTAAAATGAATTTGGGAATATAATGCTGCAAATAATGCCCCATTAAGCCATCTTCTTCTTTGAGAAATAAATTCTGGCAAACTATCAGGAACATCAGTTTCACCTTTTGCTTGTTTAACATATTTTAAAACCCAGCGTTCAGATCTTTTGGCAACCAACTCCCAACATAAAATTCTATCTTCAGCTAGATACATGTTAGCTGAAAAAACGTCTCTCGTGGCTGCCCCTGATAATGTTTCCCCTTTGAAATATGAATGAAGTGGCCCGGTACCATCTGGATGATTTTTTAATGCGCAATATCTATAAGCAGAAAGAGCACCCGGTAAAACTGAGATGTAACCAAACACTGATTCTAATGGTTTATCTAAAATATTGGACATTTTATATTCAAAATTTTGTGATGCCACCAACGGATTCAACAAATTCAAGCCACCTTTTTCTTTCATAGCAATGATTTCACCAGCAGCACCAGCGACATTAGAATCATTATCAAATGCTTTCCAAAGGTGATAAATAGCATCAGAGTTTGGTCTAGTACCAACATCAAGTAATACACAAACATTTGGATCTAGTACGGGGCAGAAGGCATTAAATAACCAACGATGAGAATTGATCTTCTTTTGATTCTTTTCCTTCAAACAAAATAATATTTGAACAGGAAGCATTCCCTTTTCAGCCCCTTGAAATTTCAAATCGGTATCAATTGATACTTGAGTGGTATACTCAAATAAATGAGCTTTGACTTCTTTGGAATTCACATAAGATTTCGCAATCCCATCTTGATAAACACCCATAGCAGCAAGAACTTCTAATACACCCGGAGAAATTTTAGCTCTACCATCACTAACAATAATAACCTGAACTTTTTTCCAACCATCTTCACCCCAAACTCTTGATCTTTTTCTTGAACATAATTGTGAAATATTTTTCATAACTGCATGCATGGTTCTGGCGAATGAAATTTCATCTTCATTATACATTGTAATACAAATGACAATTTGAGTTTCTCTACCATACTTTGCTGACCTTAACGTGAACCCATTTTTAATAAAATCATTCGGATCTGAAGTACAAGCAGTGTATCTCATGAATAAAAATTCATCGTCATCTCTTCTTGGTAAGAAACTTGCTAATTTGGTAGGCACTGGGTTTTCCAACACCAAATTTCCTCTTTCTAATTTAAATTCTTTCCTTAATCCTTTATTTCTTCTTGGCTGTTGAGTTAATGGAATTTCGGCATGCATGTTTCTATCCAAACTCTCCACTAATGATGACTGATCCAAACTGTTGTTGTTCAACGCAATAATTTTTTCTCTGCCGGAATATTCATCATAATTGAAATCAGCAGTGGACATAGAAGAAGTCATGGAATGAGCTGAATATGGAGCTTTATTGTTATTGCCTTCACTGGTATATGAAAGGGTTTTACCGTCACTGTTATATGAAATGGTATCACAATTTTCATAAGAATATTTACTGCTTTGAGGGTAGTTGTCACCTAAATTCACGTCTTCAAATCCTGGATTCTCTGTGAATGGATCATGATTTTCACCTTCAAAACCATCATCACGTCTCAAGTTTGGCGTATTTTCTGAAAAAGAATAGTTCCCATTTGCTTTTGCAAACGCTGTCGAATCAAAGATTGGCTTTGGTGGAGATAATACTCTTGAACTCATAGTGGTGGATCTAGAGTTTGAAGTTGGAGATCTTCTGAGTGGCGAGCCATTAAGAGTTTCATCAGCATCATCATTATCACCTTCCAGTTCCTCCATTATAACTGATGTATGTCTCTGTCTCTTTGGCGATTCTAATCTTGTCCAATTGGATCTGCTTGTTGGCAGTCTAGACAAGTAACTTTCATCATCTTCATCACTGGTATTGCTGTTCAGAGTAGCACGAATAAAGTCATTCCCGACAGCAGATGAATTGAAAATTGTTGGTGAAGTAGTAAAACCAGAATTGTTAGTGACCTGACTAATTCTATTAAATGAAACAGTTGGTGAAAATTTGCTTCTAGTTGATTTTGTCGGAGAAGAAGGTTGTGAGCTAACTGATTCTGAATCACCATCTGGGAAGCCATTAAATTTAGAAGAATAAATTGATTGACTATATCTTTTTGGTGATTCACTAGCTAGCGTTGGCTTAGGTTGAGTTAATAATGACATTTTTGATGGGCTGTTTCCATTATTAGTGAATGGATAATCATAATCCTCATCATCGAAAGGGTTGGAAGCCATATTTTTTTATTATTTTCGCTTCTTAATGTATGATGTTAACAATATGCGTAGATAAAATCAATTTTCTATAATAAATCAAACTTAAATGAAAAAGGGTTGTAAGTAATATACCGTTCTGATGTTTATAAATGAAAAAGTTCACGACTCATTGTTTGTTTACCTTTTCACTTGATCGGGATGTTTACCTTTTTCCAAAAGAGGAAATATCAATATATGCACGTGACAGATCTACTTAACTTTTAAAGAATCATGCAATTCTGGAACCATAGTTGCGTCAAACAACGAAGTGGAATTTTAATTAGATTATTGATGTCCAAAAAATAAAAAAAAAATGGATTCCATAGATCCGTTCATACAAAGGCATTAAATTAGTTAATTAATATTCAATAATCTAAATCCATTGGATTATCTGGCTGACCCACTAGAACATTTTTCTCTGCTGCGGCAATATCGTCCTTCAATTTCAAAATCAGTTGATCGTACAACCTTTCAATAATCTTCGTATCATAATCAACCTGGTCATCCTTCAGACTAATATCCAATACATCAGTCCCTTTAAGTTTAGAGTGCTTAATGAAATATTCAAAATCTAGGTATTCAGAAAATGATTGGTCGTAAAGGACTTTGTAATTCCTTTTAATAAATTGGTCAAGGGACTTGTAGAATTCATCATTCTTAAATTTGGAGTCGACTTTTTCCCACGAAAGTCCATCCAATACTTTTAAATCGGCTGAGGTGACCTTTCCTGCCAAAAACTCATTATTTATTTCTGCCATTAGGTGCTTCTTAAAACCAAATTTGCGATCTTCATAGTCCAATTCTACTGATTTCTTGACTTTGTGTAATTCATTCAATGACTGCTTAACAAGCAACTCATAAATATAATCCAAATGATCCTCCAAGATTGTCAAATTATCGGAATCTTTGGCAAAATTTAGAGATTCTTTGCTTTTTTGAATCAATTCCAAAAATTGCTGTTTGCTGTTGGTCAAAATGTTAAACCCATTCTCCACCAAATAGTTGAATATGATATCCCTCTGGGCTCGAAGAATAATGTTGAGCTCCTCTATGCTGTCCCAAAATAACTCTAACGGCGTAGAGCCAGGTCTTCCAAGTAAATTAATAAATCCGGGTAGTTTCTTGAAGTAAGGATATATCTCTTTAAAAGTTGTTGTTGCGGTAATCATGTCTTTCATTTCAGCTAATAACAGTTTGAAACTATCTCTGGCTATTCTATCTTGCCGATAATTTTGAGTTTCAAGTAACTTACTATCTTGTTGCAATGACTTCTCAGATTCTCTGTAATATCTAAAATAAATATTCAAGATATCCAAATTATTCAATCTTTTAAAATTCTTATTCTGCTCAATTCTTGGGTCCTTTTTAATAATTTCAAGTACCTCTTGCCAACTATTTTTGAAATCAATTTGTTTCTTGAGAGTACTATAAAAATAATCCTGCAATTCTGAAATTGCCTGTTCTTTCAAAGCGTTTTCTTGATCATCATGCTGTTTTTTCAATCGATTGATATACTCCGTGAAAATATCTTTCTTCTCTCGTTCAGATAATATAGAATGATTGTAAATTGGTTCATCGCTAAGCAATTTTCTCATAGTTTTCCAGCGCGAATAGTATTTGATCTCCAGTTGCCGCTTTTGCAACAATCCTCTGAAATCCTTCTGGAATCTTTCCTTGGAATTACTGGCCTTCAATAGCTCCCGTTTAGATTTCTCAATCAAATACTCTTCAAAATAAGTCTTCTTGACTAATGGATCGCTGATGCAGGTATAACTTGGCTCGCTGACAAATTCTTCCATTACTTTCTGAAATGACCACGTCGTGTCTACCTGATGCTTCTCTAAAAGGTCAAAATATTTTTTCTTGTTATTATCAGAGCTATCTGATTCAGAATTTGAAGTGACTTTCCGAGATCCAACTGAGAAAAGATCTTCATAAAATGAAATTGGCTTGACAGCCTCCACTGGCGCTTGCTTCTGTTTCTTGCTAGGCCGAACCAAAGATTCTCCAGCGTTTCTTTTGAGTGATGACTCTTCGATGTTCTTTTCAACATTAATTGGAAAATTCCAGGTAGTCTTTTTTGTTTCTACGTTGTAGTAATAGTATTTCTTTTGCTCAATTGAGTAATATTTCTTCCAGGAATTTTTTTCTAAAAGCTCATCATCCTCGGTGTACAACTCTTTAGGTTTCTCCCAACTAGTTTTCTTCGTCTCCTTATTATAGTAATATATTCGCCCATTGTTATCTTTTAATTCTGTCCAACTCATTTAGGCTTGAAGTTTTGATCTTCTTTCTTATACATGAAAATTATTTTTATTTTTTCTCCCCCATAATGTTAAGAGCCCGCAATGTCGCAGCTGAGAAATAATGACATTTTTTTTGCATAAATAACGGTTTAGCATTTCCCAATTTTATTCTCCATCAATTTAAACGCAATAATGATATGAGATGGCAAGCAATATTTTATCATCAAATAATATAACGGCGGTCTTCACGTTATCATGGGATTTGTTCCTATTTTTAGTTGTCCTACTCATGTTTTATTTCAACCGATTAATTGGGTCACTCCTAACAATTGCCGCGACCGTGTTTGTCTGGAAGCATTTCAAAGTGTCGATTCATTTTCAATCATTCAAGCTTTCATTACTTGCTGGAAGAATATTTGCTAAGAATTTCTCAGTAGTGACCAAGGATTTTACCATTTGTATATTGGAGTGTACCATTACGTGGAGGTATTGGTTCTTCAGAGTGAGGAAACCTGAGTTTGTTTTAGCTAAAGAACGAATTGATGAGCCAGCTTTAGATAAAAAGGCAACAATCTACAATGATGTGTTACCTTCAAGATTTTTAGTGGAAATTTATGGGTTGGAGATTTTTGTTTATAATAGAACTTATGCATATGATTATGTTTTAGATCAATTGAAAAAAGTATCTCGAAGCCCCAAGAATTCTGAGTTTAAGACAGAAGATAATAATCACAAAGGTTCAATTACGACTAATATAAGAAAAGAATTTAAGAAATTCAGTTCGCAGCGTAATTGCAGCGACTTTGATAATAGTGCCTCGTCCTCTATTGATAAAAATAACACTGACAATCTGATTCAAAATACGACTTCACAGTTAGAGGGTGTCACCTCGACTGGCAGTTTGCTAAGTTTTTTGCCAGTGTCATTTAAAATACATAAGTGTGGGATTGTTATTGGAAATGAAAATACAACATCTATTATAGTTGGTAGCTTTCAGCGTGCCACGGGAACCTTTGATATTTCACCAGCTGCTCAACCAGAATTAGATTACTATAGACACAATTTCGACTTTGAAACGGAAAAGCTTCAAATTAAACTTAAGCCCAATGTTAGTTATAAGGAACCTGTCAGTTCGGCTTATCAAAGTGATAATAACTTCAATATACACGAGCAGTATGTTAAAGACTTGAAAACAAGAAGATCACAAAAATATAAGAACTTATGGAGAAAATTTTTAAACATTCTGTCAAAGCTTTTTTGGCGCGGTAATACTAAGAGTGCTGGTGATCCTGGTAACGACGATGAAGAGAGAACCAAGTGGAGAGGATTGCCTCAATATTTTGATGACGGCAGTGACGAGTTGCTTGAGGATTACGGCCAAATTAATTCAAGTTTAACCGAAGAATATGCGATTTTTCGAACAATTGTTGATGCTGCTAAATGCAGAATTTTGTACTATTATGATATTCCAGGACAAGTTCTTGTAAACTCCAAATATAGTGCTAACCCTAAAATAGGTCCCGATATTGGTAATCTTGGCGATGCTCCTGAGAATGGTGTGGAAATCAGTTTAGAAGAATCTGTGGTTTACTACGGGCCATGGACTGACAGACAAAGAATTTCTTTCTACAATGTGTTTTTCCCGCAAGCTAACAATTTTGTTGATTCTAAAGTTTCGGAAAGATTAAATCCTGGTGATTTAAGAGCTTACACGTTTTTCAGTTTCTCAGTTAAATTTGCTGACGACAAATCAATTGTTCGGGTCCCTATGAGAGAACATAGCAGGGATCTCCAAAGATCAATAAAACATGCAAAGGAAGGTATTAAAGATGACAATAATGATTCATCCAACTCAAAACGACCTTTCGCCTGGATTGAATTGAAAATGTTTAAAGACAGTAACATCAAATCAATTACTGAATATGAGAGAAACGAGAATGGCAGTAATCAATTTTTGGAAGTTTTTATGAAAAATCCAGAGATTCGCACATCAATTAATCATGCAATTTTGTATAGGGCAAATGAACATAGAATGAACCTTGGAATAAATTTCCCTCTAATTTGGAAACAGATTGTTACCTGGAAAATCGAAAACTTTTCTTCAAATAGTGAATTGTATTTACTTCGAGAACATGTTACTTTGTTAACTGATTTAATTGAGGACTTTATCACTCCGGATAATAGATTAATTAACAATGAAAATGAAATTATCAATTCTTATAATACTTTCAGACCCTATGAGTACGCTACATCTTGGAAAATGGAAGATCAAGTCAAACTCTATCTTAATGTGAACAACCAAAATATTATTAATAACCCATTGGATTTCAACGACAATACATTTATAACATTTCAAACCTCTGACCTAGATATACAATTAATGATTCCAATGCACAACATCTTTCAAAAATCAAATATCATTGATTTTACAATTAGCTCTACTAAGCTTTCATTATTGGTTGATACCCCTGCTTGGAGCACTTTGAAAACATTTTTGAAAAACAATGAATTAGCAAATGGAACTGATTTTAGGGTTGAGGGCTCTTACACTTACTACAATAGCATCGAAGTTAATTTGGTTGATCAAATATTGGTGAACTGTTTTTTATCAAACACTACATTTCAAGCGTATGGGTTCTTGATCAAATACATTATGGAGATTCGTGAAAATTATTTTGGGGAAAACATTCATTTTCTGACTTTAGAGGAGTACACCGAAAGAAAGCAATGCAACAATAGTGCCACCGACACTGCAGGGTCAGAATCAGGGACAGGTGAAAATAAAGCAGAATTTGGACCAGCGTTCAAGTCAAGTCGAGTGAAGAAAGAGTTGCCAAAGCAGATGAGACGAATCGAAAATGAATTGGATGTGCTTTTTGCATTTTGTGTTGACAATGGGTGCCTTGTATTACCTTGCAATTTATATGACTGTGATAGTTTTGTAGCTATTAGGTTTCCCAATTTTGACATTGACATTAGATTTACTAATTACTATATGGATTTACAATGTGACATCACTCCATTGAAAGTGATCTATATTGAAAATAAACCAGATGAGATTTACAATGTTGTTTATGACACGGAGTTAAACTTGCAGCCAGATATGTTTATAAACGGTTTGTCTATTCATGGTCATAGAATTTTTGGATTACCTCCATTAGAACCAACATATATTTGTAAATGGGATATTTTTGCTGGTGCTATTACAATTAATTCCAACGGGAAATTTCTTAGACTGTTTATGGGAATCATTTTGAATCTTGGTTATTCTTTCAAAGATTTGGAAAATTCATTGGTTGTCAAAATACCTGACTTGAATGATGCAACGGTTCTCAGCTTTAAATCTCCATTGATTCAATTGAAGATTTATGATGATTCAAAAGAATCATTTGCTGGGATTCTGCTTGATTCAGTTTCATTTAAATTCAATGATATTTCTAATAACAGATATACTTCCAGAATCGATTTAAGAATTAAAACTATTATGGTGAAGCTTGAAGATTCCAAAACTTCTAAACCACTGTTTCTATTCACTACATCTTTGTATTTTACGAATTTTTGCAAGAGGAGATATTTTCTTAACCATCGAAAGTTACAACAAGAGCATATAAAGCGTCATGATGGACCGTTTCATCGACTGCCATTCTTTTTGAGGGAAGAAAATCGCGATGAATATTATAATAAAAATTATGGAAAACTAATTGCGTCGTTGTCATTACCTGATGTTGCCCCACCGTTAACCAAAGAGAGTCTCGACTTAGTTTTCAATCAGTTACCGTTTGCAAAAGAAACTATTGATTATTCTCTGCCATATTTATTTGATGAAACCGATGAAATGGAATCCATGGGTTTTTCAGATACTTCTTCCGATTATCAAAGGGAAGAGTTACTTGAGTATTTGCCTAACAAAGAGTTGAAAAGTGGTAAGTCAGTTTTCAAAGATACTAGATATGTCATTGGCGAAAATGATTACTTTCAAATGGAAGAAAATGAGGTAACACCTGAATTTGAGATGAATAATCAGGAGTGTGAGTATGATAATTTCATTGTTAATCTTTCTAAAATTGATTTGTTTGTTTCACCTGAATCTTGTTCTCATATTTTGAAAATAGTGGAAGGGTTCATGTATTATTCTCCTAATTGGGTTTTGGACATGTTGCAGGTGGATATTATTGACATGTTGAGGGAAACAGAACAGGAAAATATTTCCATGAAGAACTTCCGAGTAATAACACCTAAAGTTAATGTATATTATGGTGAGTTTTCAAATCAGATGGATTCTGTTTTACTGTCAAAAGTGGTTAATAACAATTTTGAATCGGAACAAGAGATGATCTCACAAGTTTTCAAAGAATCCTACTTGAATCTTGAAATAAGTGGCCCGTCCATTGCCGCCAGTTTGAATGGAACATCCGGAAAACTGACGGGAAATATCATTGCTGTTCATTTGCCAACCATATCCGTGAAAATTAACGAATCTACATCAGATGATTCATTATTAATTGGTGTTAATATTGCAGATTTGGAATTGTGGTCAAAGGAAGAGAAAGAAGTAGTTTCGTCGGTTAATATGGAGAGCATAAACGTGAATTTTTTATGTTTTGAGAAATTGGAGTGCTTGTCTCGAATAATTAAAACCTATGTTGATATTGCTAGCGATTTTGGTGAGCAGTTAAGTGGGATATTGGCGAAGCCCAATGATAATGTTATCGAACTACTTTATAAGCTTTCAATTGCTAGTGAGAAATTTGACATTCAACATGATTCCTCAGTTTTGACAAAACCAACTCATATTGTTCGAAATTCAGAAGTGAAACATGTTAGATCCTACGATAGTTGGAGAATTTTGATTAGATTGCGTCATATTTTCCGCAACTTACCAAACAATTGGGAAAACGAGTTATTCAGAGAGCCAGTCACACATGGGTGGAAAAACCACAAGGAAGCATATAATGCCATTCTTAGCGTGTTTTCAAATTGGAGAAGTTGGGAATTTTCAAATATTCAACAGATCTTTGTGTTTAAGAATATCTTTGATCATGGCAAAAATGAAGTACACAAGATTAATAAAATTCTCAATTTTTCACTTGTTCAGTTTTTATTTAGTACAACATCACCTCATGATAATGTAATAATTCATAATTTAGAAACAGAAGTTTGCATTGATGAACTAGAGGAAATGCAGGAAATTGATGTTAAAGTGATTATGGGAGCTTTTGCAGCTAAGGTCTCGTCTCGTTGCTTTGTATTGATAGAGTTGGGGAAACATTTTATTGATGATGGTGATGTCGCACCACCATTAAAAAACACTGTTCAGGGGACTCCGATATCTATTCATGTTACGACATTAATTAATCAAATCAAAACTTGCTTATCGTATGAAAGAATTGCACTTGAACACAAAACCCAAGATTTCTCTAGTGCCTGCTATTTTGATGGCACCAAAGATGATGACCTCACTATTAATGCAGTCTCGAGTATCCGGGCTTTGGAGTTTTGGTTATTACTAGATGGTCAGCCATTTTTCATCGAAGGTATTGATGATGTTGCAATAAATTTTTCAAATGTCGGAGATGCAATATCTGGTTTGAAAATTTTGTCATTGGATGCTGCATCTGTTAGGATTGATATGTCGAAAGGTTCCTCTGAATATGTGAAGTTTATTGAAGCGGTGAACAGTTTAAATTTTGATCCATTGAGAAAAGCCTTATCATCGTTAGATGAATTGAGAGATAAATCATCAGAAAAAAGTCCCCTTCCATTTTTAGATATTTTTCAAGTTAAATCCATAGTAAGCATTGGATCTCTAAATTGGAATGTTGAGATTTTATCTCCTCTACTCTTAGTAGGGTCGTTAAAGGATGTGAACATTGATTTTGCTTTGCTTCAGGGTTTGCTAAATGGTGGTATCTCTGTTAATGAAATAGAGAGTGATGTGATACATAATAGTTACGGTAAGAAATACCATTTGCGTTTAAATCAACGAGGGATAAATTGTTTAGTCAAAGGAAGATTTCTGAACGAAAGATCAATTATTCAATTGGACTTGAAATCTGGTAGAACTGAATGTCTTATTCCTCAGCTATTAAGGTCGTTTACTGATATAATGCAATCAATTCCTCAAATTGAGAATAACATAGAGGAGTTTGAAAGAAGTGTCAGTGAGATCAGCCAAACTATTGAGGAATTGATTTCGAAAAGGGATGAGATTATTGTTGATAAAAGTGCACAATCGCCAATATTATTTAGACTCAATTTTGCGAACGATACCTTTAAGTTGGTTTCCAATTTTGATGAAACCAAATTGGTGATTGCTTTAGACAAAACTGAAATCTCTTGTGCTAATTTCATTTGGCATGAAAATTCCACGGTTTTTAGTCCATTATGCGGTGATGCAGTATTTTCTAGAACTTCGGTATTCTTGTTTGATCAAATTATTCAAAAAAATACTTCAAAACTCTTGGATTTCAACCTTGTGTTTAAGATTTTGAACTCTTCTGATAAAGAAAACTTGAAAAGATTGGTCGAAGTTACTTCAGATTTCAGCTACTGCTCACTCTCTCCTTACACTCTGGTGAAAATTATGGAACTTATAAGTCGAATAGCTATAGTGAAACAACACTATGAATTGGCAGAAAGTAAACCTAGAGATCAAAGTATCATCCCAGATGACAAATCTAAAGCATTTTTTGACAACTTTGACATTCACATTTTAGCTTACAACTTTTGTTTTGGCTGGTTGTTCTGCAATAACTCCAAAGGTGCATCTTCTTTAATTTTAGGTTGTGAACGTACTTATATTATTGCTGAGGAAGAATTAGGAAAATTTACTATAGTCGACGGTTATTTATCAACTTCAATTGGTGGAACCTCTAGTGATTTTTTCAAAAAGTATCATTCAAGAAATCGTGCCTACTTACCGAATGTTCAACTTACTTACTCGATTACAAAGAGTGTGAAAAGTAAAAGAAATCTTAATATTAAGGTTACTGGGGAAGAGCTTGATATTTGGATTCTATCAAAGTACATTTTGACCATGGATAGATTTTTGAAATCTCTTGCCATTGCTCAAAAATTGAAGGAGCGACTTGTTCCTGACATTATGAAGCTAACTCCTAAACAACCACAAGATAGTTCTGGAACTGATTATATGGAATCTTTAAGCTCTTTGTTTACCTCTGTTAATTGCGTGATTCGTTTCGCTGGTGCAAATATTAAATTGAATAAAGCTGATGACCAAAGTTCAATTTTGGAGCTTCGATCGCCGGCAATGGAAATTTCTTTTGGTTATAGAAAGGTGGTTGCGAAGTTGGAGCATTTAGTGAGATGTGAAGTTACGACTTTTGCTTCGAATAATTCGTTAGATTCTACATGTGTGCCTGTTTTAACTGATTTAATTTATGCGATCAATACATTAATGAGAAGTGGCGTAAATTCATCAGTTTTAGAACCAACAAACCAGGTCACTGCTGCTCAGCCAGGCCCACAAGGTGATGGATCGCTACCTATTGATTTAAGTCAAATTTTTAAAAACATTGATTTGAATGTCTTGATTAATATTCAACCTCAAAGTTTAAGTTTGAGCTGTGCTCCTAAGGCGAAAATCAAAGCAATAGTGGGCATTGAAGGTATTAAATTACAAGTCAATACATCGGAGAATGCATGCTCCAACATTTTAACAATGTCCATATTAGTGTCAAATTTAACCGTTAGTTTGCATCATGTTTACTCTAGAGAAGTTAGTGGATCGATTACTGTGGGTAGTTTAATTCTTTCTGCAATCCTTGAACAAGAAGGTCACGGATTGAAGAATTTCACATCGGGAGAAATTTCTAAAATTAGATCTTATGTTAAATTTAATCAACTTCAAGATCTAAATGTGTTTAAAGAAATTTGGTTTCCAAAAGGATTTAGTTACGCTGAGCCAATATCTAAACGTGAAAGATTTGAAATAATTGATACACCAAAGGTTACTACGTTTGCTGAAAGAATCCATCAAGTTTCCACAACCAGCGCATTTCCAAGAAATTTCAGTTTTGTTATCAATGATGTTGAATTGAGAGCAGACCTTGGTCAATCGTTGGGTGTATTATCGTTGGAACTTGATAAATTTTGGACAGTTCAATCGAAAAGTTCTAATTGGGAGCAGAATTTGACGCTTGGTTTAGATACTATTCAATTGAATTGTGAAGGACGGTTGACTGCAGAAGTTGCGCTTAATTGTATGAGATTAAATTCGGTTATTATGTGGGCTAAAAATGAAGAAGAAACGTTTGATATTCCTTTGGTGTTTATTTCAGGTGGGATTAATGTATTAAAAGCGATTATTGGATTTGATTACCATACATTTTTCATTGCTGATATTGGTAATCTTGGATTGAGCTTATTTAATCAAAAAGGAGAATCTAAGGCAGACAGATTATTTGGAACTGCTAGTTTGGGATATATTCGCACTTATGCTACCTGTTTGGCGGCATCCAATTTCATGGATATTTACAATGCTTTCCAACGAATTATTGCTGGGAATTTGACATCATACAGAGAGGTGTTAAATGACGAAGGTGACATTGAAGCTTTTAAGGATGCTAAAGCGCCACAGGATTTCAGTATCTTGGAATCTTTTACTAATTTAGAAACTGAAGTTGGAGTGGCAGTTGATTCAATATTGCTTCAAATTTATCCAAGTTCCCTAATGGATAATGATGTGTTGGTTATTGATTCTGGAAGAGTTAGTGCTAAGTATAAAAGAGTGCAAGTGGATAATGAATTGAATTCTCAGTTAACGTTACAATGGAACAATTTTGATATCTCGATGTCAAACATCAAAGGGGTTATTTCTGAAACTGCTATTACTTCAAAAAATTTTGATAAATTCATGGGGAGAGCGAGTCGTGCTAAAGGTGGGATAATTTTTTCATTGCCGCTAATATCAGTGAAAATGAAGACCTGGCAAAGGAAAGGTGACAAGGAGATTAGATATACCTATCATAGTAGCTTTGGCGGTACTGTTGACATTAGATGGAATTTGGGTTCTGTTAATTTCATTAGAGCAATGTTTGAATCGCATGACAAGGCATTGTCGTCTAGAATTGCTGCCACCAGGGCTTATGAAATGAAATACAATCAAGATATCAGTCAAGATTCTAATTTAGAGACGTTGAGAATTAAAGAGAGACTCGAGAATGCAGAGAATAGTACTGAGTTTGATTACATCGCTGTTGAGACGCCTATCATTGAACCATTAAAATTGAAAGAGTTGGGTGATGTTACTCCACCATTGGAATGGTTTGGATTGCACCGGAACAATTTCCCAGCATTAACCCATCAATTTATTATTTTGCCATTGGAAGGGTTTGTCAAGAATGTTGAGAAACAATATAATTCAGTATTGGGTAAAGTTTAGTTATGACCTAATCACAGCTATGTATAGCTCTAACTATATAATGCTACTATTAGTGAAATTAAGTATATTCCTATTGTTAAAATGAAATTTTCATGTATTGTGATTCTACATAGCCAATAAAGCCCGTTGACTGCACTTATTCTTCGCTGAAAATCAAGTTGGTGAAACACCGGACGTACACCTGGAACTATTCTAATTTTGACTTTTCATCAGCATCTGGAAACTATTCAAACAAATCTCACTTTGGAGTTCACTACTATTAGATCGCCATTTTGGGAATTGTCAGCAACCATCGCATCATTCTAGTTCTGCGATAATTAATCCAGGGAACACCTTCCCAGAGTGCTATAGATTTTCATGGTTTGCTTTCTTGATATCCCCAAGTCTGCCTCACTATAATGCAATGACTGATTTCCTTTTGCATCGTCTTCACCGCCAAATGTTCACAAGATATGAATGATAGAGACCAAATGCAACCGGAGCAAAATAATAAATATCAATTTGCTACTATAAATGCTGCAGTTTCCACTTTCTTCACGCGAAAGAATTAGATAGAAACCACCAATTCTTATGTCCTTAGCTAATTTTGCAATTGATTCATTATTTGCTTCGTCATGGATTTCAGCAGTGTAGTTATTGTTGACCCTCCTATGTAGCTTAATACTTATTTGGTAGTTTAATTCTTTGTCAGCTCAAAGTTCAGCACATAGTGCCTGCAACTCCCTCAAAAGCGTGTAATAAACTTTTGCAAATGAATGCTAAATATCCAGGAAATCGCGGCTCTTTCGACATCTCAATGGATTTTGGGTCTCTGCCACTACCGGAAATATTTAATGTGGGTGTTTGAATTTATGACTAACGGAAGCTGCGTGTAAAGATCTTAATGTTTTGTTTTTTCATTGAGCAATTCTTCAACTGAAGACAAATATCTTTTAAATTTGCTAAATCCCAAAAAATAGATACTAGTTCAAGAATGGAACTATAAACATTTAATAATGTTCCTATGTTTGACAGCTGTTCTGAAAAGAAACATAGCTATTAATTGAAGCGTGCGGTGCAAATACGTTACACAATATTTCATGAGGACACTTTTTAATTTTATCAAGCATATCTTTCCAAATGGAGGTAAAACTTTCTCTACATTGACCTTGAATTGTTGCGCTTTCTAATATAAACAACATTATAGATGCTTTCAAATTTTTGAATCCCTCATTATAAACAAGAAGAAAATCTCGCTCAATTGGATGCAGCACTTCCAGAGTTTAGAAAATACTTAGACAGCAATCTTGACTGCATCTGACAGACCAATGACTTAATTTAGGACCCGCTCTCTCAATCATCTAAAAAATTCCTTGAATACCATAAATCCATATTTGATATTGCAATTTTTTACCTGACCAGCAATAATAGCTCTCTATCTCAACAATAAATTACAAAGTTAGATATACATTTTACAATCATCAGCTACTCGTTATGCTGGAAGCTCAACTGCTGGTGACAATTTGTTTGCTGAATGCGAATAAGTAGAATACAGGCCACCGGTTAATTCAAAATGCAACATTTTTGCAACAGCCGTAGTTTCAAAAAGGTGATGCTCAGAGGGTTCAAATATTCCAAACGATAACGATATCAAAATTCACAAAAGCCTGCATTTTAACTTTATCATGAAATAAAAATTTCATCGATACCCAATCTAAGTATTCGGTAGAACACTTTTTTTATATTGTTTATTGTTATCTTCTAACTTCATCTATTGACATATATAACTCTGGTCGCTCGCAGCCAACTGAATCCACGTGCTGCGCGATTTCAACTGGAATAGAAATTATTTGATTTAACAACACAAGTTTTTTTTTTTTCAATGAAGCGAGTAGAATGCATGTTCGGCGGAAGGCTAAGGTTCCCATATTATCTAGGTGTCTTTACACCCCTTATTACATAATCATCATCTCCTATTCTATTCAAAATTCAAGTACTTTTTGAACAGTCTTGGAATAAATCAAGCAATAGTATAAAAATAAAACACACGAACACAATATGGTAGGTACATAACAGAGAGCGGCTCTTATTTTATTTAGACTTCTTATTAACATTAATAGTCACAATCCTTAAAGCCATACTTAACTGCTGTTCGTTATTCGTTAACTGCATCATTATCATTACAAGACTTTGGATCGCAAATTGCTGAAAGACACAATACACCAGAAATTGAAAGTCAAAAGAGTGCAGAAGTAATTTTAAATCCCATGTTAATATCAAGAAATGAAAATGAAAAGATACTAATTGAACCGTCGATTAATAGTGTCCGAGTATCTATTAAAATCAAGCAGTCGGATGAAATTGAGCATATCTTAGTTCATAAATTTACGAGATTTCTTACTGCTAGAGCTGAACAATTTTTCATTTTGAGAAGAACTCCAATTCCTGGATATGACCTTAGTTTCCTTATTACTAATTTCCACACCAATGAATTGATCAAATACAAGTTAGTGGATTTTATTATCGAATTTATGGAGGATGTTGATAAAGAAATCAGTGAGATGAAATTGTTTTTAAACGCTAGAGCCAGATTTGTTGCCGAGGCATACTTGACGCCATTTGACTGAATTTAGAAAAATAATATTCTACTAGTTAAAAATAAATAATGAAAACAATAGTAAGTATATATTATTGCTTTATTTGCGTAAATTACCAATCAATTAATTCATTCATTTCATTCCTCATTATTTAGTATTGAGGAAATCCCCATGTAAGCAATTAACCCATATTTCAAATATTGGTTTTCAGTTATTAAGATAGTAATGTACCCAACATATGGAATATAACCTTTAACATTACCTATTATATCATCTTCACGATTCAAATATGCCTGATTCTTAGCATACAAGCTTAGGTCATTAACTGGGTTATTATCACCCTTTGTAAGTAACAATTGTTTTGATTTCCCTATTTTAGTTGATTCATTGATGTGATGTTCATTCATTACTCGGTGAACGATTGGAATGGATTTATCCTTGACTTTATAAACAACAATGTCTCCGACATTAACAAATTTGTCTCTATTATACAAAAATAAAATATCACCTCTTTGGAAAGCAGGTTCCATAGAACCTGACAACACAACGACAATCGGCGATTCACTGTTGGTGGCAATTGATAAAAATTTCCAAAACATAAATGCCGTGGATAACACGAGGGCAAAGTTCAATACTTGGCTTATCTGTTGACGCATATATCGAAGATTCATTTTTTGTTTATATGGGGATTAGTTGGTATGTGTGTGTCAAGATTGTTGTTTTTCCACACGTAATAGAAATTGTGAGGGTTTGAAAAACTGCCAAAAAAACCGTACAAAAAGGTTATGCGGCACTGCTGTATTGCTACCATTTAGCGCTAGTCGACTGTGTCTCTTCGTTGAAATTGTTACAGCAATTCCAGGAGAGCAATTTTCTTTTTTTTGTTTGATGGAATATTAAATTATTTGGATTGATGAACTTGCATTTTGTTTTCCTGTTTTGCAGTCTCAGCAGCTAATTCCGTTATTGCGATTTTTTATTACGGCCAATTTTCTGCTCTCTGCAAATCAATGCATGATCAAAAACGCATCGAAATTTTCAATTTTCTAATTTTACCTTTCTTTCTCCCAAATTTCTAAAATATAGATCAATAATGTTTATTAGAAATCAGATACCCAGAATTAGAGGAGTGAGATTTGCGTCAATGGCAGCCAGACCTAAGATATTCACGTGGAAGAATCCATTGCTATACACGATTTGTTTAGTTGTTGTATTTGGTAGTCAAGATTTGAACGTTATTCGGATCCGACAGGAATCGAAGGAGATGGAATCAATGTATTTGCAAAAAATTAGAATCCTTGATTCTTGCAAAGAGAAATTACAACGTGGAGAATCAGTAAATGTTGAAGCGGAATTAGCCACGATTAACTATGCATTTGAACGAAACAAGTACTTGAAGCTTAATGATTACGAGAACTTGGAGAAGATTTTTGAAGAGATTGAAAGCTCTGAAAGCCAAGCCATTGCTGTAAAGGACGACTCTGTGAAGGATAAGGAGTCTTCAAAAGTTGAAAGAATTGTTATTGAAGATAAACCGGGAGCGTTTGAAGAAGTTGCTAATAGTAGAAAAGTTACTAAGTTCTTATAGAATACGAAATAGGTTGTACTTACATACATGCTTGCTATATTACATTAATGAATATTGAACCTATAAATAAGACTTGCAAAAAAGTAAATATGATTATTTAATTAATTAATTGGTCCCTGGGATCCCCATCCACAGAGGATCTATATTTGGCTCATTGTTCTCCGCTCCTTCCGGTTTATTCTGTGTCATTTGTAATTTATCGGTTGGGAAATTCATACTTCCTGGGCCATTCATCATGGCAAACCCTGGCGGCGGTGGGCCATAAGGACTCATCATTGGCGGTGGTGGTGGTCCAGGAATGAACCCAGGTGAAGCACCGTGAGGATGCCATGCTCCTGGTGGAGGTGGAGGATGATGGTGATGTGGATGTGGATGGTGGTGAGGCATATTGGTTACGTCAGTGAACTGTGGATGTGGCTGTTGTTGAAGATTTATCATTACTGGTGGCTTGACTTGGAATTGAGGCTCATTGCTATTATAAGGACTATTATGGGCAGTTGACTTATTATGATGAACTATATTGTTATTGTTGTTATTATTGTTATTATTACTATTGTTAGTCATAGCATTGTCGGTGTTATTAATGATTGAGTTATTGTTGTTGCTATTGGAGTTGTTCATATTATTGCTGTTATTGTTATTATTATTACTGGTATTGTTCTTATTGCTCTTTATAGCAGTGGCACTATGGTGGCGGGTATTATTATTGCCTTGATTGTTGCTTTCATTGACCAATTCAGGTATTTGTGCGAACAACGTGTCAAATTCTTTTAGGGCGGTCCATGAATGGAAGAAATTCTTGGAAATTATCTTTAAACACCACTTGAAATTATAAATTTGATCTCGATAATAATTTTTCTCAGTGGCATCAACGCCAGTTATAAATAGAATTAATGCAAATGTCCCAATTGTAGCAAAATCACAACTGGCAGTAGCATACCAAAATGAATGAATATTCTCTGATTTAAGTTGCGTAATAAACTCAATCGCGGCTACTAATCTCGCCTTTGCTGCTGCTCTGCAAACATCAATTAATTCTTTCTGTTCTTTCATAGTTAAACTAGTCAAAATTCTTCGATGAAGGGTGATTTCAGCTACAAAATATGCCAATTTCAAATATGAACTTGAATTTATCACTCGATGATCTGGCGCTTTATTGGCATCTTGCGCATTACTAGCAGTACCACCTGGCATAAAAGAATTTGTATTACCTAACCTTGGCGGTAAATTTGCATACCATCCTCTTAATTTTAATTGCAACGGCTTAGCGATATTCAATACTTGATAGATGCTAGTAATCTTTTGTGCTGCTGACAAAGAATAAAAAGAGTTCAATATTTCAGATAATATTATCGAAAGCCGTATCAATTGTATGAAAAATAATTTACCAATTTCGCCACTATCATCGCCGTTTGCCTGATGATCATTACTACTATTATTATTGCTGACAAAAGTTGGAGAATTGACTGATGAAACGGGGGAATGCTTTACATATGTCCCAGATTTAGGAGTGTTACTAGTGGCTCCGCTGAATTCAACAAAATCTTCTTCCGTTAATTCGTTCACTAACCAATTCACTCCGGGTATAAGATGACTTGGCCTAGATTCAACGAGCGCTAACCATTTATCTTGAAAAAAAGTAGCCCAAGCAAGCCTTCTTCTCAAACCTTTCTCCCATTTAGGTAATTTCCAATTACCGCAATCAACACCAAGCCCTAATTCTTCAATCAATGAAACCACCTGAGAACATAAGATCCATTTTCTATGATACCCCTTTTCTGATAATGGCACTGAATTACTACATTGCAACAATAATAATCCAGCTTGAACAGCGGTTAACTTTGGTCTCTCTAGCACTTCAAAGAAAGTTTTCTTAGCAATTTTGTATAAAGCAGCAACATCAGGTTTGGTCTTGCCTATTAATTTCGCTTCGTTATCCCATAATTCCATGGACAACAAGTATACCGAGCTTAATAATGGAGCACTAACTTCTTTGTATCCTCTCTCGTATTTCTCCAAAAATACCTTTTTGTGAAGAATAGGATAAAATGGATGGATGTACTTGAAGTAAATGTCTATTAATGCTGGCCCATATGGTTTCACAATACTTTCAGTTTCCTCAATGTCCTTCAAGGCTTGATAATACAACTCATCGGTATAATCCTCTCTTAGCAAAAAATGTGAATATTGGTCAACTTTTCTTAAAGAAACTTCATCTGTCAATCTAACTTGATCAATACCGTTCAATTTCATATGCGATATCAATAGGCTATCAAAAATCGAAGATGAGCCAATATAAAATGAAGATCGAGGGTAATGACCCATAGTTCTCGTTGGTTGGTTATTTTGTATGGCACGAGTATTATTATTATTATTGCTGCTACTATTGCCATTATTACTATTACCATTATTATTGTTATTGCTACTGCTATTGTTGGTGGCATTACTGACGACCGCCTTACCATTATTATTATTATTATTATTGAAATTATTTATTCTCGAGTCTGATATCTGCAGCACCTCATTGATATGTGATACCGCACGTTTTTTAAATGGTTGTCCAAACTCGGCGACCTCATTAATATCCCAATTTTCTCGTTTCAAATTAAAGGAAGAATTTGTGGCAGTTAGTTGAGGCGACTCATTTGATTGGAAATCGTTATTGTTGTTGTCGACACTTATTGACAAGTTTGAACGTTTCCTATCATTATTATTCTTTTGCTTCTCGTTATCGGCGTTATCACTATTCTTTTCTACTGCGGTGGTAGGTGATTTCTCCTGGAGTGTAGCAGACTTCTTATCAACATTTTCTTCGGCTGGTTCTTGATTAGATATATCAAATAGGTGAAAGTCTATATCATCGTCAGCATTCCAATTTTCAAATGCTTGCATTGTTGGTAGTTAGTATTGCAATATAAAATGTTATGACCTTAGAAGATGCAACTAACGGAGAAACAAATTTTCAAAAAAGATCGATTTTCACACTAGAGAAAAAAAAATGAAAAAATAAAAAAAATAAAAAAATAAAAAAAAACAAAAAAGTGAAACAGTAAAAAGTTAAATTTGAAATTACGACACACTGTTAAATTGAATATCTTTTTGAAAATCAATATGAATTAGGGAAAAGAAGAAATACCAAGGAGCAATTAGAATTCTAAATTTTGGATGAAAAATATATGGTACATGATTTCTAAGCATAACTGAGTACTGACTATTCAGCACTCAGCCAGAAAATGAAAAATAATGAAAATAAAAATAAAATAATAGAAGATCAGACAATACAAGAGGCAATCTATAGGGTGAGATTTAAAGAAACAACCGATTTTGCGAACAAACATACAAAACATACACTAGTTTTCTGCAACTGAGAAAAATGAAGAAGACGAAGACACCTTAGAAGCAAAAGCCAGTACTCAATCAAGAGACCACAGTTGTCACTGCGAGTGGTCAAAAAGGAAACAAACTTCAGCTGTCGTCGCTCATTGGCGGTGACTTTACAACACTCACATTCTCACATATACAAATGTATATTATTTTACATGTATGTATGTATACTCGGGGTTGTGAAAGAAGCCACTTTTGTTGCATTATTTTTTTATTTTTTATTTTGTTAGCCTTCCGCTTGTTAGGCAATCTCCGAAGTGTCATTTGATCTACTGGTAACTAAGTAAATATACGGTATGAAACAATTATTTAGGGAAATAAACTGTGAGGCTAGGCTATGCTTTTGCTAACAAAGCTGGGAGGATAGAGTGTACATGGCACCTAATTAGGCAAATAATTAAGTAAAACATATCCAGAGTTATGGTCCAAGTATTATTTCTAAGAATATATTCTCCTAGCTACAGATGAAGTAATGCATTAATTAGTATTAATTACGAATTAGCTACAATTATATACCTTAGAGGAAGCAGCAAATTGATCTTCGTTATTAATTAGCTAAATTTTTATTTTTTTTTTTTTTTTTTCATATTGCCGTAGAGTATATGGCGGGTAATCCTTGGCCAAAGAATTCCAAAAAAAACGTTTGAAGAAAAAAATATCCATTGTCCCCAGCATCGCTCCCAGAAAAAAAAAATTAAAGATTGCTTACGTAATTGTCACCCGGACCGCGATGATTTTTCAAATGATGATGAAAATTTTCGAACTCTATCCACCACGGGGCTCGTAACTCGCATCCCCCCGGAACTCATCAGGCGCCGCCCATTTTGCACTGTCGGATCCGTAGGCATTAACTTGCCTACACATTGCCTGTCTGGCTGCCTACCTATCTACCCCATATTTCAATAGCTCACACATATATGGCCACTCCCAGATCAAAGTGTGAGTATATGCGGTCATATATATCTATATATATATATATATATATATATTACGTTATATAAATTTTTCAATTGATAATAATATAAATTATTCTAGTGGTTTTCTAATTGTTTCTCTCCCTCTTCTAATCTTTTATTTGCAATTTCGTTGCTATCTTTGCGGTGCTCCTATGTAATAATCCCGCATCCATTCCGGGTCCTGGATGGGCTTTCCGCGCTTTTGATTGGTCTTACCAAAACCGGGCAATCCGGTCAAATGTTAAATAATTCACGTCCTCACATATAAATTTGACTATACCAAAATTTGCACAGTGAAAATAGATTTCAAAGTTTTTTGGCCTATTATTTCATTTTAATTTCCTTTCCTTTCTTTTTTTTATTTTTTTTTTGAAAGTTGGAGTAACTACTATAGCAATCAGCGCAATTAAGTGTGTGTGAATTAAGTGTGTTTCCTCTAATTGAATAATAATATTAATCATGTTGAGGGCATTTAAAAATACTCAAAGCAACCAAATACTACGTGTTACCAGAGCAAAATTATCTTCAGTGAAGCCAACTTTGGCTCTTGCTAGTAGATCATTTGCCAGCAGCACTGACGGATTCTTACAAACCAACAATGCTGCTTATATCGACGAAATGTACAGTGCTTGGAAAAAAGATCCTGAATCGGTTCATGTATCATGGCAAGCTTATTTCAAAAACTTGAATGGTAACGTTCCAGCTGCTCAAGCTTTTACTGCTCCTCCTTCGATCATTTCTAATGCCATTGGTCAAGGTGTTCCAACTTTGACTGCTGATGATTCTTACAGTGAGAGCATTGCCACCCATTTGAAAGTCCAATTATTGGTTAGAGCTTATCAAGTCAGAGGTCATCAAATTTCAAAATTAGATCCTTTAGGTATTAGTTATGGTGATGACACCGCAAAAAACATCCCACAAGAATTGACACTTGAATACTACGGTTTCACTAAAGCCGATGAAGAAACTGAAATCACTCTTGGCCCAGGTATTTTAAACAATTTTGCTAAACAACATGGTATCAAATCTTTGAAATTGAGAGAGATTATTGATCATTTGAAAAAAATTTATTCTGGTCATTTCAGTGTTGAATACACTCATGTTCCTTCAAGAGAAAAATGTAATTGGATTAGAGAAAGATTGGAAAGTCCAATTATTTACAAATTTACTCAAGATCAAAAGAGACAAATCTTGGATCGTTTAATCTGGGCTACTTCTTTTGAAACTTTCCTTTCTACTAAATTTCCAAGTGACAAGAGATTTGGTTTGGAAGGTGCTGAGTCATTAATTCCTGGTTTCAAAGCATTGATTGATAGATCTGTTGAATTAGGTACTGAGGATATCATTATTGGTATGGCTCATAGAGGTAGATTGAATATGTTGTCCAATGTTGTTAGAAAACCAAATGAATCTATTTTCTCTGAATTTACTGGTTCTAAAGTTAATGATGTTGGTTCCGGTGATGTTAAATACCATTTGGGTATGAACTATCAGAGACCAACTACCAGTGGTAAACATGTTAACTTGTCCTTAGTTGCTAACCCATCTCATTTAGAAGCTGAAGATCCTGTTGTTATGGGTAGATGTAGAGCTGTTCAACATTATAAGAATGACATTGGTGAATTCAAAAAGGCTTTACCAGTTTTAGTTCATGGTGATGCTGCCTTCGCAGGTCAAGGTGTTGTTTACGAAACTACCGGTTTAACTGCTTTACCAGCTTACACCAACGGTGGTTCAGTTCATATTGTTCTTAACAATCAAATTGGTTTCACTACTGATCCAAGAAATGCTAGATCCACTGCTTATCCATCTGATATTGCCAAATCCATTAATGCCCCAATTTTCCATGTTAATGCCGATGATGTTGAAGCCGTTACTTTTGTCAACAACTTGGCTGCTGAATGGAGAGCTACTTTCCACTGTGATGTTATCATTGATTTGATTGGTTACAGAAAACACGGTCATAATGAAACTGATCAACCATCATTTACTCAACCATTAATGTACAAGAAAATAGCTGAGAAGAAATCAGTTATTGACATTTATGTTAATCAATTAATTGAAGAAGGTACGTTCACTAAGGAAGATATTGATGAACACAAGAAATGGGTTTGGAACTTATTAGAAGAATCATTTGCTAAATCTAAAGATTATAAACCAACCACTAGAGAATGGTTAACCACTCCTTGGGAAGGTTTCAAGTCGCCAAAAGAATTAGCTACCGAAATTTTACCACATTTACCAACTGCTGTTGAAGAAAAAGCTTTGAAAGAAATTGGTGTTATCGGTGCTTCCTGGCCAGAAAAAGGCTTTGAAGTCCACAAAAACTTGAAGAGAATTTTGAATAACAGAAAGAAGGCTATTGAAAGTGGTGAAGGTATTGATTGGGCCACTGGTGAAGCTTTAGCTTTTGGTTCATTAGTTAAGGAAGGTTACCATGTTAGAGTTTCTGGTCAAGATGTTGAAAGAGGTACTTTCTCTCAAAGACATGCAGTTTTACATGATCAAAATTCTGAACAAACTTATACCCCATTGAAACATGTCGATCCAAAACAAGCTGATTTTGTTATTAGTAATTCATCATTATCCGAATATGGTGTTATGGGTTTTGAATATGGTTATTCTTTAACTTCTCCTGATGCTTTGGTTATGTGGGAAGCTCAATTTGGTGATTTTGCTAACACTGCTCAAGTTATTATCGATCAATTTATCTGTTCTGGTGAATCTAAATGGAAACAAAGATCTGGTCTTGTCTTGTCCTTACCACACGGTTACGATGGTCAAGGTCCAGAACACTCTTCAGCAAGAATTGAAAGATACTTACAATTAGTTAATGAAGATCCAAGACATTTCCCATCTCCAGAGAAATTACAAAGACAACATCAAGATTGTAATGTCCAAGTTGCTTACCCAACTACCCCTGCTAACTTGTTCCATCTTTTGAGAAGACAACAGCATAGACAATTTAGAAAACCATTGATTTTATTCTTTTCTAAATCATTACTTAGACATCCATTGGCTAGATCTTCACTTTCTGAATTCACTGGTGAATCTCATTTCCAATGGATTATTGATGATGTTGAATTAGGTAAATCTATTAACACCAAGGAAGGAATTTCAAGATTGGTTTTCTGTTCTGGTCAAGTGTATGCTACTTTACACAAGAAGAGAGCTACCCTTGAAAACAAAGATACTGCATTCATTAGAGTTGAGCAATTACATCCATTCCCATATCAACAAGTTAAAGAATTATTAGATTCTTATCCAAACGCTAAGGATCTTGTTTGGTGTCAAGAGGAACCATTGAATTATGGTGCTTGGTCTTACGTTGAACCAAGATTTAAGACGACTTTGGCTGAAACTGCTAACTGCAAAGATGCTACTCTTAGATTTGCCGGTAGAGATCCAAGTGCTTCAATCGCCACTGGTTTGAAATCTGTGCATCTTGCTGAAGAAGATGCTTTCTTGAGTGATGTCTTCAATCCTAAATAACTATCCGGAGAAAAAATTAAGGATGTTGCTAATATCAAGGAAGACAAACTGAAGAAAGTGGAAGAGGTGCCAAAGAAGGAGGTGGAGAAACTGAAGGTGGAAAATAAGTTGGAAGAGGAGCAGCAGCCTGTATCATTTAAACAAAAAGTGAGAAGATTTTTCTTTTATGAATAATCATTGAGAAGAAGTTTTATTTATTTATTTAACTATTTATCCTAAAGTAATATATTGTTAGATTATATGTGATTTAAACAACTGGTAGAAAATAAAACCAAATACTGCGCAATTTCAATCAATTGTGAGAAAATCAAAAATTAGTCTCTTTAAATTTCTCAGAGATTTCTTTACTATTCCCATGCAAAGTGAATTCAAGATATACAATTTCAATCTCTGATGATTCATGTTTTTCAATCAATATCTCCATACTTTGTAACGAATATCTTCGTTGTAGAAATTCAATTTGCTTGTTGAAAATGGCAAAGAAAGCACGGAATTTGCGTTAACAATATAATTATCTCTCTCATATTCCAAAAATTTCAAATCTGCCAAATTAATCAAAGATTCAAAGCTGACTTTTGCGCCATCAGTAGGAAACATGCTTAGTTCTTTTAATTTTGTAGTGATTCAAATCCTGGAACAATCCTGTCAATACGAGGAAGCGCTAGCCCTTCTAATTTTTCTAACCCAATAAATGTTTTTGTTCTAGAGCTAACTTTTTCAAATTGGTTGCTCCATTAAAATCGTTAATTTTTACAATATTTTCCGTAAGCATAAATGCTTCTTCAAATCTTGGCCATTTTCATCCATATTGCCAACATTCATAGACTTCAAATTTTCAGTCGAAATTTTATTGGAATTCAATGCACCAAAATGTAATCGTTGCCAAATTTGGGAGTTTATCTTTCTAACAGACTTCAGTAAAAAGCCGATTAAAATCGGAAAAATTCAAGCCTGTCACATTATTGAATGCAACTTCTGGTAATTGTTGTTGTGGCACTAGGCTTAGTATACCGGCACCCATAAATTCACCACCAAAAATGTCTCGGGCATTTCTTTGTTCCAATATAAATTGATCTCAGAGCCTAATCAAATTTAGGAATATTTAACAAATCAAATAACAAATAACAGCAAGAAACAAAGTGGTCTCTCAAATTAGGAATTTTACCTAACATCTCTACCAAACATCCCAAAATTTTCTCATTCACAAATCTATCAAATTTCATATAGTTCTCTTCACAAATATGCAGTGAATTTTAAGGTTAAGCATTTTCTCCATGGTGTAATAAATCCTAAGTTCTTTAATGAACTGATATAAACCCGATTTGATTAATTTCTTGAAGTCATTAGGTTGCCCAATATATCTCAATTGCCCAATAATTTTCCCTGGAGTCAGAAAGACGAAAAGAATTCCAAATAATTCTCGAAATCCACCTTGACTTACTGTAAGCTCATCAGGCTCCACCTTGTACAACACAGCATTCCTGAATAAAATGGATTTCAATGCCTTCAACCAATCGATGAATGCTTCATTGTTATTGGCTTCACTAAGCACTTTAGTTAAAACACCCAGCCAATAGTAATAATTTTGGAAGATGTTTATTTAGTTGACACAAATCTCTCAAAGGTTGCGACGGGGGATATGAAAACCCAGAATATTGGAATCATGCTAGACTCACATAGAGTCACTTTTGCATCAAAACTCGCACTACTTGACGTACAGAAATTATAGACCCAACAGTTACCTTAAAGTAGCTGAAAAATGTAAATTTTGGAAATTACAACTGCATATTAGAAAAAGCTTATTATTAACCATTGAAGTATATTTTACATACTAATTGTAGTTTATTAATGGGTCCAAATTCTTATCATCTTATCTTTACCTCCGCTAACAACTCTTTTACCATCAACACTCCAATCAATAGTATAAATCTCATCTTTATGACCAGGTAAATCAACACTTAATTTTCTAGTTTTCACATCCCAAACTTTAACAGTAGTATCCTTTGATCCACTCA
>JASJSC010000026.1:0-179332 GCA_030450195.1 Saccharomycopsis sp. KB-2023a | reverse complement strand
TTTTTTTATATTTTTTTTTTTTTTAATTTTTTTTTTTTATTTTTTTTTTTTTATATTAAAAAAAAAACGGTTTCAAAATTTATTTTTTTATCACAAAAAAAAAAAAAAAAAAAAAAAAAAAAAAAAAAAAAAAAAAACTACCCGCGTCGTGTTCATTATGTAATTAATTACATAATACATCACATGACAAAGGGGCAGTATTTTGATTACATAATCTCAATGTTATGAGCCCCGATGTTGTTTGTTTTGTTTTTGTTTACAATTTTTTTTTTCCTTGAACGGAGCGCCATAATAATAAATAAACAAGAAAAAAGCTTTAGATATTAACTAAACAAAAGAAATAAAATATGCCGTCTCCAAATAGAGTAGCTGCTCGATATTTGGAGAATATCACCAACCAGGCTAACAGCGAAACAGTATCATTAGAGAAACCTCAGCCTGATAAACGGAAATCTGAATCTCCATTGAGTTCACCAAGAAAATTGAAAACAATAAAGGGCAATATCAACAGCCCTGGAAAATTGATGAGTCCAGTGGAAATCTTCTCTGATAACGATGAAAATTTGTACTCAAGAAAAAACCTTAGGAAAATAAACAAACTGCTTGCTGATACCACGTTTGATAAAGAAAATGATACCAATGAAGAATTTTTACAGAATTTAACACCAATTCAGAAACTTCAATTGAAATTTCAACCTGATGGCAAGATATCCTCAAATAGACTGCCTCTGCCGTTAGGTAACAAGCTGCCTAACAGGCTGCCATTATCTAAATCTGAGAAAGTGACAAAACAAGAAGAGGTAGCCAAAGAAGAAGAGGAAGAAGGCAACGCTCTCATTAAAGAATTGAAATCGTTAAATGAAAAGCGTAAACAGAATAAAGTATCATTGAATAAAACTAATCCAGTAGCGAATGGTAAATCTCCTAAAGGTAATAAAGGTTATGAATATTTATGCAGAATAGCTGAAATTAAAAAATGGATAGAAGCTTGTATTGGTGAAGAGATACCTTCTGTCTTAGAGTTATCAAATAATGCGTTGAAAGATGGGATAGTATTGGCAAAATTAACTCAACATTTTGCTCCCTGCTTAATTAAAAGAATTATCCCAAGTAATGGCCGTGGTAGCACTGAATACAGACATACTGAAAACATTGTTCATTTTTTTTATTTTCTTGATTTAATAGATATCCCAGATTTATTCAGATTTGAATTGACTGATTTGTTTGAAGGGAAAAGCATTCCAAAAGTTATATTTTGTCTTTACGCGTTGGGCTATATGTTAAGTCAACAAGATGACACTCCAAAATTAGAAAGCTTGGTTGGCAAATTAGAGTTTCAGGAATCTGATATTTGGAAAAGTGAAACTAAATTGAAAGAAGCCAGTGTGCCTGATTTTAAAAGTTTTGAACCGCTTATGAAATCTTTGGAGGTCAGTCAGGAATATTTGAAATCCCAATTGAAAGAGGCCGTAGAGGAGGAGGAGAAGCCACAAGAAGAGCCGCTGGATATAGTAATGCAAGAGCCAACCAATATCATTGAGGAGGAAAAAGAAGAGGAAGAACCAGAGAATAATCGTGTTAGATTCACTCAGTCCACTCTTAAAAGAGTTGAATCTATCAAGAAACCAACTTTCAATGATTTTTCATTAGTGGAAATTGAAGACACAACAATCATTCAGGAACAAGCTACGCAAGATTTGTCCGAAAATGAATTAGATTTGGCCTTGAGAAGTATCATTAATGTCCAAGCTATTGGAAGAGGGTTTATTACTAGATATCAAGTATTTGTTAAAAAGACAATGGTTAAGATGAGCTTTAGTGATATCAAGACGATTCAATCGCTTGCAAGGCGAAGGTTATTATTACGAAAGATATCAACACTTCTTATCAAAGATAAACGAGTAAGAGAACTGCCAAGTAAACGTCGTATTATTAAAGATAGACATCAACGAGAAACTGTTAACTTTGATATGGTCACCCATCTACAAGCTCAAATTAGAGGTAATTTTTTGAGAAAACAGTTGATGAATAATCTCCGAGAATTGAAACAATTGAAACGAAAAATAATCGAATTCCAATCAACTATTCGTGGGGAAATCACAAGATTTTATTATGATAGTAATATTATTGAATTAGAAGAGAATGAAGCGGAGATTAATCAGTTACAAGCAGTGATTAGGGGAAACTTGCTTCGTCAAGAATGTCGATTAATTGACGACACATTACTAAAATCAAGAAATGTCATCACTACAATTCAAAGTATTGTCAGATCTAAACAAGTCAAACAATTGATATTTTCTGACAACTTTGATGAAATTAGTGATGTTATAATTCAATTTCAATCAATTATTAGGGCTTATTTGTCTAAAAAGAATTCAACTAATCTTAAGGGAGATAATCACCAAGAATTAACTGAATTACAATCGATAATCAGGGGTAACATCCTGAGACAATATTACAAGGACATTTATTATAACATTTACAAATCAAGAGATGAATTACTTGAATTACAAACTATAGCCAGAGGTGGGTTAGCTCGCAAAAGATTAAATAGCATTGTTATGGGTCTTGATTGCAACGAATCGCATTTTGAAAACATTAATGCATTGATTAGGGGTAGCTTGCTTCGAAAGAAAATGTACAAATTAATGAAGAAACTCAATACTCATAGACAACCAATTACATCTCTTCAAGCAGTGATTAGAGGGGTATTGGGTAGATTTAAACTTGAATTATTTATGGATAGAGCTTATGATGGATTTAGTGAATTAACACAATTGCAAGCTAAAATAAAAGGAATTTTAATCAGAAGATCAGTGAAAGCAATGCTTGACCATTATATGGCCAATATTGATAGAATTATCAAGATCCAAAGTTACATAAGAGGTTTAAATCAAAATGATGCTTATAGAAAATTAATTATCATGAAAAATCCTACTCTTGAAGTTGTTCGACAATTTGCTCATTTGTTAAATGATACCACTAAGGACATTGATGAAGAAGTTAAATTGGAGAATATTAATCATCAAATTATTATCAAGACTAAAGATAATCAAGAATTAGAGCGTCATTGTAATGAACTTGACGGTAAAATTGCATTGTTGGTGAAAAACAAGATTACTCTCGATGAATTGATTCATCTGAGTAAGAAATCTTCAAAGCAATTAGAATTTAAATTGAAAACCAATGTTAATGGTAACAAGCAGCTCAAATCTCAAAAATTTGAGGTGTTTCAATCATTAATTTACGTTTTACAAACATGCCCTGAATATTTTGTTCGATTGTTTAGAACTTATCATAATAACTACAAAGTGAAAGAAGAAGTTGAGAAAATGGCTCTTATTTGTTTGAATTATGGTGGGACTAGAATGGGTAATCGCACTAGTAACGTTGTTTTCTATAAATCAGCTAATTTTGATTATAGCAGCAATTCAAATTCTTCATTTAACATCCGTGACGAGTTCTTATTGACTAATTTAATCATTTATTCAATTAAAGATCATATTCAATCGGTTGAAACTTTGGAGGAGTTTAAATTGAATTCTGCAACTCCATCATGGCAGAAATTCTTAGGAATTTTGAATAAATCAGATATTCAAAGAAAGTTAAGTAAAAAAATGTTTGGTTCGTTGATTACTTCAATTTCAGAAATTGATAATCTATCACTTGAAAGCAATCCATTGAAAATCTATCGGGATTGCATTAACCACGAAGAAATTGTTAGTGGTAAAAAATCAGCTAAACCAAGAGATATCCCAGTAGAAGTTGCCATTAAAGATTCAGATACTAGAGATCAATTTGTGAAGAATTTACAAAGTTTGAGAGAAATCACTATCAAGGTATTGCATTGTGTTGAGAATAATATTGCTAATTTACCAGTACATATTCGAACTATCTGCTGCCATGTTTTCAAGATGGTTAATGATCAAGAGCAAGGGTATTCATTTGCTCTGACTATTTTCATTGAACAATACCTTGCGCCAATTATTAGTGCCCCAGAAAATTTCAATATCCCTTTGATTACATTTAGTACTAAAGAGTCATTATCTTTGAAGGCAAATTTGGGTTATATTTGTAAAGTATTATTACAAATTTCCACGTTCAAACAATTCCCAATGAATGAAGTTTATTATCAGCCATTGAATGAGTTTGTTGTTTCATCGATTCCAATAATGAAAGGGATTATCAAGCAAATTATAGATATTGGAGAGATTGAAGCTGCCTATAATATGAATTTATACAACGATTTGACAAGCACAGTTAAACCATCCTTGATCATCAAAGATGTTGAATTAATTTCATTGAAGAATTTCATTCAAGAGTATTATGGAGATATGGTATCTAATAAGAGTGATCCAATTTATGATTATATCAATGAACTAAGCAAAATGAAAACCCTGATTGATATAAACAATGAAGACATTAAATTGACGTTGAATCCAAGCCCAAAGAATTTCAGTGGGATTAAGACTAACACTTTATTGTTGGATGCTAAGAGATGCATATTGTACATCATGCAAGTTCAAAGTACCAAAAAGAATTTGTTGGAGATGTTGTTGTCTAAGATTACGGAAGTGGATGAAGATAAATTCGATAAACTTAAACAGGCAACAAATATTTCTTCAAGTAGTAATGGTGAAGATGAATTTAGTCAATCAAGATTTTTCCGTCACATTTCTACAATGTCATTCCATGAATTAAAATCACATACCTTGGAAGTGATACTTGAATTAGAGTCTTTGGGTAAATTGTCGAGGGCCAATAAATTTCAAACCTTATTAAATGACATTGCTATCGACGTCAAAACCAAACATGATCAAAGAATGGTTCGAAGTAAAGAATTGAAATTATCTCAACAAACATTGGATTCATTATTTGATAAGGAAAAATACTTGAAGAACTTGTTAGAGACATATAATGATTATATTACTAAATCGATTGCCACACTACAAGAAAACAGCATCAATCATAAGAAGTTTATACCGTTCTCAAAACAATATTTCTACCAAAAGGCATTGAAACGTAAAGGAAAACAGTCCAAATTTGGTAGCTTCAAGTACAGTAGCAAATACTTGTATGAGAATAAAATCTTGATGGAGATTAATGGGGTTAAGAATTTGGATTTATTGAAAGTTGATTTTATTATTAGTTGTGACGAAATTGGAGTTTTTTTGATTGAATTGCAAGGAGGACTTATTGAAATTGAAAATAAGAATTCAGTTAACAAAGTGAAATTAGATAAATTATTACTGTACCAATATGAAGGTAAATCAGTGGTTGAAATTTATAACGGGTTGGTTAAATTTGATACCATAAATTTGTTAACTTTTATCTTTAAGAAGTTTTATGATAGTGGTAAAGCTAATCACCATCAAGGAGGATTTGGATCGTCGTTTGGTTCGTCATTTGGTTCATCATTCGCCTCGTCATTTGGGTCCTCATTTAGAAGACAATAATATATATATGTATAGACCTATATTACCAAACAATGTAACATTCTTGTGTTTTTTTAGCTTGATTTAGATGATAATATATGGACGTTGGCAATAATAGCATTTTTTGTTCTTGACGTAATAAAGGGAAAATGCAAATGCGCCGTTTCATTTTCACTGGAAACCACCAGGGAAATAAAAGTATACAAGAAAAATGTGAGTGGAGTGACTAAACAGTAAAGTAAATTCTGCCAAAATATTTTTGACAGTGCCGATTGCCAGATGAAAAAAAAAAAAAAAAAAAAAAAAAATCCAAACACAAACATCAATCCAATTCCTTTTCATTTACTGTTTTAACCCAACTTCATATATATTATTTAATTTCAACTACATCTCTCTTAATAATGGTTTTCCAGCAATTTCATCTAATTTATAGAAGATGGGCCAAGGTGATAGTGCCCACTTTGGTACTCCTATACTGTGTATATGCTAGTTTTGTGTTTATCGGTCCGATTGCAGTTGAACAGCATGGTGAAGTATTACTAATAGGATACTTCATCCTCATTTTTTTAGTACTATTCAATTGGGTAACTGTGTTTCTAAATGGACCAGGAGTCATTCTTGAGAAGATCCCACCTTATAAGTTGGTGACTTATGTGAATTCGAAGGGCCAAGAAATTGAGTCTACTCCTAGAATAGGCACTGATGGTGGTGATGGAACCGATGACTCTGTGGTTGCCACATTACTGGAACCACCAGAGTACTTCCATTGTAATGAGAATGGGTACCCTTACTATTGTTCGCAGTGTGATTCTATCAAACCTTTGAGATCACACCATTCTCAAGAAATTGGTCGTTGCATCGCCAAGATGGATCATTACTGTGTTTGGATAGGCACAGCTATGGGGAAAACTAATTACCATAGTTTCATTAATTTCTCATTGACGTTCTTGGGGTACTTCATCTATTGCTTCGTTGTGGCATTAGTGTATGCGATTAGAGAAGCCAGCAAGAGGAAGAAAGAAGTTAATTGGCAAGGGCATTCGTATATTAATCCAAATTTGGGAATCTTGGTTGTTTTCAGTGCCATTTGGATTTCACTATTGAGCAGCTTGGTGTTACAGCATTTCTGGTTAGTCAGTCGAAATCAGACTATCATTGAACATTTACAAGCCAAACGCAGACGCAAGGCAAGAAAGATGGAAAGCGACCTTGAATCAGAAAAGGATTCAGTGGAGAAAACTTATGTGAACATTAGCTACAATTATAATCGATATGTCGTTAGAGTGGACAATATTGCTAGATTACCATTCAAGAAATCGAGTCTTTGGCAAAATTTGAGTGAAGTTTACGGAAACTGGAAGTGCTGGATAGTGCCTAGAACTTGGCTGGCCAATTCTAAGGTTATCCCAGGTGAAAGATTTAGTGATGAGTTCTTAGAGGTGATTTACACAAAGATTATTAGTGGAGAGGCAACAAATTTCCAAACTACAAACATAATAAATGATGCATAGCATCTCCAATTAGGAGAATAATAATATATCTGCAAACAAACCCTTTTTAATAAATTGTAGAGTTTCTTTGAGGATGTCCGCAACATGGTTTTACCCAAATGCCCATTAGCCAACGGCCGTTCATAGCGTTCAGGAATATGATGCGAAGAATAACGAACTCAATTGCAGCGAACCACAAGAATTCAAAATTATTCATTTGTTATATAATCCGTCGACTGAGCTCCCCTATCTCAATAAAATAGCTGCCCACGCTTAACCGCTCGACCTCTCACGAAGGACCAGTAAGTGGGGCAATTCGATTGCCTCGCGAGAGTCGATCATTATTTATTAACCCCACAATATCCAAGAACCAGCATTTCTGCTTCGTCTTTTCCATTGAGGGTTGAATAAATAATCAGATTAATTGATATGGAAAAGAGAAGAAACAATGAAAAAAAAAATTTTTCACCTGAACATTTATAGTCCTATAGGGTAGGGTAATTGAAGACCATATAACCAGGCACTCTGTAGGCAATGGTAGTAATAACAATAAATAATTTTTCATTTCTTACTACGGGAAAATGGTTCAAAAATGATGCTCAAATCAAGACCAAAGAAGAAAGCAAACAATTTCATTGAATTGTCAACATCTCAAGAATTTCTAAATCAAGGCACTGAAGAAGAAGAATCCGGTGATCGATACGTTCTTTCTGATTTATCAAAAGCACTTCGTTTTTATCAAAAGGCTTATGAATATTATTTACAAGCTAAGGATATAGGGAAAGAGACTGATCTTCTTGACAGTGTTTACAATTCCAGTCGATTACTTTTCCATGTGTATAATGAATTTATCAAAGAAGATAACATTGATTTTAATTATGATTTGAAAAGTATTGAGAACGTTATTAATAACCAATTTTCCATCGTTCAAACTTTACCTCTGATCTTGAGTCACCACGAACAAGCGATAACCTTGTATCAGTCAATGGAAACTGCGGTGTTTCCTTGGGATTTATATTATAATACTGCGCTAGTGTATTCAGAGTTAGTCGAGGATGCTAGCGATGATAATTTGTCAGTGGATCAATTGAATATCTACTCGCATCGAGCAATTGAGTTGTTCAAACAAATTTTGGAGTATCAAATGAAGGAAGTGATGGAGATGTGCAACGGTGAGAGTGACAGTCAAGGCCATCATCACGATCACGATGGTCATAACCACGGTGGTCATGGTCATCGTGAGGATGACGAAATGGAAGAAGAGCAGGAGGAAGAAGATGCAAGTGGTGAAGAGGCTGTTCTTCCAGCTACTTTATTGGAGACAGTTATTGCATCATTTTCCTTAATCCAGTCGATATATGAAAACGTCAATGTTAATCAAGCCTATCAAAAGGGAAATTTCAATTTGGTGGTACTTGAACAGTTTGATACTTTCTTAACTAATGTTAGTAATTGGTTAATTAATGAATTACAGAGGCCTCAGGATGAAATTTTTCAATTTGACATGAAGGACAAGGCCAATTTACAAATTATTATGACTTCCATTAAGGGATTAAAACTGGATAATTTTGATTCTCTAGTCGAATTATGGGAATCCGCAGACATAAATCAAGATGAATTTCCTGAAGTTTATTCTATGGTTGCTGATAATTTCCAGAATTTCTACGATCGAACTAAAAAACCAGAAGCATTAATTAAAATCAATCAATGTTATAAGAAAGCGTTGGATATTCAAGTTAAGTTATTGAAACAGATTCAACAGAATGCAATAAAGAATCCGAATGATAGCATTCAAATTTCTCCTACCGTGGGACAGATTGCACATATTTATATCAATTTGGCAGACACAGAAGTATTACGAGCAAAGTATAACTCCGCAAGTAAGGATGTCTTGAAAAAGAATACACAGGTTTACTTGAAGAATGCTTTGGCTTACTTGAGTATTAATTGCGGATTACGTGAGAAAATGTTTGACAAGTTAAATCGAAGAAAGCACAGACATCAGTTACTTGTAAGACAATACAAGTTGGGATTTATTGAAAATATAAGTGCTACTAATAATGAAGGGGTTTTGATTAAAAACGAAATGGAGCAATTGAAGCAAACAGAAGGGTATGACTGACGAGCGAGCTAGCTAGCATTAGCTGATAGCCTCGTTTTGCTTGGGTTATATCTTCTTTGCAGTATAAATAGCCACTTTACAAACACCCTTAATTGCCTCAGTTATTAACCAATAAGGCACCGCCGATTCTGCGTCATGTTCCATAGCAATATCCAAATGTTCTAACTCTTCATCTCTAAAAGTTTTAATTGTAGATTTCAAACTTTGCAATTCTTCCAGATTTTCTGGGAATTCATTGACCAATTCTCTCAATTGATGGTTATAATGACCGCCAATTACGGTTTCAACAGCAACAGTACAAGCCATTGCTGCCTGATGAGAAATTGAACCCGTCACATATCCCATTCCAAAAGCGCCAATTTTCCACAAGGGGGTAAGTATTGAAGGTCTCACTCTGTGATTCACTTGTAAATTGTTGAATGTGTTATGGTGATGAACTTCTTGTTCCAACATATGTTGTAATACTGGCTTCAAATGTGGGTGTTTCTGGACAAGCGCATAGATTTGACCTTGGTAAATATAATTTGCGCCTAATTCACCAGCTTGATCTACTCTTATTATTTCATCTAGAATCTTGTTCTGCGCTGAAGTTAATCTCTCACGCTTCTTGAGGTTATCTAGTGCCTGTTTCTTGGATTGGGATACCTGCTGCGATATCTTTGAGAACGTTGAGAATCTAGCCTTCATCCTTGGTTGGTTGATGTTATGCTATTGGATGATGCATTGTGGGACGATTGAAAAAAAGCAGTTGAAAAAGATCGCCCTAAAAAAAATAGAGTCGACCGGGTAATAAGCAGTGGCGATAAAAAAAAAAGGGAGGAACGCGTTTGTTGAAATTTGGCGACTTGAAAACAACAATCAACAACAATCAACAGCAGTCATCAAATCTATAATTATATTTTATTATGTTTCGTCAATTAGTTGCTAATCCAGTGTTCAAGAGAAATGCTGGTTCATTTGCGAGAGTGCAAATTCTTGGCAGAGTTGGTGGTGATCCAACTACTGAAACTACTTCTGGTGGTAAAGAGTATATTAGATACAGCGTTGCTACCAACCCAATCAAAGATGGTCCACCATCGTGGTTCAATGTTAGCGTTTTCGAACCAAAGCAAAAAGATTTCACTGCCAATTACATTAAAAAGGGAACTTTAGTTCATGTGGATGGGTCATTAACCAGTAACAAGTATGAAAAGGCCGATGGTACTAGTGGGTATGCCATTAATATCTACCAAAGATCCATTGATATTGTTAGAAATGCTTACAACCCTGAATTACATGGTGGAGAAGAACAAGAGTAGACGAACGAATGAATGTTCGAGCAAGTAAGTAAGTTTTCGGTTGTCGTATTACTATCGTTGCTGCCTCTTGTGTGTCTAATTAACTCCATTGAATTATGGAATTGTGTAAATATCAGCAAATATGTTAGTTTGAGTTATAAATGGAATGTTGTAATGCTCAATTGAATTTGAATTATTCTAAGTTTTCAATCGCCTTAACGCACCAATTAATCAATTGTATAAAATCAATTCTTCAAATCATTTGATTGAGTCAAAGTTAGTGGTGCTGGCGGGTTCCAATCCCCGATGGTACCCGCCACACCCCCTTTTGAAATAAAGGGCACCCACCCCCGAATCTCGCAATCTTTACTCGACTTCTACACATATATATTTGACTCACTTTCCCACCGGAGAAAAATTTCAGTGCTTTCGAAATGTTCAGACGAATAATGTCAAGAAATATGACCACTCTCACACCAGTTTTCGGTAAAAATGCTGCTCCACCAGCTGCTCCATACTCCCCAGGTATGAGAGTTGGCAATTTACTCTACGTCTCTGGCCAAGTTCCTTTCACTGCTGAAGGTAAAAAAATCGAAGGTTCAATCACTGATAAAACTATCCAAGTCTTCAAGAACATCGAAAGCATCTTGGCTGCCGGTAACTCAAGCTTAGATAAGATTGTTAAAGTTAACATTTTCTTGACTGACATGGGAAATTTCAAAGAATTGAATGAAATTTACGGGAAATATTTCACCACTCATAAACCAGCCAGATCATGTGTTGCCGTCAAAGAATTGCCATTGGGTGCTGAGGTTGAAATTGAAGTCATTGCTGTTACTAGTGATGACGCTTCAAAAATGTGAAAGCCTTTTATTATTAGGAACACTCAGTAGTATTTAATAGATGATTTGTAATTGACTGATGTAGTGTAAAGTCTGTATCGCTGATAGCAATTAATCAGCGACTGAACTAAAAGGGGGCGTGCACACACCGCAGCACCAATGCTCGGGTGTCTATCTACTATAAAGAAATCATGATCCTGTAATTTCTAATCAAATAAGTTCCATTAGCTATAATATAATTAATTATGTCTATTGATAATGATGTCTGCCCAATTTGCAAAACAGATAAATATCTTAATTCCAATATGGAATTCTTAATCAATCCTGAATGTTATCATAAAATGTGCAATTCATGTGTTGATCGAATATTTTCACTTGGTCCAACAAAGTGTCCATATCCTGATTGTAATAAGATACTAAGAAAATCCAAATTCAAGAAACAGGAGTTTGATGATATCGAAGTGGAAAGAGAGATTGATGTGAGGAAGAAAATTTTTAAAATTTTCAATAAGACTCAGGAAGATTTTAATGAATTGAAAGACTACAATGACTATTTGGCCAAAATTGAAGATACCATTTATAACTTACTTAATAATGTTAGTGTGAAGGACACTGAAGAGTACATTAATAAATATAAATCTGATAATCAAAAATCTATTCAGCAGAATAATATAAATTTACAGAAACAGATGGAGTACTTTAAGAAAGCTGAAGAACAAAAGAAATTGATTAATCAAAAGAAACAAACATTGTCCAAGCAATTGATCAAAGAAATTAGACAAGAGGAGAAAATGGCTAAACAGCAAATTACTAATGGGTTATTAAATTCAAGTTTAGCTTCCAATACCATTGTTGAGAATGCTAAGAGAAATTTATTAAAATTGACGTCTCAAAGAAGAAAGAAATTTTTTCAGGAGACTAAAGATTTGCAAGAACAATATTTGGTTCAAGATGATTTGGAATTGTTGACTGCTTCAGGAAGATTGAAACGACAAAAATTGAACGAGAAGAAATTATCACCATTTACACCATTTAATGGCGATAGAAGCTTGGAGAGTCATTACATTGTTGAGACAGAATACTTTGATCCATTCTTGAATAATATTGCTCATGATAGGACCTATTTGGCTGGTGGTGTTCGAGTGGAGCAGATATATAAGAAGAGTTTGTTTGAAGCATTTTTAGGATTGGATTGTATGATCGAGAAAGAGAGAGCCTAGTTGTGGATAATTCAAGATGCTAATGAAATGCTATCGAAGTAATAGTAAGGTTCAAATTAGATAGCAATGCGAGATTTCATGATTTGACGATTATAAAAGTAATAACACTCAGGCAAATTATATGCCTCCCTGCATTTATAAACCTTGTAGAATGGCTTTTCCATAATGTTAGTTCGCAAATCCCTGCAGTTATGGTCCGTAAACGTGACTCAGATGGTTAAATGCAAAGGTGATGGCCACTCTATGTTTATGGCTCGTGAAAAATGCAAACCTCATATCTCCTGTGATAATATAGAAAAGAAAAGAATACCTATCTATATAATGCCTCATTTTGATAGTCATCTTGACTTAAGTGATGATGAGATGGTTCATCCAGTGTCACTTAGTGACTCAATGGAAATCCCACAAACTCCAAATAGCATAATCGATGAGAACGACCATGTGTTGTCAGCAAACTATTCTTACAATGAAGATAAAATGCTCAAACACCATAAAGAGAAACTTAGTGGAGTTAGCCATGATGACTATAGCGAGCAAAGACCATTGAAAATGACTCAAAGTTACAAATTGGATGAAACATACGCTGATGACAATGAAGAAGCTATGGCGCCTGAAGTTATTGAGATTTTACAAGCCGTTAATCATTCATTGAAAATAAGAGCAAAGTATATTAACTTATCAAGACAAAGAGATTTTCAAAACCCTAAGAATAAGGATAATTGGGAGATTTATCCAAACCCTCCACATCGAGCATGGACTAAACAGAATCAATTCAGTGAACAACAACCACAGACAATTTATGATCGTGAAGAATTTGATTTTGAAAAAGTTACCATTCCAGAAGAAGATACCTCATTCAATTTCGAACTTGATGAATTTGGTGTCTATCAAATTATATCGGCTGCTACCGGTTGCAAATTGATTTCTATTCCAACTTTAAAAGATTACTATGTTGATTTAGAGACAATAATTAATTATTCAAGTAATGGGCCAGCGAAATCTTTCTGTTTTAAAAGATTACAATATTTGGAAGCTAAATGGAATATGTACTCGTTGCTTAACGAATACAAGGAAACTACTGCTTCAAAGAAGAACCCACATCGTGATTTTTATAACGTGCGTAAAGTTGACACCCACGTTCATCATTCTGCTTGCATGAACCAGAAGCATTTGTTACGTTTTATCAAGAAGAAGATACGTACTAGTAGTGCTGAAAAAGTTATTTTTAGAGATTATAAAGTATTGACCTTGAAACAAGTGTTCGAATCTTTGAAATTGACTGCTTATGACTTATCAATCGATAGTTTGGATATGCATGCTCATAAGGATACTTTCCATCGATTTGATAAATTCAATTTGAAATATAACCCAATTGGAGAGAGTAGATTGAGAGAAATTTTTTTGAAAACTGATAATTTTATCAAAGGGAAATTCTTAGCTGAGATAACCAAAGAAGTTTTCAGTGATTTGGAGCAAAGTAAATATCAGATGGCTGAATATAGAATTTCGATTTATGGAAGGTCCATTAGTGAATGGGAAAAATTGGCTAATTGGGTGGTTGATAATAAAGTTATTTCTCATAATGTTCGTTGGTTAATTCAAATTCCTAGATTATATGATATTTACAAGAAAAACAAAAGTGTTGAGAATTTCGAGGATATAATTAAGAACTTATTTGAACCATTGTTTGAAGTCACTAAGAACCCCTCAAAGTACCCTAAGATTCATTACTTCTTGCAACGAGTTATTGGGTTTGATTCAGTTGATGATGAATCTAAAATTGATCGAAGAATTCATAAGAAATTCCCAGCAGCTAAATCATGGAATTTTGAGCAAAATCCACCATACTCTTATTATTTATATTACATTTATGCGAATATTTGTTCATTGAATTATATTCGAGGAAAGAGAAATTTTAATACTTTTGTGTTTAGACCTCATTGTGGTGAAGCTGGTGATCCTGAACATTTAATTTCAGCATTTATGGTTGCTCAAGGTATTTCACATGGCATCTTGTTAAGAAAATTACCATTTGTCCAATACTTGTATTATTTAGATCAAATTGGGATCGCGATGAGTCCATTATCTAACAATGCCCTCTTCTTAACCTACGACAAGAATCCATTCTTATCCTATTTCAAGAAAGGTTTGAACATATCATTGTCAACGGACGATCCTTTACAATTCAGTTACACCAAAGAACCATTGATTGAAGAGTACTCGGTGGCAGCTCAAATTTATAAATTGTCGAATGTCGATATGTGTGAATTGGCAAGAAACTCTGTTTTGCAAAGCGGTTTCGAACTGAAATTGAAGAAAAACTGGATTTGTGAAGAGGTGGACGGAAACGATATCGAAAAGACTAATGTTCCCGATGTTAGAATGGAATTTAGAGCTGATACACTAAATAATGAGTTGAGTTTAGTCAGAAGATTTGGCCTGAAGCCAATTAATAGTTTATGAAAAACAAAAAAGAAGAAACACATATACTATACAATATGTAGAGAATTAATTATTTACCATCCGTATTTCTGATTTACTTTCCTCTTATTTGCTTTTTGATTCTTGAATTTTTCTTGTAGTAGATCGCGACTATTGTCAGCGTACTTGATGAGGGACGAAAGCTGGTTTTTACCATGAGCATAGTAAGCTTTAAGAGACTGGGCTGGCTCAGTTGGTGCTTTGAATGATTTATTAGACTCATAGAAATCAGCCACGTTAAATTCAACCACTTTTGCTTGCCCTGATTTGATTTGTTGTTGATCTTTCGCACTTAAATTTGTAACTGTCTCTTCTGTTGGGGGTTCGCTAATCTCAAGTGGCTTTGAAATCTGCCGAACTTTACTCACGACAGGCATCCCAAGAATAGTCTCTTCGCTGATATTCAATGATGGCTTCTTGATAGTTGCGGGCTGGCTGAGACTAGCCAGTTTTGTGTTCTTCATTGATCTTCTAGTAAGTGAGCTAGGAATGAATGACAACTTCACACTTTCATCTACCCTGACCTCTTCCAACCCCTCAATATCATCAAATATACTTGCACTATTAAATTGATTCTTAATTGCTCCCCCAAGTACTCTGCCAGTGCTATTGTCCTTCCTATTATTACAATGTTTTTCTTTGTTTTTGGGTGGTGGTAAAATCGATGCTATTCCCAGCAGCCTCTGTTGTTTCTTTGCCACTATTCCGACTGTCTCCAATTTTCTTTTTCCAGAAAAAACTTCATCTTTCGATTTTATCATAGTAGGCTTTTCGGGTGTTTCCTCATCACTCGAAGAATCGTATTGTACTAAATTCATTTAATTGCTTTGTTAGGGGTGTAATGCGATGATGCAATTTTCAGTATGCTAAATCTGAAAAACAAAAGGATAAAAAAATAAAGGAAAAAAAAGAGCTACCACCCCCGTCCAATAGCAGCACTTGCTTACCTATACAGCTTAATGATAACAAAATTCACTCCTCTTGTCGCTAACAATGGATTCATTGATGCTATTGGTAACACACCATTGCTTAAATTAACCAAACTCTCTAATCAGTTGGGCCGTAACATCTACGCTAAGGCCGAGTATATGAATCCAGGAGGATCAGTCAAAGACAGAGCTGCCAAATGGATGATTGAAGACGCTGAAGCCAAAGGGTTGATCAAGCCCGGTGGAACTGTGATTGAAGGTACCGCAGGTAACACTGGGATTGGGTTAGCTCATGTTTGTAGATCCAAAGGGTACGATTGTGTGATATATATGCCTAACACTCAAGCACCTTCTAAGATAAATATCTTGAGATTACTTGGTGCCACTGTTTTCCCAGTTCCTGTGAAACCATTTAAAGATCCAATGAACTATAATCATCAAGCAAAAAGACATGCAGAGAATTTAAGTAATGCTATTTGGACAAATCAATTTGATAATTTGGCTAACAGGCAGGCCCACATTGATTCTACTGGGCCAGAAATCTTCGATCAGTTAGCTGGGAAAGTTGATGGGTTCACTTGCTCTACTGGGACGGCAGGCACTTTCGCTGGTGTTACTAGTTATTTGAAAGAGAAATTGGGAAATAATGTTAAATGTGTGGTGGCAGATCCACCAGGAAGTGCTATTTACTCTTACGTTAAATTTAAAACATTCGAAAATCCAGGAAGTTCATTCACTGAAGGGATTGGTCAAAGTAGAATTACTGATAACTTGAAACACGAAGTAGATAAGATTGACGATGCATTAAAAATTCCAGACGAGCAATCAATCGAAATGTTGTATAGATTGTTGGATGAGGAAGGGTTATATGTTGGTGGTACCTCTGCTTTGAACGTTGTAGCCGCTTGCAAATTAGCGGAATCATTACCTGAAGGTTCTAATGTCGTTACTATCATTGCTGATTCTGCTCATAAGTATAGTGACAGAATGTTCAGTGAAGAATGGTTGAAAACTAAAGGGTTGTATGATGCGATTCCTGAATATTTGAAAAAGTATGTTAGTTTGCCTTGACCAGCTCAAGTGGTGAGTGATTACTTTCCTTTTTCCTTAAAGTATCCAATAAATAACACGGTAAAACGATTCTTTGCAGCTATTCCTATGTATTCGCTTGTATGGCATAAAACGCAACTGACATTACACCCAAAATTGCCAACATGATAGGAACAGAACTTTGAAATCTAGTAGAATAGGATCTCTTCAATCCAACCAAGGTCAACACAATTGAAGTGATACCACCAACTTTAATTCTATCATCCCTTTCTACTAACAATCCAGAGATTACGTAAATTATAGCAAACACCGTCCCTGAAATCAATGACATCAATGATCCTTTTTTGAAGTAACCCATGAATCCACCAATTACCAACAACACGGCCATAATGAACCCCAAGGGAATATTAATAATATGGAAAATATCAAGCAAGATTAAGGTGGTGTATAACGGTAACACCACCATAATGACAATATGCTGTCTGAGCCGTCTTCTTGCTTGTTCCATTAATGGGATGTGGCAATCTTGATCATGTTGATGAATATTGTCTATTAGCGACTCCAAATCGCCGCTGGCGTCATCTAATGGTGTATATTGATTGATTTGTTGAAGATCTTCTACTGTTCCAGTCACCGGATTCTGAAATTGTCTCAATAGCGGAGTGGTTTCACTCATCTTGGTATCGTTGTTCTATTCCCCGGCAAGATATCCGGCCCTAGTCAAAAAAAAAAAAAAGACGAATCTTTTTTATTTTTTGCCTTTGATCGACGCTTCTACAAAAAAGATCCGTGCATTTTTGCCCTGTGTTATAAAATCTACAAGATTATGGTCTGTAAAACAACTGCAATTCGCAATTCACAGATAATATCTCTATCTCAGTTGTGCCTTGTAAATCTCCTAATCAAATCTACCCTAGCTGAAAGTCACCAAAATTTCAAGTCGTATTTCAGTTAATGTCAAAATTGAATCATGCAGTCACATGCCTATTTCCTGATTAGGAAAATTGTAAACAAATCCCGCCTGGGATTATGAAATCAATTAATTGAAATTCCAATCAATTTAATTTAATTACTCAACTAATCCATTAATTCGCGTCAAAACGATATTATATCCCTCTTCAAATTGTGTAGCAATGAGTAACCGAATATATTCAGCCGACCAATTTATTCTCCTTGATGAATTAGGAAAAGGTTCATTTGGTATTGTCTATAGAGCTTTAGATAAAGTAACTAATCAGATAGTCGCAATTAAGCAAATTGACCTTGAAAATAGTGACGATGACATTAATGAAATTCAAAAGGAAATCACTATCTTGCTGACTTGCAAGTTCCCTCAAATCATTAAATATTATGGTTGCTATGTTAACAGCTACAAGTTGTCTATCATTATGGAGATTTTAAATGGTGGGAGTTGCTTAGATTTGTTAATTGGTTTAAATTGCCTCAAGGAGAAATACATTGCAATTATATGCCGAGAAATATTGAAGGCAATGTATTATTTACATTCAAATAATAAGATTCATAGGGACGTTAAAGCTGCTAATATTCTTGTCGATGACAACACTGGTGATGTCAAAATTGTTGATTTTGGTGTGGCTACTCAATTATCTAACAATTTAAGCAAACGAAACACCTTCGTTGGGACGCCTTTTTGGATGAGCCCCGAAGTTATTCTTCAACATGACTATAACTACAAAACAGATATTTGGTCATTAGGTATAACTGCTATTGAATTGGCCTTAGGGAAACCTCCATTGTCTAGCATTCACCCATTGAAAGTGTTGTTCTTAATTCCAAAAAACCCTGCACCTCAATTGCCTCCAAAAAATGCTTATAACAATGAAGTTTACAGTAAAGAGTTTATCAGTTTCGTTAAATCTTGTTTGCAGAAATCGTCAAATCAAAGGCCGACTGCAAAACAATTACTTAACCATCCATTCATTAAGAAAGCAGGGAAAAATTGCGAATTGTTAGATATCATTCATCAAAAGAGAAAACTAGATCTTCAGAAACAGCAGGACTCTACTACAAACGTTTCCATTGCCACTGGTCCTTCATCAATAGCAACTAATACCAAAACTAATAACGAGGAAGATGAAGATACTACTATTCCTCAAGCAGAGTCAACCACTACGCAAATTACGTTTGATTTTGATGATCTGAGAGTAGAGGATCAATCAACACCATCCCAAGAGAAGCATGTGGTATCACCGACGCAATCTCGCAATTCGTCACCAGTGTCGATTATATCGAGAAATATCTCACCAGTGTCAATGACCTCAGCTGAATCATTAAAGAAATCATCATCATCTTCGTCATCATCGTCATCTTCATCGTCGTCATCCTCTTCACCAAGGAAACTGCATTCGAGAAAAAGCTCATCATTGGAGGGGCATCGATCATCCATCGACACACCAAGGTCTTCTTTAGACTTGAAAATTCCTAAATCACAAAGCAATTATTCGTTATCTAGATCGGCTGCGTCGTCGGCAAGCGATCCGTTCAAGATAAGCAATAACAGCAAATTAAGTTTGTTTGATTTTGAAATTAAGGAGGAACTAGAAGCATCAAACTACAAAAAACATTACCAGCATCTGAAAAGAAAAATTAATCATTGCCTCAACAAGTCATTGGCAAATCTTCAATTGCTGGATTCGGTTAAAGTGAAAAAGTTTCGACTGTTGATGAAATCTTTGAATAATTTCAACGAAGAAGAGTTTCCTTTGGTTCTTAATTTCTTCCAAGAAGTCCTCAATGCGAATCAATCTACCACATCGTGTGTTTCGGCGAGCCTGTGTATGACAACCGCCGCTCCTCGATCCAGTGATAATGTCGAGGAATTGCTACTAAGCAGATGGGCAGAAAGCGTACTAGAACGGTGGAATTAGCTAGCCCCATAGAAATTAATTAAATTATAGTATATCATTATTGTTATTATTATCACTGTTGTAGATTATTTGACTCTTTCCATTGCCTCAAGTTGTAATTCTGGCGCATGTCAATGCCTCACGCTGCCGCCTACCTGATTGGGCAAGGGCCGAGAGAGGAAAAAAAAAATTTTTTTTATTTAATTTTTTTTTTGCAACAAAAATTTTTCACACTACAAAAATTTACTCTATTACTCCTCACAATCCAACAACTTTTTGATTTGACATTTTGCTCGAATAAGGGAAATCAAGTATATTAAATAAGAACCGACAAAGATCGTATTATTTTTACAATTAAGAGGTTTTATAGCTTCGCCTGCTTCGTATGTCAAAGGAATTTTTAAGAATTATTTCTCATCCAGCTAAACCTAGATAACACCCATCAAATAATCGAAAATGACAAACCAATTTATTAATCACAAAGTATCCGATACTTTAGACTCCACTGATGCTTTTGAAGGACCAGAAAAGTTGCTCGAGTTATGGCTCGTTCCTCAGCCAACCTTACTAAATAATGGGCTCCGGCTGATCCCAATGGCAGAATTGGAAGAATTGTTAGACAAGATCAATTGCAAGATATTATCAAAGAATTCCTCGGCAGCAGTTGATTCTTATTTGTTAAGTGAATCCTCACTTTTTGTGTTCAATCATAAGGTGATTTTGAAAACTTGTGGAACCACTACCACTTTACTCTGTTTGGAAAAATTGCAAGAAATTCTCAAAAAATACATGGATTGGGATTTGTCAGAAAAACAACCTTGGAAGATCTTCTACTCAAGACGTTCATTCATGTTTCCTCATAAACAAATGGAGATTCATAGACATTGGGATAATGAAATTGAATATTTAGAGAAATTCTTCCCAGGTGGAGACTCATATATTGTGGGAAGTTCCAACAAAGATCACTGGCATTTATACACTAAAACTTCCATATCAGATAAGACTCAAGAAAATCCTCTTGATGATGATCCTGCTGCTGCCGACTCAGTTACCTCTGATCAAACTTTTGAAATTTTAATGACTGAATTAGAGCCATCTAGAGCTGAGCAATTCCTTTACCATGATCATGGCGATTCATTTGATGGGCACGCTGAAGGCGAGAAGACAATGGAGAAAACTAGCTTGAAACACCTTTACCCTGGAGTTAAATCATCCCATGATTGTTTCTCATTCACTCCATGTGGATTTTCTTCGAACTCAATCGTTGGTGAAGATAAGTACTATACTCTCCATATCACACCTGAAAAGGGTTGGTCTTATGCTTCATTTGAGACCAATGTTGACGCTACTAAGTTTGGCGGTGGGAATTTGTTCATTTTGACCAGAATCTTGAGCACTTTCTCCCCAGGAAAATTTTCATTGACATTGTTTGATAATAACAAGGAAAGCATTGATGAAATAAAGCAGATGGAAGTTGTAGGATACAGAAAGATCGAAAAGATAGTTTACGAAATTGACAATTATGAACTCGTCTACCTCAATTACGTAAAAGATTTGTAACTCAATATATATACTAATAGTAGTGATTAATTAATAATAATATTATTTCGTTTTATTTTATTGTGTTTATTTACATGTAAATAATTTTAGGCATTACTATCTTCTGGCTTTTTGTCAAGGTATTTCTCAAAGGCATCGTTTTGTTCAGGGAATGGCCTTTTGCCTAAAAGACGAATCATATCTTCTCTATTTATAACTTCCTTAGTCAACAAGAGTTGTGCCACCAATTCCACCTCCTTCTCTTTTTCAATCAATAATTTCTTACATCTTTCATAACATTCGTTGACGATGCTTCGAACCTCTTCATCGATTAACTCGCCAGTGTATTCAGAATATGGTTTAGTTAAATCATTGTCGTCTTTTCTTTCATAGTTAACGTATCCCAATTTGTCACTCATACCTAAACTTGTCACCATTGCTGTGGCCATTCTTGTGACTTTCTTGAAATCATCAGAGGCGCCACTAGTAACTGAATTAAAATGCAATTCTTCGGACACACGACCACCAAGAGACATAGTTAATCGATCTTTCAATTGCTGCACGCTCATTAAGTATATATCTGGAGGCAAATATTGAGCATAACCTAAAGCACCTTGTCCTCGAGGAATAATAGAAACCTTTAACAATGGATCAGCAAATTGAAGAAACCATCCGCAGATTGCATGACCAGCTTCATGATAGGCAACAATCTTCTTTTCTTCTGGCGATAACAATTTCGATTTTCTTTCAATGCCACCAATAACTCTTTCAATTGCCAATTCAAAATGACGGAATTCAACTTCGCTACAATCTTGTCTGGCAGCAATCAAAGCAGCTTCGTTACAAACATTAGCAATATCAGCACCGCTGAAACCTGGAGTTAAAGCAGCCAATTTACCATCAACTGATTCGATATCGTCCTTCAATTTCAATTTTCTCATATGAACTCTAAAGATATCTTTACGGCCTTCTAATTCTGGATTATCGATGTTAATATGTCTATCAAATCTTCCAGGTCTCAACAATGCAGGATCAAGAACATCAGGTCGATTGGTACCTGCTAACACAACAACATGATCACCAGTTTCAAACCCATCCATTTCAACCAACAATTGATTCAAAGTAGTTTCTCTTTCATCATTAGATCCACTAATATTGTTCTTAGTTCTAGCTTTACCAATGGCATCAATTTCATCAACAAAAATAATAGAAGGGGCATTTGCTCTAGCAGTCTTGAATAAATCTCTAACACGAGATGCACCAACACCAACAAACATTTCAACGAATTCCGAACCTGACACCGAATAAAATGGAACACCAGCTTCACCAGCAGTTGCCTTAGCCAATAAAGTTTTACCAGTACCCGGTGGTCCTGATAAGATAGCACCTCTTGGAATTTTAGCACCCAATTTCTCATATTTACTTGGATGTTTCAAAAATTTAACAAATTCCATAATTTCCTCTTTAGCTTCATCACAACCAGCGACATCTTTAAATTTAATCTTAACTTCAGTGTCTAAGTTGAACTTTTTGGCCTTTGATTTACCAATACCAAACACACCTCCCCCAAGGCCTCCCGGACCCCCTTGAGCTGATCTCCTAGTAAGCCAAAATAGCCCACCAATCATCAAAATCGTTGGTAATAATTGAAACAATGATCTGAACAAATTAACTTCCTGGACATATGAAACGGGTATTCTTGACTCATCACTGATACCAAGTGCTGTTTGGGCTTGACTGAAATTACGTTCAAAACTTTCGACAGAACCAATAGTAAAAAAATATTCAACATTATTCAATTGATGCTTGCCATTTTCATTCAATATCACTTTAGCGGTCGATTTGTTGATGATGATCAATTCTTTCACATACCCTCTATTTAACAACAACTTTTGAAACTCTTGGAAACTGATCTCTTTCAAATTACTGTTACTTGTAGAAGATGATAAGAAATATGTAATTGCAATTGTAATTAACACATCCCAAATGGTAATCCTAAATTGAAATTCTCGAACTTGCGGCTTTGGTGGTTGTTGTTCTTGCTGTTGTTGCTTTTCATGTTTGGTTCGTTCGAATTGCTCTTCTTTAAATTTTTCTTTAGCTTCTTCCTTGGATTCATCAGTTTCTGCTCTTTCTCGTTTCATTCTTTCTAAATCTTCAATTTCTTTTCTCTTTTGTTCAATTTCCTTTTCATATCTTTCACGCTCTTCTTTCATCAATCTATCATTTGTCTCTTTTGCTCGATCCAATCTTTCAAGTAGATGCTGTTTAAATTCTTCATTTATTTGCTTCGCTTCGTCGGAAGACTTGGCATGTTTCAATTTCTCAGTAGCATCCTTACGTTCTTCCCAAACCTCCTTAATTTGTTTCTTCAAATTTTGCCAATCAAGTTTCTCTGGTTGTTCCTGTTCATCCTTTTTCTTGTTTTCATTAAATAGATTGTACCCCGAATGGAATCCCCTCGTTCTCCATATCGGCATTCTACATCCCGCCACCGTCATTAATTGAGTCCTTGCCCTAGGCAAGTGAACTCTTAACATTCTAATAGACGATGACATCTAATGAATGTGGTTTATTTGCCTTCTTTAAGCGGGTTCTGGCTGAATTTTTCTCTAATTTTTTTTTTTCCGACTAGATTCAGGTCAGCTGTTGGGGGTTCCAGAACCCTTGTTTTTCTCGGCGGCATACATTAAATACATGATAGGCAGGCTGCTCACTATTTAAATTCCAAAATGCTTTTATATTAAATTAAAATCAGGTTAAAACTATACAAAGAGAAAAAAAAAGCATATAATCATTAAATAAACAAAAGAAGAAGAGAAAAACACAAAAATATCTTTTGTTGAACTTGCTGCTTTGCCAATAATATAAACTTATACAAGAATGAAATTGCTCAAATTTTCAGTGCTGTTTCTGAAATCTTTATTATCAAAATAGAATTGAGATGAGGAAGGTGATTTGTAAAGAGGAGCAATAATTCTAGTTGATTGGTAAACTTGAGATGAAGATTTCGCTTCATCCAAGTACTTCTCGTGAACTGAAGGCTCGGAAGCAATTGTGGTTTCTCCTAATGATCCTTCGATTTGGTAGCTGTGACTGCTGCTGTAATTATGGGGTGGTTGAAGATGGTCGGAAATTGTTGGGGAATTCAACAAACTATGACTAGAGGAGTTTAACGTTAAATTCAATGAAGTTGATTTAATCTTTGGAGAATCCTTTGGTGGGACTTCAGGAGCAACTGTTTCGTACAATTCTTTCACGGTCATGATTGGTGATTCAAGCTTATTAAATGGTTTCAATGGCGAAAGTAAAATGATGTTATCATAAAGCTTGAAAAATTTCCGTTTAACTGAGTTGCCAACGAATGTCTTTTCAGAATGAAGAGTATCTGGGTGCAAGTTTCCGCTAATCAACAATTTATAAGTTCTTGAAATGAATGCAGTGGTGAAACTTGGCATAATATCTTCAGGAATAGTTAATGGAGTGAGATAGTTTTTGGATTTGTTTGATGAAGAAGCAAAAAATTTGTTTGGGAAATCATTGAAAATAACTTGTTGACGATACATGGTAAGACCAGTTTGACTATCTTGGAATTGTTCAAACAAATGAGTATTCATTTCGAGTTCAAAATTGAAATTAGTAGAAGTTTTCAATAAGTTGATGGTGCGATACTCTTTTTCATCTTCTGGCTGATTAATTGGTTTAGTCACCGAGACCAAATCAATGTTTAGATTATCAAGATAGATTGAATTAATTTTGACTCCATCGTGAGAATAAAGCAAATCAGGACGGCTCTTCGAAATCAAGAAAAGCTTAAACTTTGGGTTTTCACCCATCGTTAATTTGCCACCATTATCGAATTCAAGTTGGAGGTACATTTCGCTTGAAGGATAACATTTAAGGGATCTGATCTCACTAGAAATTAATGATTTGAATTTGACGTTCTTTTTCATGTCATTTTCTTGGAAATAACCATTCATGGAGTGATTGTCAGTAGAAGTGGTAGTCACAGTGGTAGCTGTCAAATCAGTATGACTGGTGACAACACTCATGGTTGACATGCCACTAGATGGATGGGTAAACATCGTGCTGCCGGTAGTTCTTGAGCTAACAGCCAGTAACCCATGAGACTTCTTTCTAAAGAAGGATCTCTTTGAAGAGTAATCGTCATCACTACTGAGACTTCCTCTATTGAACATCACTGAACGTTTAGATTTGATTGGCTTGATTGGTTTAGCAGCAGATGCATAATTTCTGAAGACTTTTTCCGGCACTTCAAAGATATTATTAGTTCTCACATTATAGTTCCGTTTGACTTTTGGATTTGCGTTTTCGTCGATTGGAACATTGCAGTACTCTGGCTGTCTAGGCATAATATCAACTGATGCAATGGTACTGTGTAAGATCTTCAAATCTTTACCTTTTACGAAAAGTCTTAACTTATAATTAACTGAACCATACTTTGATTCATTGAAAGTTGGAGGTAATTGTTGTAACAAATCATCAGTGTTGAAACCGTCAATGTTTTTGCTGCTTTCATCACCTTCGTATTCGATACTTCTGATTGGGATTTCATGGGCGAAAGGGAATGTATAGTTTCCTGGAGGCAACATGTACTCCTTTTGGTTTTCTTTTAATTTATGGTTATCAGAGAAGAAATCTTTATCTTCATGATCAGGAGAAGGAAATAATTTCTGTTTAAGGTATACCACACGATACAAGTTTTCACTACTAAATGCTGTTTTAATTTTGTTTCTCACAAGACCATCAAAGACAATATCCACTCTATTAACAAGCATTGGTTGAGTGACCTGAAGTATGGCATTTCCTCTTATGACGTCTTTGTTAGTGTACCCGATGGATCGTGGGGCAGCATGGATCTCAATATCCAATGAGCATATCTCAGTTTTTGCCATATTGATTTGATTCTTTAAATATTCGCTTATGATAGATTATATTATATTATATTATATTATATTATATTATATTATGGAGTATAGTATAAAAAAATGACAACAAAATAAAGACCAAGGGATAAAAAAAAAAGAAAAAATTTCAAAAGAGAAAATGGAACCAGGAAATCAAAAAAAATATGAGGAAACCCTAGATGAGATATACTTGCTGATGCCAGAAATTCCAACTGATTTGGTTGTTTGGGGGAAGAGAAAGAAGAAACCCATCTGTGATACGATTTAGTTTAATGAATATTGATGCATCGCAGACCACGCTAAGGTAAGCTGATGTTAAATTAAAGTTCTAATGCGCACGACGCATTCTGGATAAAACGAATAACAAATCTAAAACAAAATTAAGAAAGAAAAAGAGACACAGATGAGATATTTCTCCAAAAAGTAACGTTCTAAACAAGTAAAATGACATGATAATTCGACCTTAAGGAGGGCTAACTCAGCTTGGTGGGAAACTTATGGCTTTTACTCAGAATCGAGAAACCTATCCGATCATTCCTGACTAACAGAAAAAGTCTTCGAATTGTCTTTTTTTTATATTTTTCAGTTTTTTCATATTTTTGTTTTTTTTATTTTTAGCTTTTTTGAATAATTACTAATTATCCTGAGAACCAGTTAACTGTAATTTAATTATTGGAGTTTAAAGGAGGTGTCTGTATAGATAATAATTTCTTACAGAATACTAACGTGGGTAGCCGAGGTATAAAATAATTGCCAGGAATAAATTGTTATTGCTGGTGGATGTAGAGATACATTCTGCGAAAGACTGGGTTATTATCGAATTATGCATGAGAAATTAATTCTCCCATCAAGCTAAAGGTCGTGATAATTTTCTGTTTTACCTCTCGTTTGGGTCGGTTAGTCTAGATTAGTGTAGCTAACTAAAAATCTCTCTAAACAGATTTGTCTGATGCTTTTTAGTTTAAATTAGCTCGCCAGTTGCTATATCTTCTGGTCTAGTGGCTCGGTCTCACAATTCTTGACCCAACTTGCGGCCAAAGCTGTCATGGAGTGTTTCATGTTTTGATTTTAGTGTCGTTAAATAACCGAATTTGCATCTGATAATAATGGACGAATATTATCACAGCCTAAAACAAGTTGGCAATGCACTGTATACACCCAAAACTTGAATGAAGACAATAACCAGCAACGAATGAGAGCAAACAACCCGAATCTAGGAAATAATAATAGCTCCTGGCACAATACAAAAAAGCCGCAAGAAGTCAGGGTTGTGTTCCCAATAATCCCAGCGGACCTATTGATTTTTGTATCCTAGCACTCAGGGATGCGTCCATCATAGATTATTTACCAGATATGGGGCTTGCCCGATGCAAGCACAATGTGCGCACGGTTTTCCACTGAAAAGGAAGACAGACTACTGCCATGCTAGTTAGACCCCGTGAAACGTAGTCTGTTTTCAAAAAATATTGATGATAAATAGCGATAGGCGAAAATAAAAAAGTTACTAAAAGCAAAGAAGATTATAAAATGAAACAGTATAAATAGAAAATCGAGAGAATCGAGCAGGACAAACTAATTTAGGTTACTCTGTTGGATGCACCACGAAGCCATGAGATACAATAAATGATTAATTAATAGATTTGATTCTGTATTAGTTAATTAGTTAGCTAAAGAATTGATATTTGAAGATACTAGCTAATTTAGGAAAGCATGCGATATCACGCACCTTTTATCTAATTAGGAGTACGGTCGTTCACAAAATAATGACATACATTAAAGGGTAGCTTAATTATTCTATTGTTTCAGTCATTCATTTAATGATTTATATTGACATTAAACCGATTTGCTAATTTTGTGGGTCCTTCGATTGCTCGTTTTGTCGATAGTCTTTTGCCTAGTTTGGTTCAAACATTGTTCACGTTGCCTATCATCTTGAAGCTTAAGCCATTGTTATAGGAGGACCTAAAGCTTAGGTAACTGCACAAACTCTGCGTACGTATATTCTCCTCTCTATTGTAAACAGAAAAAAATATAAACTGGTAATAATGAAATCATGATGCAAATTGCGTATGCCATTTCAAAAAAAATATAAATTTAAACCATAGTGGTCAAAATAATGATAATAATAATTAATATCATAACGTCTCCTCACACCGAGCCCCGCCACCCTAAGTTTTAGTTTCAGCTATTATCTACACTAAATGCCGATCGTCAGAATTTCGAGATTATAATTCAGCAATGTCCTAGTCTATAACACTAAATGCTTCGTGAAAATATTGTTTCATATCTGCATTTTACCAGTTTGATCAATCAATTCTCGCTCTTTTTGTAAAGCTGCCTGAGCTGCTTGAGCTTCTTTCGTCACCTCGTAGATCTCTTTCCCGGGAGTAAACGTAACTTCGTCAGTTGTGGAGGCGGCCGATTCTTGATTTTCCTCATCTTCTTGTTCATTTTGATCGTCATTGTCAACGTCAATATCTCCAGCGTATTTAGTTAAAAAATATTCTTCGACAGCCGGTTTGCTTCCTGATTCATAAATGGCATCATGGCCAGCTTTGTTGTTCATAAATGGATCGGCATCGTATTCCTCACATAGTAATTTCACAATCTCCAAATGGCCGTTTATGGCCGCCCAATGGAGTGCAGTGTTCCCCGAGTTATTCTGTAAGTTCACCACGGATTTTTTATCATCAAATGGTAGCTCTAATAAAAAGTTAGTCACTTCTAAATGCCCATTAGCAGCAGCCATATGAATCAACGTCAGGTCAGTCAATGAGTCTTTGATCGTCGGCAATACTTTGCTGTCCACTTCCTTGGTGAATATAGTCTTGAGTGATTCTAATTCACCATATCTTGCTTCGTCCACAATGTACTCCGTTTCTTCTGGACTAAGGGTTGTTTGAAGCATCCTAGTTTTTCTCTCACTAATCTTTTGTTAGATCGATCTTTTGAGTGAAAATTTTAAAAAAAAAAAAAAAAATTCTTCACTTACCACGTGCGGCACACGATGAGATGAAATTTTTCACAACATCAGCTATCAGAAGATAATAAGATTAGTTGAATTAAGGGGAAAATTATCAATTAACAAAAGGATGACCGTATCTTTCGATGCATTAACCGACAAGTTTGTGGCGTTTCTTAAGTCTAACCAAGTGGAAATTTCCCCTAAATTGGAAGTCGCAGATTTGAGATCTCAAGATCAAGGTCGTGGAGTTGTTGCGACTGAAGACATTGCCAAAGACGAAACTTTATTCGCGTTGCCAAAAGCCGTAATTCTCAATTATACTACCTGTCAATTATTTGATAAATTTAGTGAATCTGAAATCGAGGAGATTTTGACCATTGATAACCAATGGGAGATTCTTATCATTTGCTTATTCTACGAATTAGACGTGAAGAAAGAAAATAGTAAATGGTGGGATTATTTTCAAGTTTTACCTACGACCTTCACGAACTTAATGTTCTGGCGTGACAATGAGCTTCAAATGCTTAGGCCTTCTTTGGTGGTTGATAGAATTGGGAAATCTCAGTCAGAAGCAATGTACCATAGATTACATGATTCAAGACTTTCTTTCTATGGACTTGGCGAGTACAGGGAGAAGTTCACTCTTGAAAGATTCCATGAAATTGCGAGTTTAATTAGCTGTTATTCATTTGATGTAGATGGGTCTTTCTACAAGGAATCTAAGAGTAACGACGGTGATGATGACGCTGACGAAGAATTTGAGGAAGAAGAATCATCAGTGAAAACAATGGTTTGCCTTGCTGATACTTTGAATGCCGATACCAATTTAGTTAATGCCAATTTGATTCACGATGATGGAAAATTGACTATGAAAGCCACTAAGGACATTAAAAAGGGTGAACAGGTGTACAATACTTATGGGGATCATCCTAATGCCGAGCTTTTAAGAAGATACGGTTACGTTGAATGGGGGATGACGAAGTATGATTTTGGTGAAGTTTCATTTGCCTCGATTGAAGATGTTTTCAAGGAGAAATATAGTAAGGCAGCTACTAATTTGAGCGCTGAAGAAATTGTTAAGATGGCTGGCGAATTCGGAGAATTTGATGAGAACGATGATGAATTATTTGCTGATGAATATGAATGTTACCTTGATGGGACAGTGTCACCTGAATTTTATTTTGTCATTCAATTGCTTACATCAATTTACCAACTTGAAAAGGATAGAAAATATAAATTCAAATATTCAAAATTAGATAGCAAAGATAAGGAAAGCTTTTTGATTCGAGTCTCAAAGAAAATTTTACAATTAGTGAACTCTAATAAAATTACTGAGAAGGCAGTTGAGAATTATCGGGCCATACTAAACAAAAGACTTCATCAATATCCAGAGCAAATAAGGAATAACGCTGCCATTAAATATGGGGACTGTAACGATAAGAAGGCTTTAAGTGAAGCTGTTCTCAAGTCAGAAGTGAACTCAATCACCAGTTGTCTTGATTTTTTCAAGAAATTTGAATCGATTAATGATGATAAATTGATTAGAAATTTATTGAAGAAATATCAGGAAGCTCCAAATAAGAAAGCAAAGAATTAGATTTAACTTGCGCAATTTCGATGACATTATACCAAAATACGATTCTGCATGCATGTGCATTTGGCATTTTTGTTTTTACTATTCTTTTTTTTTGTTTGTATTCAAATTTTGTTTTTATAATGATTGTGTTTCCCCTATTGATTTCATCTTTCCCACCAATGTAATGAAATCCACTGATGAGCCAAAAGTGCTAATCTTGCAACAGCAAAATTGTGCCGCAATATCTACGTTTTAAAATGCGACAACCAACTGTTCTACATCCATACCTTGAACCAAGCAGTTCTATATTTCCTAGTATTTGGATACCTGTTAGGACAATACTCGGAGATTCCATTTTTTCAGTTCCCATGGAGAACAATTGAGAAAATCCACGTCCAACCAGGTATAATTTAGCTAATGAATACACGCTTCCTTTGGAAAAATCAATTGTTACTTTTAATTTTCACTTCAGTAACTGAAATATGCATAAATTTGCAGGATGGAACGTTAACTGCTAGTTCCTGAAAATCCCATTTTAAAATAATCCTGTTTTCTTTCTTCATTTTTTAATATAATTTTTCGAAGCAATCGTCACAAATTCTGTTGACATACTTTATGGTTTAATTAACTTAATCCTTGATTATATCAATCAATCCCAATTGCTTAACAATATTCATATATCCCAGCATTTTCATTACGTAACCGGCACTAAACCTTATAAATATGTCTACATCCCTGATTCGGAAGTATCCCCAGCAGGTTAAAGTCCTGAGCCATCCTGGAAAATTCTGGGACTGTGCAGAGGACCCAGGAAACTTCAATAGATTTATTATATTGATGCGGCAACTCTTGACCATTGCAGATGATGTAAATCGACCAATGATCAGTAATAATGTCTTCCAGAGAATTTGGAAGACTTCGAAAATATAACGGAAGCAATATTGATCAATCTAAATGCTAATGATCTAAGTTTAATATCTACGTTTCTTGCTTCAATTATGAATAAGTTGTTAAGATTTATATTCGCCCCATTGAAACAAGATTAATATTATCTCCCAGTCATTAATCATATACAAATGAAAAGAATGATTTATAAATTCTCAAAAATTCTTTATTATGAAAAACGGAGAGTGATAATCCAGCTAAAAATCTCTATTTAGACTCCCTTAAATATTACTATCAATGTAATATCCACCCAGTAATCCAGGAAACTTTAATTATCTGAATTTGTTGGATTGTTTCAAATCATGGGGCTGGAGAAGAGAACATATTAGACAAGCATAACTGTCACCTTCATGCAATGGTTACCTTCATGCAATGGTTCCCTGTCCTCAATAGAGTTCTGGAAAGCTTCCTCAATTGAAAACGTTGGTCGTGTACAGAAAAATGATTACCATTACGAATGGGAAAGTTTGTTCTTGAACGATGAGAATCATTTGGAATAAACAACGTTGGTGTGGATGAAATTGCATGGCATGGACACTGCAAGATCTATGTTAAGGAATAAATTGTCTCTTAAAGTGGAGTTGTTTTTTCCAGACAGTTAACATGTCGTAAAAAAAAAATTTATGATGTAGTGCATTTGAAGTACTGCATAGCTTAATAATAATTAAAATAATAACAAATTTTTTATAAATTACAATAAAATTACTAGGAGTTCCCATTTACATAAGCCCATTTACAAAATCTCATTTACCTCATCAATTTTAACACCGAGAAACTTAATTTCTTATTATTTTCGCGAATCTAAAATTAGGGAGGGTAATTACAAAAATAACGAAAATAAAAACAAATTTTCACTGTGAATTTTCTTTGGTTTTCTCTTCTTTTTTTTCTTCACATTTGTTACCAAGGATTTTCCAACAAGTACTTTTAGTCATTGTTTGTGTTTTACAAATGATGGCGCTCTTTCTTTTTTGTCAAGTGGGCTTATTGATATTCACCTACTTTACGTTTTTTTCTTGTTGAAATGTCCGAGATTGAAAATGCCCGATTTTTATCGTATGAATATTTTTTCATTAATATTGATACTTCATGCTCTGGCGACATCATCCTATGAAAGTCAATTGTTGTTTTACAGCCAAGAAATTAAACTATTAGTAGATTATGATTAGCTTAGCTATGAAAAAAAATTTTCAGCCTGCGCACTGTAATTGGCACTTATCTGCAATGGCTACCAAATTGCCTGCCATAAATTCTTTGGTGGACCCAGTTTAGTGATTCTTTCCACGTTAGGCAAACAGATCCAACATAACAACATTGAACTCATGGTAGCGATACAAATTGGATGCATGACAAAAGTGCCCGCGAACTGACTCACCAACCCAATTAAAAATGGGAAAAGTGCGCCACCACTTGAGCCAAATGCCGTCATTATAGTCATTGAAATCATTTGGACTTTACGTGGAAGAATTTTGGCGACCAACCCAACCATTAATGGATAACACGGCCCCACCATTAACCCCACCATTGAAGCCATGATTCCCGCGCCAACAACGTTACGTATTTGCCAAGTGAGAATGTCAAAGAAAATTGCCAACAAAGATAAGATGATAATTGATCGTCGATTACCCACATATTTGACAAGAATTGGCGTAAAGAAAATACGCGATAACGTAACGCCTGCCCAAAAGCCAGATGTAACATAACCTGTAGTGTCAGGATTACTGTGACGAGTTTTTAATAAAAACGTCACTGTCCAAGAACCAAACCCAACTTCGCTACCCTGATAGAAAAACACAAAGAATGACAAGAGCCAAGTCTTAACCAATTTGACAGCTTGGATGAATTCTTCGTGATGTTTGGCGGAAACATTGGCCTCAACGGTTGTTTCATTGTTTTCCCCGACATTCAGCAATTCAATTGCTTCTTGAGTCTCTTCATCCCATGGTTTAGTGTCTTCAACCGATCCAGCAAAAGCCCAATATACTGCGACAACATTGATCACTGCGCAACCAAGTAAAAGTCCAAAGAAATAATGCCATGCAATTCTCTTGGAGACCATAATGGTAGCCACTAATGGACCAACGATAGCACCTATCCCGTAGGATCCATGGAAAAACCCTAAGTAGACACTACTTCTATCCATTCTACTTAGGTATAAATTGTGCTGACTTACTCCAAGAGCAGTTCCTACACCACCTATGAAATATGCGACCACCATAGCTGGAAATTTCGTTCCAGATAAAACTATCCCGTATTGAATTGCCTGAAATAAGGAACATACACTCACAGACACCTGAAGATTAAAATATTTGCTCAAAAGCGAGGATGATAAAGCCACCAATATAAATCCAATACAGTTTCCTAACCAAATCAACGAGACTATGGAGTAACTGATATTGTAGTATGCCTCAATCAGAGGAAGCAAAGATCCAACGGACCCATCAGCAATACCACACATAAAGACCCAAGAGCAACCAGAGAAAAATCGCCATATATTTTTCTTTGGATTATGAAGAGTCATAACTGGCGGGAAAGCGGGTTTATCAGGATATGATGCGGAGACTGGTGCTCCGTCTCCCGCTGAATCAAAATCAAAATCATCTGTAATAACTTCAATTGGTGTTTTCGGTGGAGTTACCGTCGCAATCGTTTTATGCTTCCTCTCTCCCTGTTGCTTAGGGAGTAAATGGGTCAGAGATCCCACTCTAAGCATACCGCCTTCTTCCAATTCATACCCTGGGGTGGTAGGCAACGATTCAGGGATTTGACCAAAGAAGTTATCGTTGTCTAATGGCGCCAATGAAAATTCTGGTTTTTTGTGAGCGTTACTGGCTCTTCGAGAAAAAATGGTCCTATTTGCCTCATTCTTTTTTCCTGTGATCGAAGAACTATTGTTTGACATTATGGATAAATTAAGCGCTATGTAAAATCAGATCAAGGAAAGAAAGGAACAAAAAAGAAATAACAAATAAGAAGAAAGAAAAAAAAAAATATCATAAATTTTTTAAAACCTTTTTCATTTTTTTTGGAATCTGGGGAAACTAGCCCTGATAAAATTATTGCCCCGAAAGATAGCACGAACTTTTAGTGACTAGTGACTCTGGTGCAGATTAGCGCGCGAACGTTAGCCGGGGCGTGGCGGCCTGAGACTGTTCCTCCACAAATTTCCTTTTTTAGCGAAGTATTACTAATTACTGACATCCCAAAATGAAATTTCATTTTATAAATAGAAACTAATTATAGTCATTTTTCGTCCTGTCTTTCCTTTTTCCTTTCCTTTTATTATTACTCTTGGTAGTGTCCGTTGTTTGTTGGTAAATCTTGCTGTTATTTTCATTCTAGACTATGGCTGAGGCTTTTGGACCCTTATGGTTTTCCCCGCGAAAAAATTAGTCTTGGGAAAATTGATTCGCCGTTAACCTGGATCGTTCTCTGGTGATTATAGCGAAAGCTCCTTGATATTCGAATTATAGCAAATCCACATGGTTGTTTCCTATTTATATTGATTTCAGAGTCACTGAATAAGTTAGAACTTGTACGCTGAGTAAAAATAATCATGAGTTATTAATATACGGGTATGTTGTTGTGGGGCAGAATGATCTTTATGAGTGATTATAATTTCTCCAGTATTTTTTTTTCAACATAGAGTCGCCTCATATATTGTTCAAAGATCATATTCGAGTAGCAGCTTGAAAAGGTCATCATCATCAAGTACTAGCAATTTTTCCTGTAGAATTTTGAGCACGTCTGATAAAAACCCTGATAGGCTCAGCCGCGCGATGAAATTAGACAATAATACTCAGTGGTAAGCAGTTCGCCCATTCCAAGTAATCACAGAAAATCAAGTATTTTTATTCGTAGAACTGCCAGTTAAAGCAATGATAATTAGTCTTTCACAGGCTAATCTGGCGATAATTTATATACAAAACTCACAACGTTTAGGGTAATGAGACAAGGGTCCTCACTACAGATTGCGGCTGTGATAACCACAGTGATCTTATTTCATAGGATTTAGAATCAATAACCGCGATTAATAATGAAATTCTGTAAATAATATCGAGGTGACTTCCAATTTTTGCCGCTATCTATGGAAACTCCAATAGTTTGTTATGATATGCCATTTCTAGACTAACATTTTCTCAAAAGTTAGTTCTCATTTCCTCAAGCCAACCTAAGTTATTGGATAGTTGTTTGCTGGGATGTAACAAAATAACAAGCCAACAAAAATATTGAAGCTTCTCAGCGGACGACCATAACTAGCTTGGATAATACAAGTGTCTCTTAAAACTAATAAGAGAAAACAGAGATAGTATTGTATTGCTTTGTGACGAAGTACACTCGCTATCAAACATCGCGGCGTCCAGAAAAACCCAAAAATGTCTTCGAGAATCTTTTTCTATTGGTCTTCTCCTCTACGAGTAATTCCAGATCATTCAGTCTACGTCCCCCATTAATATATATTCCTAGTTTTAAAAGGAATTTACAGTTCACAAATGAATAGATGAAGAATCTACCAATGATAAATTACTACTGAGTTCAAGTGCAATTAATATTTTAATTTGGCTCAACACAGTTGCTGTAACTGTCTATGCACTATTAAATTTGAGAGCGGTGTGTTGATCGATTTGAGCATCAGTATCGAATATGCGTGTTAAACATTTACAGCCTATAGGGCCTATAACATATCATTAGCTTATAAAATTTTTAAGGGCGCATTACCAACCCAGCGCGTTGGTACGACGCCACTATATTTTTTTTTGGTACGCAGTGAAAATTTGTTTTATGTAAATATCAACTATTGTCGACATGCTATTGAGAAAACCCAATGAATCAGAAAGAAACCAAGATGCCACAGTATATGTTGGAAATCTAGATGAACAGGTAGATGAGTCGATATTATATGAGTTATTTTTACAGATAGCACCAATTAAAAATGTCAATATTCCAAAGGACAGGATAACCCAGACTCATCAAGGATACGGTTTTGTTGAATTCAAGAACGTCAGTGATTCGCAATACGCGGAAAGTGTTATGCATGGAATCAAATTGTATAGTAAAGGCATAAAAGTGAAAAGAACAGGATCGGGCAACGGTAATAGTGGGAACGTTGCGTCTAGTGGTCTAGCTACTAGAGGAAATGGTGGAGGAGGAAGTTTGATGGATTTGATGGATTCTTCTAAAGTGATAGATGTTGGAGCAAACTTGTTTATCGGGAATTTGGATGAGCTCATTGACGAGGAATTTCTTGCGACTACTTTCTCAAGATTTGGGAAATTGACCAAGTACCCTATGATATCTAGAGAACCAGGTACCGGAAAATCAAAGGGGTTCGGGTTTGTATCATATGAGGATTTTGAAAGCAGTGATAAGGCGATTGCTGAAATGAATGGACAATATTTAATGAATAATATCGTTAAAGTGAATTATGCCTTCAAGAAACTTGGTGCTAGTAGGAAATCCAAGCAAAAAGAGCAACATGGTGATGCTGCTGAACGTTTATTGGCGGAGCAGGCAAAAAAGAATCATTATTCTGTGAGAAATAGCCAATTGAACTACGGGAAATTTAATAACATTAGATTGGGTGAACAGCGGTGAGGTAAAAAATCAGAAAACCAAGTGGTGATTTTTGTAATAATATAACGAATTTCTAAGGAACAAATGTGATAGTTAGTGTACCTCTGGATCGATTGATATATTATCCTTAACAATTAGTCAGATGGACTAATAGTTTTCTATTTCAATATTGGTAAATCAGATATAATAGCACTTGATATAAAGAGACAGGCTGTATTACGATGCATGGATACGCGCCTATCACTTCACCGGGTAACGATACCGAGCCGTTAGTTAATTTTTCAATATCTAGAAAAATTAAAAAAAAAAAATTTTTTGAGAATTTTCTACCCACGTTGCTTTACAAGTTTTATTCGAAATGCTTATTTTCAAGGTAAGTAATGAAAACACGTCAATTATAATATAATATGATATGAAGGATATAAGTGTTTAAAACTAACTAAATTTATAGGATATTATCTCTGGTGACGAATTATTGTCAGATGCTTACGAACCAAAATTGGTTGACGGGGTCGTTTACGAAGCTAACTGTTCTATGATTCAAGTTAAAGATGGTGATGTTGATATTGGTGCTAACCCATCTGCTGAAGATGGTGACGAAGAATTAGAAGATGGTGTTGAAACCGTTATTAACGTTGTCCACTCTTTCAGATTACAAGCTACTGCTTTCGACAAGAAATCTTACTTGACTTATATCAAAGGTTACATGAAGGCTGTCAAAGCTAAATTAGCTGAAACTAACCCAGATGCAATTCCAACTTTTGAAAAAGGTGCTCAAGCTTACGTTAAAAAAGTCATTGGTTCATTCAAAGACTGGGATTTCTACACCGGTGAATCCATGGACCCAGATGGAATGGTTGTCTTATTAAACTACCGTGAAGATGGTACTACTCCTTACGTTGTCATTTGGAAACACGGTATCACTGAAGAAAAAATCTAAGTCATTTGGATTCGTTTTTTTACTTTAGTTTTATCAAATAAATGAAGATGGCGTAAAAAAAAATTGTATATTTGGCAAGCAAGGTTTTTTTTTCCACTTGCTTGCCTTTGCTTGAATTGCTTTTGACTTTATTTTTTCTTTTGTTTTGTCACCACTAAACAAACATTTTCTAAAGAAACATCTTTAGTAACATAATGACATAACTTCGCATTGTATCCACAGCTTGAAAGCGCATATACTCTACTTTGGTCAATTATTCTTCTTGCTTTCAACCCCAACAATTCCCTTTCTGCAAATTTCAAACCTGACTGGTGAATATCTGTACCTTCTTCTCTTTGTCCACAAGTAGCCCATGAGACAAGTTTGGTTAGCATCTTAAATATTTTTTCAATTGGCTCGTTGCTATTCCCAAACAATTGGTTAAGAAATTGTAGGGATTCAGGTAGGAGGTAATCAAATCGACAAACGTGTCGACAACACATTGCAACCACTAACCCTTTGAATCTTGAATCGTGAGATATAGAATTTAAGATACATTTTAATGTTAAATCAGTAGCACAGCCACACAAGTGTTTTGAGATTCCCACAAATTCTCCCTTGAATGCGTCGTCTTCCAATAGAAGATTATCTAAGTACAAATCCTTGATATCTATCTTAACTCTTTTAATATACGGCTGTGTTAATTGATCCGAGTTCTTTTCCGTATTGTTGTATTCTTCCCAGTCCTTGATGATCTTCGAATCCATTTTCATTCGTACCGGTGATCTGTCTATAAGCAAATACTTTGCTCCATCGATACCATTGGAAATCAATGATTTTGACAAGTACCGAGACAACTCAGCACGACCACAGCCAAATTCAAAATAATTGAATGAGCCATACAAGCCATTGACCTTCAAATGATTAATTAAAGACGACTGTTGGATGATATGTTTATGATTAGTGAGTTCATCAAATCTAGAAGTGATCCCTTGATCAGTTTCATCTTGCGTCATTTCTAATGGGAGAGTTTCAATGGTCTCGGATATCAATTTATCGTAAGACTCTTCTATTATTGGGATCCAATGCTTGTAGTCAATGGCATCGAGTTTTAAATCATCATGATTCTCTAAATTTTCAGATTCATGATGAATATTGTAGTCCTGTCTGAACCATGGAGTAACTTGAAGTTTCTGCGACTTGAATTTATTACATTTCTCAAGATGTTTCTTCAACCTATGCTGCCACACACTATGATTTGGATCCATCGGACAAGGAACTCGAATTTTTTTGTCATCATTTTTATCGGTCGTTAAATTTTGTTCTGCATCGTTATTCTTAGTTTGCAGTAACAATACTTCATGCTCAGCACAATATACACTGCAAGAAGAAACTTTTCTCAACATTTTGCATCTTCGATTCTTCTTAACCAAAAAGAACTCACAGTGATTGTCATTAAGTTTCCTCTTCTTAGCTTCCGGAGAAGTTGCCATGGCTTGATTTTTGCACCTTCTGCCTGAGTTGAGGTGAAAAATATTTTTCCTTTTAAATTTTCAATTTTCTTGGGCCGGCATTAGCAACAATGCCGCTGAGGCTTACAACGGTTAAAATCTGATGCTTATCTGGTTATTATGTGTATATTTTATTTTTAATTGTTTCCAAGTATCCATTCAAGTGCTTCCAGTAGACCTTCACCAGTCTTAAATGATGTTAAAAAGATTCCAAAATCTCTGTCCAATGGCAACTCCGCTTTGTAGTCACTTGGGATCTCAACAATCGACTTGAACGGCAAACTTGGACATAAAGACAATAATTGTTCACACTCCACGAAATCTAGTTTCTCTAAGATAAGATACAATTTATTATCTTTAATATTTAACCCCAACCCTTGAGCAAAATCACTCAATGAAAATGATTGTGAAAATAATTCACTATTCCTTGAAGAATTGCTTGGTCGCCGCAATATTTTCCTGATTTTGACAATGTCAATTTTGTTTCCAAGGATGAGGATCGGACAATGGACTGTGGTCATCAATAACCTATATAACGACAATCTCGCTTTTTTGAAATTCTTCCTTAGGATCTCATGATCATCTTTTAGTAGATATTCTGAATAATCTATTACATATATGATGACTGAACTATTTGGGTTGATATTGTGCGATTTGATATATTGAAACCAATAATCTTGGAATCTAGATTGACCAGAGAAATCGACACTGTCTTTGTTAATAAAGATTTGTTTTTAATCGGTTTTCCATGAGATATTTCACACTTACCATTTTATCGATATATTTTTGGATATAACTGTGCGACTGGTCAGTTTATTCGTGGGCACAGTATCCTTCAAGAATGATTTGCCAGCAAACACTCTTAAAAATGATGATTTACCTGAGCTTAATGGTCCAAATATAAGTAGCAATAGCTGATGGTCATAACAACCACAATTCACCATAATAATTAATACTACTTGAATCGCTTGTCCCTATTTTCTACCAAGAAATATAATCGTGCAAAAAGGGAGTGTTACGATACAAAATAATGGTCTTAATTGAAGTATTATTGTGCTTTGATTTGATGTATGATGCAGCTGCTGCGTATTTCCAGAAAATTTGTCCGGGAAAAACAAAAAAAAAAAAAAAAAAAAAAAAAAAGACAGCAACCGAAAAAGAAGAAAAAAAAAAAAACTTCTGTTGCTGATCCTGCTTCTGATATCACTCGTTTAATTGGTTCGCCAATCAAACATCGCAATAAACAACGCCAAATCAAATATTATAGAATATAGTTAGATAATTTATATTATACAATCATACTCAATAATTTTAGATATCCTTTTAACTGTCCCTAAAGTATCAAACACAGGCGGGCTTTTTTCAATTTTGATCAATAAAATCACACCATCCTGAAACTATAATAGATAGTATACTGTTAATATCACCCGAGGAGTTACTTAATTAAGAAGTTATATTACATTGAATTCTAAGCCAAGAAAAATTTTTTCGCTTCTCCATATTTTTGAATCGACTGCAATTAAATTATATATTGCATATCAAATAGATGACATTTCCAACAATTACAGCAACCCTTCATGATGATCCACCGCTAGCTGAAACTGGAGAAGAAAGCGCTGAGCAAACTGCAGCCAAATCTTTGTTGGATTTGATGCTCAATTCTAGCAAAAAAAAAAAAAAGCAAACTCTTCAACCCCCTCCTTATTATAGAACAGTTGCTGCTCAATCACCGTATGGTAGTAACTCTAAACTTGATTTAGATGATCTACTGATAAAGCGGCGCCCGTTCAAATCAAGCGTTTCATTTGATACCGTCAATATTGGTGTCTCGCCAAGTGAAGGGGTGGACCCTGAAGAGAACCCTGAATATTATGGTCTTAATAACTCTGGAATATTAGGTTCATCATTGGGTAATAGAAAAGTCGGCGAAGCCGTTCCTTCAGTGACAATGGAAGAAATTTCTGCAATGTCTCATAGTCAATACCAAAGATATATTAAAAGACAAAAGAAAAAAGAAGAAGATGCGTTGGCAATGCATAATCAGGTATGCTGTTATTCAAAGAAACATAAAGATTTCAATAAATTGTACTATAATTACGATTATCATCGAAGCGACCCAAAAGTGAAATTGCCAGCTTTTCCTAGAAGAACGATATTAGTTTATATTAGTGGTCGAAAACATACATGGGTTGCTCTCGATTGGGCTATAATGAAATTATTAGCGGATGGTGACCATTTAGTTGTGGTATCTTCGATATACCCAGATGCTATTCACAGTATACTAAATAAAAAACCGAAAGCCGCAAGATCATTCTCTAGTACTAGCATTGACAGACCTGCTGAAAGAATTGGAAGAACTGGAAGAACCAATAGATTTCAGGGTCTGATGCCGCCTCCTCATGGTGGCAGTCCAGTTCAATCAAGATCAGTGTCAGCACTGGCGACTCAACTATTGAAAGATCATAATTATATTACTAATGATTTGTTGGAAATTAGAGAAAAAGCCAAAAATGTTATGAAATATATCTTGGCGATTACTGATCCTCAATTAATTATTAAAGTGACTATTGATTTATCTATCGGAAATACAAAGGATGTTTTGAAGGATAGTTATATTTTGTACACTCCAACATTAGTTGTTTGCTCAGCTAAACCGAAAAAAGGATCGGCACCATTGACCAGTTGGAAAGGTTCCAGATTAACTAATCGAGCGGTTAAAAATTTTACAATTCCTGTTATTATAGTGCCAGCTTTAAATATGGAAAAATTTGAACGGAGATTGTTTGACCATGTTTCTAGGTTTTTATTCCCGATAGCTCCCAATGCTTCTGAAGAAAAATTTGATTCACTTTCAAATAAAATTGAACTTGCACCTACTAGTTTGAGTGCACCAGGATCATTGTCTGCTACTGCTAACAATTCAAAGAGATCCTTGGAAGGATCAGGTTCCAATTCATCGTTATTGAAGGATTCTGGTACTGCTCTGCAGCCAGCAATAACAACATTAACAACAACAACTGATAGCTCAACGTCAAAACTTTCACAAACATTCACGACAGACTCTTTAGTCGATGGGACTAACGACTCACAGGCTGGTGAATCAGTAGTTTCCACGTCAAGTAGCTCACAGGGCCAGACTATTGATATTGACAACAATAATAACGAAAATTGTGATGATGAAGATCGATTTTCTGTTGTTTCTAATGAACTGCTGGGATCTGAAGGTGATTATAGTGACGATCTGCACGATGAAGATGACAATGAAAATATTGGTGAATCTCGTGAAAAGAAATCTAGAAGACCAAGATTATTGAGATTTAAAACATTAATGAATGAATTGAATTATGACACAAATATTGACTTATCTACTATTGAAAAGATTAAGAATTTTGTTAAGAATCAAGAGAAATTAATGGAAGAAAATATCAAGTTGATTCCAATAGAGAATGAAGAAAATGGTAAAATTGATCATAATTATTTTAAAAATCAACTTGAACTAGTTTCATCTGGCTCGTTATTCATTACTAAGAAATTGAAAGCATTAGATTTCAGTGATGATGCAGAAGGTGCAGAATTGGTCAGAAGTATTACTGGAGATCCATTTTTGCAAGGTAAAAAATTCAAGTCAATGTTATTGGATATTCCAGATGCTACACCTAGAAGAGTTCCAGCATCAGAATTCAATAAGCGATCAATGTCTCTGTACCAAACTCCAATTCTTAAGAAACCATCGTCAATCAAGTTTGCTGATAGTACCCATGATACCCAATCACAACACCGACCGAAATTAGACTCTGTCAAATCTGCTCCAGATATTCATTTCAAAGATTTAAGTCATGTCAATAGTGCACATCTGGAAAGATCCATCGGTGGTTTAGGAGGAGGAGCGTCACTTCGATCTCATATTCTGAGAACTCTGGGTTGCGGAATATCTCCAATGGCCTCACCTACGAATTTTACTAGTTCATCTACTTCAAAGTCACCGCCACCACAGGCTGAACGCAATCGATTCTTGCGGATATTGAAACCGAAACATCGTGATAGTGGTACCAGAAGTGAACAAACTAGTAGGGAAACATCAAGGGAGAGAGTGAATAACATGCCAGAGTTGACCTCACCAATGAAGGAATCCAAAAAGAAAGAAAAGAAAAAGAAATCACTATTTTGGTAAAGAAAACAGAAGAAAAGAAAATAACATTCCTTTCCTTATAAAGAAATATAATGAGTTACGAAATACATATAAATACCGCCGTCTGCTTTTTTATTTTGCACTTACAAATTTTGTAGAAACTTAGAACCCATGAAATTATTATATATTGATTGATTGAATCACTTTGAACTTTTTCATTTTTCAGTTTTTATTTTTTTTTTATTTTTGCTTTACTTATTTTTTAGTGCTTTCTTCCAATTTTCTCACATGTTCTTCTAAGTTGATAATAGTATTCTCTAAAGCAAGCACATCACTGACAATGACCTTATTAGCAGCACGATATTCATCAATTAAGTAATAGTATGAGACAAACCCAGTCACAGACACACCTAAGAGAAATCCCAAGAATCCGCCCCTGAAGGCTCCAATTTTCTTTGGAGGAGTGGAAGTTGCAGTAGAGTAGGCTCTACGACTGGTGTTTCTGATTGCCGACTTGAAAAGTAATCCGGTGAACATATTTATCTCTTATTCTTTATTATTCTTTTGAATGGGTTTTGATTGTAATTTTTTAAGCAATTTCGGGTTTTCAGTTGGATGGCGCGATTGGCAGATTTCATTTGGTGCCGGGTGTCCCCTCACCTGCCGGGACGGAATGCGCATAATAATCATCGCGAAATGGTGCCCATATGCCAATTAGATATAAAAACATTAAAACTCTATGCCATTGTCTTCTTGGTTATGTTTCCCACTGAGGTGATTGATCTCGTGGCAAGTAATCTTGATCAACATGATCGGCTATCATTGGCGTCGACAACTAAGAAAATAAGGTCAATTGTGTGGCCGCAGCTCTGCAAGAATGTGGTGATTGATACCAGCTACAGTGAGTTCAACATTGATGAAATAAACCGCGAAAGTGATTGTAGCGATTGTCGCCCAACGTATATCAAGCTGAAATTTCGAATTGCCAAGTTACTGAAATTCACGAGGCTCGTGAAGCAATTGACAGTAATTGATATCCCATCAGATTACAACTTGAAGGAGCTATTATTAGTTGAGCCAGGGCTGTTTCCTAAGTTGGAAAAGTTATTGTTTTATGATAAAGTGGAATTTCCAGATTTGAAGGCATTCACCTTGAATTTTGCCCACCTCAAATCATTAGATGCTAATCTCTTGTTCTCAAAGAACTTCTTCACGCATGTACGCGAGAACCGCCAGACTGATTTATTTCCATTTGTCAACTTGGAAAGCTTATGCTTAAGGTTCAATTCAAACGAAGGGGGGTGGCTACTGTATTATCTTATGAAAAGCTTGATTCGTTGCGGTCACGACCTAACCAAATTCAGAAGGTTTGAAATTGGATCGAATTCGAACACGATGCGTGAAACATTCAAAGAAGATTCAGTGTTGGATAGTTTAATATCAGCCCTTACAGAAGAAAACATGAAGTTTAAGAATTTGGAGACGTTTGGATTATTTGAAATTACGATTTTCCCGAGACATGGTGACTTAATTCCTCGATGCATCAACATGAGAACATTGTGCACCCTCAAGTTGGAAGTATATTACTTGGATTACGATAACCACCCAGAATATGACATTCTCCTAGATAAATTGGGTGCTCTCAGTTTGGAGACATTAATCATAGGAATACCTATCCCAAACATTGGACCTTACATTTACAAGCTAGAAAATTTGAAGAATTTGAATGTGGTGTCCTACGACACGTTTAACCTGGTTGAAGAAGACAATAATAACATCGATTTAGGGAATTTGCAGTCGTTGGAAAAACTCGCTTATGAACCAGAGGATGCGATCATCCCATTTAATGGAGTGAGTCTGTTGAAAACTTTGCGATGCCAGTACTTGCCATATGATGAGAAACCTTGGTTTCAGTTCCCTGATTTGGAATATCTTGATTTAATTCGACAAGTGCAAAAATCTAATATGACCCAAGCAGATCCAAGAGTACATGAGGGTTGGTTTAAAGTGGAGCCTATCGCGTTACAATTCGCAAAACGCATGAAGCGGTTAAAATATATTAGGATAAATAAATGGTTGTTTGCAGTTAATAGGGGAGTCTCAATAGTCAATGTTGAACCAAAGATGGGGATGGATAAATGGTTTGATAAAATTCTCAAATTTGACACAATGTATGGACAAACTAAACTGCAATTGTATTTTTTGGACAGAGATAACGTTTAACCAAGTACTGATTCTTTGAAAATTCTGGAAATTTCTTTAACTGTGTCTGAGGCTTGCTCTCTCGTTAACAAATCATTGTCATTTTCTGTTGTTCTCTTTAACATGCCAGTTAATTTCTTCCCGTACCATTTAGGAAACTCAATCAATTCAATGTTGGAGTTTACAATATCGAAAACCAACTTAATCGCTGCTCGTCTCATAGACACTTGTTCTTTGCCAGTTTCAAAGGTTAATATACCTATCACCAAATCTAAAATATCTTGTAAAAACTCATTCAACCCTAGTAAATCGCACTTGAAACAGCTGCTTAATATTGAAACTGAAGATAGTCTAATTTCTGGTGGTGTTTTGGTGTCTGTACCGCCATGTCTTTGTACCAACTTAATCATCGTAGATGCAATCTCTTTGGTTTGCGCAATAGGGAACAACAAGTTTCGTTTCATAAATGGGTCATATTTCATGATCAAATTATTCAAAACTTCTCCAATTTTGATCCTACTGTCAAGTTCCGTATCATTAGATGAATAAATCTTAATTAGCGCAGGGAGTAGCTTCGTCACATTCGATTGAAGTAATTTGGTCAATCCTTTAATAGTATTCAAATATATGAATGGTTCAGGGTTTTGCAATTGTGTAAGATATATCTTTATTGCTTCATCAGCAGGCAATGCCTTTGAATTTCGCGCAACTAAATCACCAATAATTTGAAGTCCCTGAGTTTTTAGCGCGACATTGGCTTGATTGTTGTTCAAGTGTTTTATAGCTTCATCGAGAGCCACTATATCTTCTTCAAACTGTTGCTGTAATTTATCAAGTCTAATTATTTTCTCCTTGGTAGTAAGCTGTTCATTGTTTGAATGTTTTTTAACAAGTTTATTGTTAGTTTCGAGAATCTTTTTAATTGAGACTTGTAACTCTGGTGCAAGTTGTAATTTTTCCAAGTTGGCTAATATCAATGTTAATTTGGTGATGATTTTACTATCAATTAACTTTGATTCATTGTTTGATAAAATCGATTCTAACATTTCCAAACCGATAGCAATGACTGGGTCGTCAGAAATTTTCATGGAATCTATCTTCCCTGAAATATCATCTAGTTCTTCATCATCAGAATCAATTTCTTCACCAGTTTGGTTTCCACTCAAATCACTCTTTTTCTCCAACACTGTATCAATAATCTCCAATAACTCAATCACATTATCATTATTATTAAGCTTATTGGAGAATTTCGTGGAAAAGTTCTCCAATACCCTTAAATTAACCAATACTTTAAAATCATCAAACTTTGTGTCATTCTCATTCCCCAATTTTTCATGAGCACCCTCCTCTTTCACAAGCCAAGTTCTTAGTATTTTAACGAACAATTTTTGCATCAATCTATCATTATCAATTTTATCCACCAAGTTAATAAACAGGGCAATGCTTGCGTTAACAACCCCAAAAGTTTGTTCCTGTTTAAGATTGGATAGTTTGAATTCTTTGGTTTCAAGTGACAAGTATTTGATGGCCACAAACTCCTCATCATGGGCAAAAATAATCGGGACATTGCTAAGCCCAACTATCAAGTTATCTAAAATTCCAATCAATCCATCCAAGCTTTCGGTAATGATGAAATATGTCGCTAATAATTCCATAATAGACTGTTTCTTTGTAAATAAAAGATAATTCCACAACGACTGAATCAATGAGGGAGAAAATAAATCGCTGAGGAATTGCTTGTTGCTGGTGTTCTTAACTATTGAAATTATGACATTGATGGCACTGTTTAATTTCTTTCCAGATACCAATATATCATAGTCCTTGTTACTTTCAGTGATTTTTGGATACATGGCTTCCCAAATCTTCTGGAAGTAAAAATCATAAACAATTCTTTTGTTCTTAGTGTATAATGTTTCCAAGAAATTAGTAACCACTGAAGTTAAAATAGGTCGATTAACTAGCATTAAAATCAGGTACATTTGTTCAGAAATATTTTCAAAATATTGAATGGAAGAGATGTTCTTCGGTTTGTTTAAAAGGATCTTGTTGACATGATTAATTTTCTCAATATTAACATCTTCATTGTATCTCATTCCAGTCAAGAATTCAACTAATGCTAGTACACCACCTTGGCGTCTAGCTAATGGGAGATACGCTATCTTGTTCAAACAGAAAAATTTGAACCAAGGAGTCATGTTCGAAGGATTGATTAACAACGAATAAATCTCGAACAACTCGAACGTTGCGGAGTATCCTTCTATTGTATCAACTAATGAATGCCATTGATTTGGCTGAGGTAGCTCTGGGTTATGAACTAAGTAGATTGAAGAAATTAATAAGTCAGAGTAGCCTGTTCCTTTTAGTAGCAAATCCCTAACATCATTCTGATCTTTGAACACCTCGAGGAAATTATTGATCACGAGAGAGATTAATTTAAAACTATTGATATTATTCTTTAATCGGTTGATCCTGATTGGTTTATTTGAGGTTAGTTTCCTCCGATCAATTGAAATCCCAATAGTTGCAGGTAACGCTGTGTATACTCCTTCGATAACGATTAAACTAATTAGGGCACTAAAAGTTTTCATGTCATGAAGCGAGATCATTAAAGTGTCCTTTAATTGAGGGGTTTTTGCGTTAGTTGAAAGCTCCTTAATTTGAATGAGCTGAAAAAGAAGCCATCGTATCACAGCATATCTTTCTTGGAAATTTGGATCCTGTTTGCCATTATCTTTGATAGATATCGTGGATATGTTGATTGGCCTTGTATCTAATGTCTTGGGCACATCTTTGTCAATCTTGGGTGATAAAGCGGCAATTGGATCTTCATCATTGAATTTGAATAGATCTTCTAACTTATTGAATAGCACATCTAATGGTTGTTTCGATATGAATCTAGGCTCAGCTAATCCTTTAAGTTTTGCCATTGAATTTTTTTTTTTTGCACTCCGGAACAGCGATGGCGTTGAGAAAAAAAAATTAGAGTTGAAAAAATATTTTTTTGATGGGAGATTTCATTCTCACGGGTGACTCACCAACAATGACATGCATTCAGTACTTACATTTCCCATTTATAAAGGTATTAGATTACTAAAACTCAAATTTGTATATGAGACTTTAGGGCCATATAAAATAAAATTATTGAAAAAACAATAAAAGATGAGAAAAGAAGAACTGAAAATGAATTTAAATAACAAACATAGTTCTTTAGATCTATGCGTAATAGTAACAACCAGCCGAACAGACTCCGTAAAGAACAGTCAAACTAGAGATTTGCCAACATTCATCAAGAGCATTTGAGCCAACTCTAATGACATCACATAGAGCAAGACAGCTGCTGGTAGTCAAAGCCCCAGTAGCGATACCGACTAAGCCCTTGTTAACAACGTCGTTCGCGTCTTCGCCATTTGGCAAAGTGATGCTTTGACCATTGATTTCATTGTGGAGTAATCTTAAGTTGTACAAGTATTGAGCTTGCAATTCAATTGATGTTTCATTGCTAGCAGATTGGCTAACTGATGGAATGTCAATGGCCTGAGAAGCATCGCTAGAGTCAACATCAGTAGTAGATTCGGAAGCTGCTGGGGGTACTTGAACATCCTTGATTTCTGGTGAACCACTACTCAATTGAGATAAGTCAACTAGACCACTTGAAGCAAATGACATTTTGCTCTGAGCGGTAAAGTTTAAGTCAGTGTTACCAACATTGGCAGTTAAGTTGAATTGTTTATTCTTGTATTTTAGAGGTGGAGCCCATTGCATTGGGTAACCACATAATTCTTGTTTGGCAGCTTGGTACCAGAAAGATGAGTTTAATGCTTGGAATTCAGAGGTTTGGGAGATACATTCGCCAAGTTTGAAGAATCTTTGAGTGACTTGGCGACAAACCTTAGTGAAACTGCCGTCGTATGCACCGCTATAGTTAACGTGGTTTGGAGAGGTTCCAAGAACAGAAGGATCATTAACATCTGGCAAGTCAACTAAATCTGTCGGTTGACTTAATCCGCCAGTAACTGTAGCACTATCGACTCCGACAACTGCTGATTGAGGTTTCATTGGCATGAATGGTGGTGCGGCACTGACAGCAGCAGCTAATAAAACTAATTGTAATTTCATAATTATAATATATTTGTTGCTTTTTATGCTTGTTAAGAAAATCAGAAATTAAAGAAAAAAAAAGAAAATAAAGAATAATCACGAAACTTCGATCTTTATATGCTGTCGATGGAATTGGGGCATGGGGAATTTTTCCTGCTGCTAAATCTTCCATGGAAGCATGCTTTGGTTGCTGCCGCACGGCTGCATTACAGCTTAAATCCCAACGTCAAAAACGAGAAAAAGAAAAATAAGCGTTGAGCTAAACATTGAAATTACCATATAACAATACAAACTATTAAAAATAAATCCTACAACCAACTTCACATACCGCATATAACACAGTAAGGCCGTAATTGGTCCAACATAAAGCGACATTATCAGCACCACTATAAATTACATCACATAATTTCAAGCAACCAGCACTTCCGAAATCAGGTGCAGTTGGATCAGGAATACCGCCAGGTAAAGTAGCAGCAGAATTCAAATAATTATGCTTTGGTTGGACGGGAGGTTCACTACCACCACCATTCAATTGACTTAGTATGTACATGTACTCAGCTTGGAATTCAAGTTGGGTTTCGATAGTAACATTCGGATTGAATTGCGGTGGAGGTAAAGCCGTCATAGCATTGAATTGCGCTGAAGCATTGTAAGAAAGCTTCAGTTGAGCTCCACATAACTGTTTCTTAGCAGCAGTGACCCAGAATGAACTGTTCAAGCTCTTCAACATTGGGTCCTGAGAGATGCATTGGCCGAACATCGAGAATCGATGAGTTACTTGATCGCACATGTTGTTGAAAATCCCAAAGTAATGGGCCTGGTAAGCTGGTGCAGCAAGAGCAGTGCTGAAAAGAAGGAAAACTAAGGAAAAAACGTGAAAGATTTTCATCGACGATCAAAAAGAAGTGCAAAGATTAAATTTGATAATAATAAATTATGGATGTTTCTTACAAATTCCCATGTCACTCTCGCCGCTATTTATATGAGTCCAAGGCATGTATTGAATGAACCCCTATACAAAAGTATCCCCCATACGGCACGAATGATGCAAAAAAAAAAAAAAATTTCACATGGTCACATAGATAACTACATCAAATGATGATATTGGTTCAAATGGCGATTGGAATATTAGCACAAATAATTAAATAATGATTGGCGGATTCGTAAAAACAAAAAAAAAAAAAATGACTGTAATGGTGTTGCGAGTTTTTATATAATATATGCACTATATTCTGATGGTATAATCATCACCACTTTGAGTAATATATCTTACCCAAGGATAACTTTGGTATTGCATCTTTGGCTCATTAATTTTCAAATATCGAACTTGTAAACCGGATGTGATAAAATAAGGAACTTGAAATTTTATGCTTATTGGTCTCTTAGATTTAAAAGTTGGATCCTCATTAGACACTGAAGGTAACCCTAATTCTGCAATCATTGCCGCTTCTTTACCACCACTAAATTGTTTAATTTTCCAAACAATACATGAATTTTCAGGAGTATACTTAATATTACCACTAGACGTTTGAAATTTAGGGGAATCAGCATCTTCAGGCACAGGGATAGATATTTCAACATCATTAGCCGTCAGCCTTTTCTTAATTTGTGCTCTTGCTTTTGCTTTAATTTCAATTCTTGAGTTTGAATGTAATTTAATTTTACAATCAACCCAAATTAATGGCTTTATAGGTGTTGATAATCTATAACTCATAAGCTCAAACTCACCATCTGGTGGGATAAATGTAATAATTTTTTCATTTTCAAATTTTGATAATCGAACACATTGATGGAATTTAACATCTTCCATTTCAAGTTTATTACCACCATTGCTACTGCCACTATTCCCCTGTTGATCTTTATTACTACTACCAAACATCCCTTTATCATTCAAACCTAATCTCAAATCTGGCATCCCACTAAGATGTGATTTAATTTTAATTTTCCCCAAAATTTCAGATCTCAACACTTGTCCATTTGGATTTATCAACATATTTATAGATTCAACCACATCCAAGAAAACTTCATTCTTCTTATAGAAAATCCCATCAGTTCTCCAACTAACTGCATTAGTAACAGCGTTAGGTGGCCGTTGCTGCTGAGGCTGTTGAAACTTAATCAAGGTGTGTGATTTTTGTGTAATATATTCTTTTAATATCTTAGTGTCTGTCGTTTGCGGGAACCCATAATCCATCATTTCATCCAATAATTCATAAATTATAACAAAATTATCTCGAATCGATTCCTCCTCCAAATTCTTAAAATATTGAGTTAATACTTCAATTAAACTATTAAGAAACAACATCACCTCTAAAGCATTATCATTGTTTTTCGTTAATGCCAAAATATATAAATCATTATGAACGATATAAATATAGTTTATCCCTTTGTAGTTAAATATTGGTGGGGCAGCTGCATTTTGTTCTTCAGCTTCTAGCTTTAGTAATGGGAACTTCTCAATCGCTGAATAAGGTATGTCTCCTTTATAATCTCTCGAAAGCAAAGGTTTCCCCTTGGCATCCAAAAAATACACTATAGATGCCATCCTGGTTGATTGATGAATAATCTAAAGTTATATCTAGACAATGATTTTCATTTCATATTTTTCTGATTTTTGATATGCATTGAAGTGTTCATTTGGTTGGCGATTTCAAGGACCCTTACCCGGGGTTTGTGCATGCTTATGTTCTCCTATGCAGGTATCACAAGGTACAAAATTAGTGGAAACCCTCCTTACACCAACACCGGCCATAATCCACACATCCAAACATTCTATTAAAATAAACTATCGATTATAAATGAATACTTAACTAAAGAATACTTTCACTTTTATTTTGATACTATTTTCAGACTGATTTGTTTAGCCTCAGTTAGTTAGTTAATTCAGGCTTAGTCATTCAATGATCTATTCAAAATTCTTGAATTGTCTAATAATACCCTAATTGCATCTTCATAGGTTTGATTATCAGTGGTATTAAATAAATTATTAAAGCTATCAATCAAAAAGGTTGGATTAATTTCTATTTCAACTTCGAAATTTTGTTCTGGCTTATTATTTGGATCATGATAGGCGAAAGTTTGTGTAAGATCAATTCGATTCTTGCAATTATCAGAAATGTATGAGGTTCGAATCTTTCGTCGTATTAAATTCGCATTTTCTTTTAAAATTGATTTTGGAATATCTTTAATTGGAATTTCCAAACTTAAAGATATTCTGAAATCCAAAATATTACTAGGATTATAAATGAATAAATCACCAACTCTTCTCTTCTCAATCTGATCAATAATTCTCTTGGTGTCCTTGTCTTTACTGACTCTTAAATCATATGGTTTATCACCTCTTCTGACGCCATGATAGAAAAAATCTTGAACATCCGATTTTAGAACTGTAAAATACTTATTATTACAGGAATTTTTAACATTCAATTTCATCAAGAAATCTTCAATTCTTCCTAACATTGAATTTTCAACTCCTGGCTTAAAAGTATAATTAATTTGATCAGTTAATATTGTCTCCGTAGAAATTGGTAAGTCTATTCTTGCATCTAATTCTTTACTCCAAATTCTACCCATTTTAACCTCCAATTCTAAATATTCCAACAATGATGGATCATTTTGTTTGATATCTAACAAATGACTGTACAACCATTGAGTAATCTTTCTCGTTAAGTCTTCAAATGGGATGATTTTCGTGATTGAGACATCCAATTGCGGATTATAACTTGTTTTATTTCTTTGTCTTTCCACTTCATTATTAATAAAATCATTGACAACTGGTTTCTTGTCAGAAACTAAAGGTATCCAATCTTGAGCCCATATAGGCGGAGTTTCATATTTTCTCGGTTTTTTCATATTGATGGTCTTCTTCCGCTGGTGCTGTGGAGGTTTTTCAGGTAAAGTGCGGTGATCTGGCACTTCGTGGTGTGCCGTCAGTTGGGGAAATTCTTGGTACTCCTTTTTTATTTTCCCTTGGCTGATGAGAGGTGATTTCTCTTGGCCAATGATAGGCAACTGCTGCTGCTGTTCTACCTGTGGTTGATGATGTCGATGTTGTTGTAGCTGTTGATTGTGATAGTTAGGTTGATTCATTTCAAGCGGATTCGGAGGTCTAGTGACAATTGGTGATCCATTCAAACTAGACGAATTAGAATTCGTAGCAGATAATTTGCTAGTTATACTAGGAGTCTCGTTGCCCTTCATATCCACATCATTGTCATTGGTTAGCGATGTTATTGAATTCTTCTGTCTTGTTGATGATAAGGGACTCACTACGCGATTAGGTAAGGTTGATGGCCTTCGAGGTGCTGCAAACGATTGGTCATCAGAATCATCATTACTTAACATAGAATTAATACTGAATCGACTCCCAGATCTTGGAGGAGCTGGCGGAAGATGAGCAGCTGGCTGTTGTTGCATTGGCTGATGTTGGTGGTGTTGTTGTGTACCAGGCGCAGTAGTTTGAGATTGTTGGGGTTTCGACCGCAACAGAGTTTTATCATCCTCGTTATTGTTTAATAATAGCTTGAAATTCATCTTCTTCTCGCTGACGATATGTTTTCCGATAATTATTAATGTATATAATTGTTTTTGCTAAATTAAAGGCTGGCTACCTTTCGTGTAGGTAATTTTTTTTTTTTTTGATTTTTTTTTTTTACAACCAGGAAATTTTCAGTAACTATATTTGAGCGGGTCAAATTCCACCGGATACAAGAAAACAAGTAGTGAAAGCGAAACAAGAGAAGACTGGTCTTTAGGAAGGTCTCCCCTTCTATTGAATAACCTTCTTATTATATAAATAATACATACGAGAAAATAAAAAAATATAAGTTATCTTTGTGAGGTTTTTGTTTTAATTTTTATTGAGCATCAGAAGCAGATGACGCAGCAATTGGAGAAGAATTTAATTCATTATTATTATCTGCAAATGATGATTCAGTTTTCACTTTCTTGGGTTCTGGATCCAACAAATCTGATAAATGATGTTTTCTAACCCCAGGAGGAAGAGGCTTATGTTTCAGCTCTGATGAAGTTTCCGTCTGTTGTTGTTCTTGTTGCTGCTGTTGTTTTTCTTGCAGGTCATCTTGTTCTGATTCTTTTTCAATTGATGTCTTATCTTCAAATTTCACAGGCGATGACGAAGATGACTCCTTCTGAGGTTGTTGCTGCTCAGGATGCTTCTTTTGCTCATTGTACACTTTCAATTCTTTAGCATAACGTTCCTTTTCTTCTTCATACAATTTATAGTATGGTTTTTTCTCTTCTTCACCCAAATTCTTCCACGCTTCAGTTAATGCTTTTGAAAAATCATAAACTTGTCCCGGAGGAGTGTTTGCTTCTAGTTTCTGTTTAATTTTATCCTTCTCCATTTCACAGAATATTAAGTAGGAATTCGTTGGTCTCTTTGGTAATTTAGGATCTCTTTCTTTTGACTTGACTTTAAATTTCGCACTACCATTTTTACCCCGTTTCGTAGTTGGATTCAATTCATTCAATTTAAGCATTGGCAATTCAGGACTACTAACATAATCTTGACTGTCAGTTATGGATTTCTTCTCTAATCGTTCTAATAATATTGAATATTCTAATTTCAATCTTTTAATTGCTAACTTTGTCCTAGTAATTGCAATCGTCACCGTTTGATTGTTTTCATCAATCTCTGAGATTCGTTTCTTTAAATCGATACATTTTTGTTTAAATTTCAAATTATCTGATTCGCTTTCCATATCAAAATTATTATAAATCAATTAGATTATGTATATATATATCCTTCACAGCCAGCCGAAAGTTTTAAGTGACGATTGTATTTATTATTTCCATTGTAAATTCGTAAGATGGTTTTTTTTTCCCGTGATGCGTAAAAAAAGCGGCTCACACTAACAATCGACCGAAGACATACTTCAATATTGAAGATACCGTAGAAAAATTGAAGAGTCAAATTGAGTGATGTTCCTGCAATGATAAAAATGATTTAATAATCGTATATATCATTGGACCATTCGTCCAAACAATTCGACATACATATTTCATTGGCTCCAATCCCTATGGGTTTATTTTTTGAAAATCTTACAAACCTAAAATTTTAATAATTAACATTTACAATTAATAAACATATATTACTTATTCATCATCAGATTCTTCAGCTTCTTCTAATGTTTGAGCAGCAATACGGTCCAAATCTCTTTGACCATTTTCAGAGATTTTTCTACCACCTTTAGCAGAAATTTCTAAGACACCCAATTTTTCCAAAGCTTGAACAGCTTTTCTGTTAATAGAACCAGAAGCATCAACGTGTCTGGATGGTTTACCACCTCTGTTTTTAGCACCACCGTACAATTTCTTTAATTTACCAACACCAACTTGTTTTCTTAAGTAAATGTGTCTGGCAATAGAAGCGGATCTCTTGTAAAACCATAATTCAGATTCTTGTGGTGGCATTTCATTGTTCACAGAAGTCTTGACTAAATCAACGTAACCTGGGACTTCTAATTTACCTTGACGTTGTAAGAATAATGCGTAAGCATTGATGAACTCTTGAGCTGGAACATCCCTAAAATATTGTTAGTACACGCAATTTTAATAAAAAATTATAATATAATGAAAATCTTCAACAATTAGGTGATATTAGATGATTTCTGAATTATTCTTTTCTCCAATAACATTTACCAGTGAAGTGTTTCCCCATAACTCTTCTGGCTCAATTAATTTTGTCAAAATTTTTCATTATGGTACTCATTAAATTTCATATTTCGTAAGTCTCTCGGTGTCAAAATCAAAAACATCATTGATCATCCAGTTTTAAATTATTCACTCTCATTATCTCATTTCATTTTATCGATTCATTAAAACTTCTACGTACCTAACAGAAACACCTGGCATTTTTCTTATTTGTTATTATGTCTATTCTATTTCTTCTCTTCAAAATCTTTTTTCGCTTTGAAGTTTGTAAGTTTTTTTTTTACCTCGCAAGCTGCCGGCCTCAAAAAAAATTAGTCACGTGGGCAGGTTTGCTAAACAAAATCTCTTTAAAATTTACTGAGAAAAAAGAAAGTCACAATTGGGGATGTAATCCAATTTTCAATCACGTGTATATTAACAGGTGTACATAAACCCTGATGTGTGTTTGTCTACGTTGTGAACACCAGGGATTGAAAGCGATCAGACAAACTACAAACAACTGAGATATAACAAGGTAAAAAAGTAAATATTCATTTTTCGCCACACATACCTTTAGAATTACAATTTTCTTGTTGAATTTAATTTTCATGTAGTCCTCAATAAGTTTTGCATAGTTCATTTCATCAAAGATTTAATTTAAAATTCTTTTATTTATTCTTCTTTTTTTTAGATTATCTGTTGTATGGATGGTACCCATTATTTCTACCGTACCCTCCACGACCTCTATAACCTCCTCTTCCTCCCCTAGGTCCTTTTGGTAAATTCAATCGTCTACCTCCTCCATTATCGTTACTGTCATTTTCGCTAGAGGATTGTAATTTCAATGGTTTTTCACCGCTATCATCGCCATCCTCGAAGCCAGCACCCTGGCTGCTACTTCCACTTCCTCCTTGCGATTGCTGTGATCCTGATCCTCCCTGCTGTTGCTGTTGCTGCTGTTGCATCATCATTTGCATTTGTTGCATTTGTTGTGGGGTCATTTGTTGTGCAGCTCCAGCTTGTTGCATTTGCATCCAATATTGCCAATATTGTTGTAACATTTGAGGACTATAACCAGCCATTTGTGATACAGCTTGAGGGTTATTGTAGGCGTTACTGTATTGTCCATACCCGCCGGGGCCACCGCTGCCACCGCCTTGTTGACTAATTTGTTGTTGTTGTAATTGCATAGCAGTGTTCGCATTATAACCTCTCATCACCCCAGCCCTTTGTTGTTGCTGACCTCTTGGTTCAGCTCTTTTGATCTCCATTTGTCTTCCTTTCAATCTAAGAAATTTATTTTCGGTGACAAGATCAACTGCATCTGGTGAATCATACGTTACAAAACCAAACCCTCTTGAACGTCCAGTATCTTTGTCAATCATTAACTGTGCATCAATGACATTACCAAATTTACTGAAAAATTCATCAAAATCTTGTTCAGTGACATCTGGTGCAATGCCACCAACAAAGATTTTCCCTGTTTTATCTTGTTCTTCTTTTGGTATAGCTCTCTTTGGGTCAATTACTTTACCATCCAAGATATGTTGAGTTTTCAAAACCTCATCAACAGAACTAGAAGATTTGAATGTTAAAAATCCAAACCCTCTAGATCTTCCAGTAGCGTTATCTCTCATTATAGTGAAATCAATAATTTCTCCATATTTACCAAAATATTCCTTCAATTTTTCTTCGGTAGTATCCCAGTTCAATCCACCAATAAACATTTTCCCTTGATCTCTATTGAAATATTCAGATTTTTCTTGTAATTGTTTACCAATTGCTGTACTAGTTAGTCCATGGACATCTGCTGGTACAGCAGTAGCAGTGGCCGTATCTGTATCTCCTCCAATTTTAATGTCATCGTTGTTGTTGTAGGTGCTGCTCCGGTAATTGCCATTACCGCCATTGTCATCATTTGCTTCTGGTAATACTGAATCATCTTTCTTTGATTCTTCTCCTTGAGACTCCTTTTCAGTCTCAGAAGTTTTTTCTTCACCAGCGCTCTTCAATTCATCCTTCGTTTTAGTTTCTTCATCGTCTCCGTAAATGTCATCGAAAAGTGCTTCATCATCATCAAGAGAAGACATTGCGATACGTTCAATTAAAATAAAATTAAAATAATAAATTAAAATAAATTAAAAACTAATAGAAGGGGGGGAAAATTAAAACAAATAAAAAAAGTAAAAAAAAGGATAAAAAGAAAATAAATGCTAAGTTAATTAATTAGTTTAATCTACCTTGTGTTAGAATTGTTTTGTTTGTTTTTGTTGTTTTGACTTTGTTTATTATTTGATTCACTTAAATAGTTATATATCACTAATACCTAACTACTTTCTATATTTCATAAAACACAATTGGTCTCGATGATTATTTAATTTATCTTCTTTTTTGTTCACTCAATGTGGTAATATAATAATAAATCAAGTTTGATATTATATTGTTACAAGGTGTTCTTTATTACTCGCCGCTTTTTTTTTTTTTTTTTTTTTCTCTTGTTAAATTTTTTCTTAAGATGTCAGATGGTTTGAAAATTTGCAGGGTGCGGAAATTTAGCAGACCTCACACTATACATCGCAAAAAGAGAGAAAGATGAAATATTTACTCTACTTTGCCCAATCACATACTGGATTCAGATTGGCAGAGTTGGAATCATTAGCTGACTTGGCTGGGGTCAAAGTAGATTTGTCTCATCATGACGAGACCTCACCTTTTTTACTCGTAGAGACTGATTCTCCGCAACTAAGCATTGTGAAATGGATCTCCAGGCTGGTATTATGTCGGGGAATCTATGAATTTTGGGGCCAAGGAAAGACAATGGAAGAATTACATGAATCAGTTAAAAGCAGTAGCGGAAACCACTTTGATATTGGTGATCGATCGTTCAAATTTTTCTACATGGCATATCAGGGGACAAGAGACTTGAAAAATCAGATTGAATTGTTCGATCAATTCAACTACTTGAACTTTAAAGGACCAATAAAACTTAGAAACCCACAAGAGATATTCACGATCCTTGAAGATTTTGAACGGAAAATGGTTTATTTTGGAAGGCAGATTTGTTTAAGTGAAAGAGAAAGTAATGTGCTAGATAGCTATGAACTCAAGAAACGGAAATATGTGGGTACTACATCGTTCGATGCTGAATTATCATTAATAAGTGTTAATATTGCTCAAGTTGATAAATTTAAAATCATGTATGATCCATTTGTTGGTACGGGAAGTTTCCTAGTTGCCGCAGCTAAATTCAATGCTTTAACTATAGGATCAGATATTGACATTAAGACATTGATCGGCAAACAGAATGTTAATATCAAGAGTAATTTCAGACAATATGGAACCAGTCTCAATTTCCTCGATGTATGTACTATGGATTTTACTCATAATGCATTGAGACCAGGTTTTGCTATTGATAATATATGTTGTGATCCACCTTATGGGGTTCGTGAAGGGTTGAAAGTATGCGGTACATCGCGACCTGAACATTTTAAAGGCAAAGAATTGATTGAAATTGATGGACAGAAGGCGTTCTTACGAAGGGAATACGTCCAGCCGAAAAAGCCATACCAATTGGGGAACATGTTGGATGATTTGCTTGAATTTGCTGCCGATAGATTGCCAATCAATGGAAGATTAGTTTTCTGGATGCCAGTTGCAAACGATGAAGAATACACTACAGTGATACCGTACCATGAAAAATTACATTTGAAGTATAATTGTATTCAGAAGTTTAACAAATGGAGTAGAAGATTGTTATGTTACGTGAAGATGTCACAGGATTTCGAAGGGGTTACCGTCAAAGCGGGAGGTGATGGTACGCAACGACAATTTAGAGATAGATATTTTACAGGGTTTAGACAAGATAAGTAAAGGTTATTATAAAATTAGCATTCTCTATGGTATTATATATATAGTACATGAAATGGTGAAAAAAATAAAAGAAGAATAGAAAAACAAGGAAATAATTATAAGAAATTCGATACAATAAACACAAAACAACGAAAGTAAAAAAACTAACAACATCTCGATCTCTTGGTATCCGCAATATTCACCAGATTGGCAACACTCAGGGAATCACTATGATTGCTGTTATCATTATCATTATCATTACCACCACTTTGTCTAACACACTCACTAATAAAAATTCTAAACAAATACTTGACGTCATCCAAAAACTTTGCACTAACCTCGTAATAACCAGCTACCTTTATTCCCTTTTTCTTATAGACTTTATTAATCTTAGTAGACAATTCTTGAATATCACTAACGAAAACTTGTCGCTCGCTCAATGATTTATCCCGCTTATTCCCCACAATAAACAATACAATCTTATTTGGATGTTTAACGTTACCAATAATTTCCTCGATCCAATGATTTAAATCTTCAAACGTCTTCTTATTGTTTATATCATAAACAAGCAATATTCCATCAGTATCTTTGTATAAGCTCGGAGTAATCGTACGATATCTTTCTTGACCCGCAGTATCCCAAATAACTACTTTGAATAACTTATTATCCACATCCACAAGCTTAACTTTAAGATCAACACCAATCGTTGTCTTACTATCAAATTCATCAAAATAATCATCGGAGTATCGAATTAGTAGCGCACTTTTGCCAACACCTGTTGATCCTAGCACCAATAATTTCAATGATGGGATATTGTCATCATCTAATTTGGTATCATAATCTATTAGCACGCTACTTCGAACTCCATTACGTATTTTTGGCTGTGAAAATGGCTCAAACGTCGACGGCGAAAAGAAACTTGGTGAAGTAGGTATTCGCTGATGTTGCATTATCAATCATCTATCACTATGTTTTATTGTTGCTGCTGCCGTTAATTGATCCTATTTTTGATTTGTTATCGTTGTTTTAATCATATGAATTTTGGTGTGATCAAATCGGTTGTTTTTTTTTTTCCTAAATTTTTTTCGGCCCCACATTGGTAACCCTAATAAAAAATGGGCGCACGCACTCACTAAAATAGACTCACAGTCACTCATTCAAGGTTAAGTAATTCAGATCGACGTCAATCTTACATGACTCCAAAACTAAGGGAGAAAGGTAAAAAAAAGGTAAAAAAGAGACCGTGAATACCAAGTACAAATAGGAAAACGAAAGAAAAGGGGAAACTTTGCTATTTCTTTTGACAGCTATTCTTCTTTTTTTTTTTCCCTTCCGTATATTAATCATTATTTACATATTAGTCCCATATCTTTGACCTTTTTTTCTTTTTAGAATAATGCTCAAGATCAAGTAATGAACACTGAACTTTCCAGAATTCAAAGACATTTCCATAGGCTCTAAAAATAGACGTGGGATCGCGAATTAATTCAACTTCTGATCCACCATGGTGATACATAATTTTATAAATTTCTGGCTGCTTATAATTAGGTGAACATTGCGGGATTCGAGCGTAAGCCTCTGTTGGAATAAATGTATGCCTGTTTTTCATCTTAAGTAATCGATCGTTCTCCCATATAATCCCATCGTCAGTGATCGACCAAAACCAATTCAATTGTAAGAACGGAATTTGATAAGTTAATTTAGCAAAGATTCTTTTAAATGAAACTACTGGAATCCCATAAAGTTGAGTTTCCAATTGTTTATGATAATCAAATATAAATTCTTCAATCGCAAATGGTAGTAATAAGATAAACTTCACAAAAATGGACTCCACCGATTCAATAAATAATGGGAATGTAATTGGACTTTTCTCAATCAACTCGAATTTTATCCTATTAATATTATGCTCAACTGGCTTAATGTTTTCTAATCGGAAATTCTTCAAAATTGTCAAATCAAGAGTAAATCTTTTCAATTTTGCTAACTTGCCACACAATTGGAAGAATTTCTGCTCATCGCACTCTTCAGCAGGGATCATTAAAAATTGATCAAAACTTTTACCATATGCAACTCTGTATGAAATGGATTCCAATGTATGGGCGAATGTCTCAATAAATTTATGAAGTAATTTCGCACAAATGAAATATTGGAAATGTTTTGAGAACACATTTAGTTGTTGGAGATTTGTCTTGCAATTATTACTTATAATCTCCAACGACAATTGCAAATCATCTACTGATTCAATTAATGAGAAATCAAACAAAACATCTAATCTCTCCAAGGCTGTAATATTAATCGCTTCTATTATTGATCTTGTAGACGAATAATTGCCGCATACAAAGGACAAATATTTCAAATTAGGCCTGAGTGTAGTGGGATTCATTGTTGTTATTGTTGCGGGTTGTACCCCGGGTATTCCTAACAATTTGAGAGTTGCCAATTCTGGTAAATAATTGAAATCCAACTGATCCCAATATTCAATTGGGAATTCTAGCGATAGTACCAGTGCAAAAAATAATTGATGGGCTCTTAATGGCAATAGATAATCTTGAATCGATAAAGAAGAATCTTGATGAGATTTCCTTGCTAATGACACATGATTGAATAAATAACGATTGATTAATCTTCTAAACGTTCTGCATGTCGATGATAACCTTATTAATGCACCATTGACTCGAGGACAGTAATTGAAGTGAGAAATTGCAGCATCCATCCGTGATCCATGAACAAATAAACGCTTGATGATAATATCAAGAATGTCATCAGGGAGGTCAATGATTGAATTTGACATTGCTGCCGCAGGATAATGACATGGGTCTTTTGTTTCTGATTGTTATTCTTTTGATTCCTTGCTTCTCTATTTCTTTTTCTTTTTGTTTTCCTTTTTTCTTTTTTTTTCCCCCTTTCTCGCCCTTTTTATCCTCGATAAACAGATTTACCAGTTAGTTCATTATAAGAGAATAGTGAGAAAACTACAGAGGCTAATGGATATGTATTGTATGTAGTAAGGTTTTGCACGTGCATCAGCAGCTCATCTCCAGCAGGAAAAACCAAAAAAAAAAAAAAAAAAAAAAAGAAGAAAAATTTCAAAAATTTTTTTACGCTGAGAAGGGGAGCCTAATATTTTTTGTTGTATTGTATCAACAGTTATATTATCTTTTCGATAAACATATTGCAGATCACTTAGTAATATCAAACAGAAAATGCCAAAATACGTCCACGATATCCAAAAGAAACAGCACAGAGAGCGTGCTCAACCAACTGAGCGCAAGCGTTTTGGGTTTTTGGAGAAGAAAAAGGATTATAAGTTAAGAGCCAAAGATTATCATGACAAACAACAGAGGTTGAAGACTCTTCGTGAGAAGATTAAACATAAAAATCCTGATGAATATTATCATTCCATGACTAGTAGAAAAACCGATGGCAAAGGGATATTAATAGCCGAACGGGAAACTAGCGAATCGTTATCAGTAGATCAAGTTAAACTATTGAAGAGTCAGGATGAAAACTATATTAAAACCAAGAGAATGAATGAAGTTAAACAAATTGAGCGATTGAAGGATGAAATCAAGTTTGATTCAAAATCAAATCATACGGTTTTTGTAGACGATGAAGAAAAATTTGATTCATTTGATGCTGCTAAACATTTCAACACTGATAAACGATTAGTCGATCGAAAAGAAAATCGACTTAAATTGAATCAATTACAATCATTGAATCCACAATCCCGAGACTCTCAATTACAGGATAAATTTAATGTAAAGAAGATTAAGAAGCTTAAATTGTTGGAACAGAAGCTTGAGCGATCAGATAAATTATTTCAAATAGAGCAGAAGATTAGCGCTCAAAGAGAAGTTATGAAGAATGGTAATAAGAAGAAGATTGGTGCAAAGACATTTAAATGGAAGAATCAACGAAAGAAATAACCATATCCATTTCCACATATACTTGAATACCAGGGCCCGGTAACCGGTGGTGGAAATTGCGATGCGCCACAGGCCCGGGCTATTTCCGGATTGGGAAGATGCTTTTATGGGGAAGTAATTCCGTTAGCGAATGCGCCACATTTGATTACGTAAAGTTTCTCCCCCCGTCTTGTTCCCCCACTTTTTATTCAGTTAACTCACTAACTAATTAGCTAATTAATATATTCATTTTGCATTGCCGCGCGGGTGCACCGCCACGCAGATCTTCGGATAAATTTGCTTGGTAAGACAAGGATGATAATCCAAGATAAGATTTACCCATCTATAGATGAAATCTTCTTTTTGTTTTCAGATCTCGCCTAACCTAGCCACATAATAAATAATAAAATACAATATTATACACAGTAGAAACCACTAATGTATTCCCAGTGGTCGTTAGACTTTCCTATATTAATTGATAGTTCATTATGTCGATACACTTTCTCTTTTTGTATTACGCAATATTTTATCCTTGGCCGATTGTTGATGTTCCAGGTTTGTTCCGTGCTGTCCCGGGTGACCGCAGCCCCTCCACTTTAGTTTTTCCTTCTTTCAAAAATCTCAACAGAAAAAATAAAAAAAAAAAGACAAAAAAGATTCAAAAATCTTGTAAAAAAAAAAACGCTTAAAAACAACTGGATTGAATATTCTTTTTATTTCTTGTTTATCATACTTTCATTTTCGAAATATAATTGAGTTTGTTGTTTCTATACTTTTCGAATAATTAAACATGTCATATGTTTCACCATATTATTCAAAAAGTGCGGAGTTCAGTGTGCCTAAGCGGTTCACTGACTCTGCTAGAATTCAAGTTCATAATAAACTCTATGGCAATGGCAAATCTCCTCATGGCAAATCACCGTTGCTGAATACTATAACTGCGTCTTCATCTTCATTAAGTCTAGAGAAAACTACAAGTAATGGCAGTAATAAAAGTACTAGTAATAATAGTAGCAATGGCAATAGTATAAGTGATAATGGAGAAGCTTTGGTGCGAACGAATAGTTCAAGCTCTAGTATAAAAAGCAACGAGTCGAAAAAGAAGAAAAAATTGTTTGGCGCTCTCCTGAAATTAAAGTCAAGAAACAGTCTGTCTGATTTACAAACGGGATTCTTCAATAGATTTAAGAGTGAACCACAGCTGCAGCAGCAGCAGCAGCAGCAGCAGCAACAGCGCGAACGACAGCAGAGTGAAATACAGCAGGAGAATATAGATGGCGACGTGGAAATGATGGATATTAGCAGTGTCACTAGTAACAATAATAACAACAGTGTATATTCTGAATCGGTGTATTCAGACGCCACGCAGATAACAAATGAGAACTCCCTTTTCACATTTATGACAAATGACACTGCTGCCACCCTGAATTTACATTCGATAAACTTATCTATGCAAACGCCTATGATTACTCTTCCCGAAGCATTACCGACGAATTTTGATGATATGTACTTACCAGAATATTTGAACAATACTTTATCTAATGGTAGACCATATTTCACGAAACGAGAATTGATTGACTGGGATATTAATGATTTGCGATCTTTATTAATAGTTGATGAATTGAAGCCAGAATGGAATTATCAAATTCCAATAATTTATTCCCCACCAGGATTTAAAATTATTTATTTGCCATTAAATAGTAGTAATGATCAAATTATTACTACTTTGGTTGAATCTGATATTTATAAAGAAAGAGTGGGAGATGAAAAGTTCCGATATGAAATTGCTAGATACACGGTGATGACTGCTAAAAATAATGGAGGTAATCCTCATCATAATGACAACAGCGATCATCCATTGGCGAAATATGAATGGAGAAATATTATTGAGAATTTCAGTTTAAATTTAGCTATTGAAGCTCAATGTCGTTATGACTTGAAGAAATGTGTATCGGTTTTAAAGAAGCAGAGGCGAAAAGCTTTGAATGGAGAAATTAGTAACGCTCCACCGCCTTCTCCACCTTCTTTATCATCATCTTCTAACAAAAACAGCAAGAATACTTCGCTTTTAAAGAAAGCTATTATTAATGGTTACACGATTTACAATAAAAACAATGATAATAATTTTATTAACATGAAGAATGAATTAGTTGGTGCTGACGAAATTAAAATTATTTGGTCACAAGTTCAACAAAACGTTTACAAGAGAATTGGTTTAAATTGGACCCCTGATAAGGCATGAAATTAATGATGCAACTTTTTTTTGTATTGTATTATATGCACGCATCTATATATATATATATATCTATATGAACATTTGTGGTTGGTTAATGGTAATAAATATTCTATATTATTTTATTTTAGCATAATGTCATTGTAGATTTGGTTTGGCTGATTGATTGTTTGTCTGTTCTGATTAGACCATATTTGATGTTAAAAATTTGACGCGTGCAATGTTGTGAATTAAGTTTTTGTGTTTTTTTTTTGCTAGGATTGCTTGGCACAGAATAGGTTTAATTAAATTACTGGGGATGGATACGTCAGTAAGAAAGCAACAGGTTTTCTCAATTATATTTTTAGGTGGCTGTCTATCCCCACTAGGAACTGTTGTCGTTCATTGTCTCCTTTGAGAATATCCAATAAGGGTCTCTTTTGGCTACATCTTGGGGTGCGTTTCGATGCTATTAATAATAGCAAGTTACACTTTAGCCAATACAAGGATACCAATTCGAGAAGATTCGATGGATATATATCTCGTTTTCTATTTTGAATCGTTAACACCTAATGATTTCCTCTTATTCAAAACAGAAATACTCTCACCGAATTCCCCTTACCGAGGTTTCTTTGTTCAATGCAGCCCAGAATTAATTTTGTCTTTCCCATTATACGATGTGGAGCTCCCCCTAAGCATTTCCAGCGCCAGTAGCGGCATGTCAAAGAGTAGTGTGCTTCATGAAGATCTGACAAAGTCAATTAAAAATTCTGGGACATCTCTGGCCACTTCTAAATTTGACTAGAATCATGCACACAGACTTTAAGGTCAAATGGAATGAAATTGCGCAAGATACCATTATTAGCACAGTTGAATCGTTTTTGAACGAAAGAGGAGTTACTGTATATGGTTTGGAACGCCTTCTTTATGGCCTTCCAGATTCCATTGATCGGTACATTGCTATCGTGATAAATTTCGATGGAACAGGAAAGCTCAAGGAGAAGTTAATCTGCAAGAAGCGTATGGGCCAGAGGTAAGAAAAGGAAACTTTAAGTCGGAGCCCGATTACATCTATGGTAAAGAGATTTTGAATGTTCAACAAAATGGGAAAGTAAAGATGGATTATTTAGCTTTAGTTACAGTTGAAGTAAAAAGGCCGAGTTTGCCTACGATGACCGAAGAAGACTTGAACATCGGAGAGAAACAACTTTTGATGCAGGTATTTTCTCAAATGCTTACTAATAAAGTTGACAAGGCTTTGATTACTGATTTTCTCACCACCATCTTTATTCAACTAGATCAACTTGAGGAGAAAGATGAATTCATTAGACTAAGTTATAAAAAGGTCGGCTATGATTCCAGTGATGTCACTACTAAAGCGCTAGTCTTGTACAGCGTTTTGCAAGGTCTCTCTGACGAGAAGTTGAGCGAAGTCGAGAAGGGACGCATTGCAGCTAAGTTGGGAATGTTGTTCAAGAAGGTACAGAAACTGGAAGAGGAAATTGAAAAGTCCAAAGAAGAGTCTAACAAACAAGCGAAAAATATCTTTGGTGAAAAGGATACTGGAAAAAGCCGCCAATTTACTAGTTATAACGAAAATATGGTCTATGAGGTATTACAAAGTGGCGATTCCCATACAAGTGAAGTGATTTCTATGAGTAAATCAAATTTTGTGAAGTGGTTTGACGCTTCTGCTGAGCGTCTCGACGACAATGCTGAAATTGTTATCAAAATTTATGATTTTTGGACCCTTCAGACCTACTTTTATAATCAATACAGTAAGTATGATAGTGAACTATTTCAGACATATGAGGAAGTACTCCGATACGCTCTGGACTTGTTCGACCGAGAAGTGGGTACCTATGAGGCGATTATCAATTATAATAAATTAGCCAAGGATAGCGAAAAAACCAATATCCCCACTGTCATTTCCAGTGGAAGTCTCAATATTCGTGAAAAAGGTCTGATTAAATATGATGGTTTTTACATTGCTACTGAACGACTCAAGAATGAGAAACCATTGACCACTGATGATTTCACAAAAGGATTTTATCAATTGCAACTCTTGAAGAACCTTGGCATCGCTCATGGCGATATCTCTATGAGAAATATATTTTTCAACCGGCAAAAATTTTATCTTATTGACTTCAGTCATTGGATAATTGGGGCATCCAAATTTGATACTCGCGAGGATATTGAGAATCTAAGAGCTATTGAACTGGAGGTAGTGGTAGAAGAGGATGTTCCCAAAGTTAGGAGACAGCCGGCGCTTCTTGATGTAACTAATCTAAGAAGCTTCCATTAAGACTGAGCTCATTCTGTTTTTGGTGTTCTTGCTATATTAATTATTTTTACGCTATATCATTTTTGCTTTATATAATATTATATTTTATTGCTTGCTTAGTATTGGATTATACATTGTTTCCGAATAAATGTAAGAATTGAAAAATTTTGATGAAAAAAAAGTAAAAAAAGCTTCAAAGATAAAAAAAAATAAGCAAAAACAAAAATAAATGAAAATGGCTACCTTAAGTGAAGAACCAAAAGAGAGATTGGTCAACACATTAGACACACTTTCAAGACTACTGCTCACTACTGCTGGATTGCCTCCATTTTATACTTAGGTTGGAAAAATATTAGCGAAAAGCCAAATTTGTTCTCTTTGTTATCCCCATTACCATCAGTTTAAGTTAATGAGATCAATATAATAATATGCTTTTTTATGATTTTTGTGATGCTTTTTAAGGGTCATAAGGGAAGATGGAGGCTCATCATGTATATAACAATTGAGTGCTAAGAAATATAATTATCTCAAATTCTAAAAAATGTTCGTAAGCGGCTAGCTCCACGAAAAACAGACCACAATTGATATCCTATAAACGAGAAAACAGTTAAGAATGTAAATTAGGGATTTTGCCGGTTATTGCTGGGTACATTTCGGTACTTCAGGCAAATCGTTTTCGTTGAAGTTCAAGCCTGGAGCAGCAGGGAAGTCACCTATAGGGTCCTTTGGAGGCAAGCCCTCAGCTTGCAAGAGTTCCAATTTCTTGGAGACCGTATCCTTCTACTCTGAGTCTGAATCATTGTAGTTTGGCGATTCGTAAATGGCAACAATCTCGTTGATATATTTGTGCTGATTATTGTATCGCGTCAATTCCTCAGTAGTTATCTTGTCCTTATTTTCAGAGATCCACTTAGGATACCCATCCGCCAAGTTTTTCATTGGCTAGTAAAGCATCTCTTTTGTGGCTAGTTTAGTAACCATTTCTATTAGTTGTGTGGTTAAGTCGGCTTCATCCTCAGCACCTTCGCCGCCGAGTGAGAGCTGTTTCATTTACAAATTTGGCGAATGCAGAGTGTACTAAGCGTGGAGATTTTGGATGGACCACGGGCTTTGACGATAATTGCTTTGGTGGGCCCAAAAATTTGAATGTTTCTGAAGTATTTGATTGGTTGATTTGGGCTCCTGTTACTCTTGAGAACGTATATTTTTACAGCTTGGAGTTTCTTAGTAAGAAAGATTTATCACGAATTATGGTTCGCTTTGAAGTTGATAATGCAGATGAAATTAGCGAAGAAAATCGTGTTTTGATTACAGCAATGATTCTGAAGTGTGGAGGTCGATTAGTTTGGAAAGAGATTTTTCATATGATGGAGGGCCAATCTAAATGATTTGAGGTCTCTTTTTAATTTTCTATGGGATTTAGTTATCTATCTATCTTTCTATCTATCTATCTATCTCTGGGTATTTATTTATATATCATACTAATAGATCAGTGAATGAATTGATATTTTTGGTGGGGTGAGCTGATGCATATGTCAACCGTTGATCGGACAGCGTGAGGAACACCAGACAAAAACGAAAAAAAAAAAGCATAATACAGAAAAAGGAAAAAAAATCTGAGATGGAATTTAGCCATTAATTATATTCATCCCTCTTGAGACTGGCAGGAATTTACACACTCACATCCACAATAGCAAAGAAAGAAACGAAGAAACACAGAAACACAGAAACCCAGAAACACAGAAACACAGAAAGTTACACACAAGCAAGGGAGATGACCAGCAAATTGCTTGAATTAGCCCCGGAATTAGTAATAAGGATTGGTAAATTAGTTGATCAGAAATCAAAATGGCCCTTACTACAAGCATTTGTTGAAGCGCCACCAAGTTTACTACGAACTATTTGGATGCAATGTTTCCATGCATTTATGTCGCCTTGTATGGTAATTACTGTATTACAGGGAAGAGAAGAATTAGAGTTACCTAATGACGATTTAATTATTAGTAGTGATTGTGGACGATGTGACACTTGGGCATGGAGAATTAATCCTAAAAAATATCCAGAATTCATGAAATCTGAATATAACAATTATGGTAAACAAATTTACTTGGGTTGCTCTGATACTGTTTATAATAGAAATTGTGATCATACAATCATAAGCGATTATTCAATTGCTAACATCCGATTGATTTTCTATTTGATAAATAGTTTTAAATTTGTTGAAGAAGTTGGATTTGAATGTCCGGCAGTTATGGAACAACTTGTTAAATATCATAGCAATCGGTCACAAAATTCAATACCATTTAAAAATTATAAACGAGTTGGTGGGAAGTTAAGTTGGAATTTATTGAAAAATTTGGAGAAACAAGATGTAACATTACCAAATTTGCTGATTTATGAAAATAGTGGGCATATTGTAAATTATTCAAGATTTTTAAGGAGAAGGATTTCCGGTGGTGTAGGGGGAGCAGGAAGTGGTGGTGGTGAAAGGGGAGGGAACACGGTTGTGATTGATAATCTTAGGACCTTAACTTTAGATGATTGTGATAATTTGAATGATTTTTTAAGAAATATTGATAAGCTTGAGTTTAAACAGTTGACGACTTTTCATATACGAAGATCAAATTTTTCATCTTATAATTTAATTAAGTTTCAATTACCTAATCTTAATGAAATACAATTTGAATTTGTTCGAAATATTTTCAAATTTGGCAATTTTGAGTCATTGAAAAATTGTAAAATTATGATGTTTAAGTTTCTTGAAGGGCAGATTAATGATGTCGATATTGATTGTTTAACCGGTTTTGCAAATTTGAAGACATTCGTTATGATATGGAATGATAGATATTTAAAAGCACCATTTGATTTTTTCATCGATTTGAATATTGTTAAACCAGCAATCAATTTAGATCAATTATATATTAGTACTTCACAATTAGCCCTGACTGCTGGATTAGAAAAATTATATAACATGAAAAAATTATCATTTAAAGTAAGCCAATTAACTGAATTTCCTGATTGCCGAAGATTGAAAAAATTGAGGAAACTTGACTTATGTCATTGCAAAATCAGTAGTCTTGGAGATTTTAATATTAAATTGGGAATGAATTTGAAAATATTAAAACTAGATTTTAATCCACATATTGAAATTAAAAATTTTAGAGGGTTGGTAAATTTGCAACAACTTAGTATTAAAGGATGCCATTTGAATCGAATTGATAATCTTGACGAATTGAAAAATTTAAGAGTATTAGTTGGTTCTGGAAATCGGTTTAGAGATATTGACTGGTTGATGAAAGCGTCACCTAGACTTGTTCGAATAATGAGTGATCCAGTTGTTGTTGGGCCGGTCTCAAAGCCATTGCTTAACGAAATTAGTCAATTATTTGATAAATTTAAACGAATCGAACTTAAGATTTATTTTAAAAGTATTGATATTATTGCTGCCGAAAGATGCGGTAGAATTATGAAAATGATGACAAAGAAGTATAAAGGGAGATTAAGAATGGGTTATATTAAGACTTAGATACAACAAAAACAAGCAAAAAAAAAAAGACGAATATTAATATCGAATGACTATTCACGGTTTCATGATTTTGTAAGAGACCCTATCTAATTTGAATTTTTTTCAAATTCAATTCTAGCAACAACATTTTCAGCACTAAAATATGACTTGAAAACGCTTTTCTCACCAGCTTGGCCGAACCATTTCATGGCTAACTTAACGTTTTTAACCACTCCCAAGTTGTTATCATTCATAACCCAATCTACATTTTTCCAATCTAATAATCCTTCATCGAATTTCCGGGGCTGGGCTAAGTATTTTTCTCGAACTTCGTCACTAACTTCCCCGAGAAACATATACATTCCTTTGCCCCACGAATTACTCTCCAGGTCCTCCTCGTACTCTTTAATCCATTGCATGACGCCAATTGATTTCACAGATACCAATTCATTCGAGGGTATCCCTGCTTCCTCGTGGATTTCTCGTAGAATTCCAGCTAACGGCAGACGGTCAATGGTTGCGTCAAGTTTACCACCAATGCCGTTCCAGCAGCCCATCCAAGGTTTCCTTGATCTGTTTAATAGTAGGACATCGTCTTTGTTGTAGAGGAAACAAATGGTGTATGGGTATACTTTGTAATCGAATGTCATGGCGTTGATCTCTGACCACTTTGATTTCTGGGGCGTGCCAATTTTCCTGCTATTTCATTTGCAAAAAAAAAAACCACAGCATTCGGAAAATTGTCGCCGCTCTGCCCCAGGCGGCGCGGGCAGCTGTGGTTGGGAAATCTGTCAGCGGTTGCATCCTTCCATTTGGTTGGCACCGATCTGGAAAAAATAACAAAAGTAAGGATTTCAAAAAAAAAAAAAAAAAATATTGGTAAAGGTCATCGCCATCGCCAACAATGAGTCGAAGCAAATATGTGACCACGTTTATCATTGATCTTTCGCCATGTATGGGCACGCCTTACCATGACGGTACGGAGCTCTCATTTGGGTTAGAATATGTGAGCCATTTGGTTTCTGGCTGGGTGCTTGAAGACTTGAAGACTAAGTACACCACACAAATCCTCGTGTCATATTTTGAGCCATTGAAAAATGATTCGTTTGAAGCTGAAGATAAGAATGACGGGATGGTCGGCTCAGCTGAGGTGGATCTGCTTCACATTGTTGGTCTCGATACAGTTCGAAAGTTGAACCAATTGAGAGCTAGTACGCAGGTTGGAGATCGAATTGCGAATCAAGGGAAACGGTTATTTGGGAGTATATTGAGGGCGGTTCAAGATATTGATAGTTTTGTCGGGCGCAAGAAGTACACTAGGGAGATTGTCGTGGTTACTAATGCCGGAGATTATGACGATATAGGTATGTTTGATGAAGATGAATTTGTTGACCAAGTTCAAGCATTGATTATTGAGAAACGGATTAAATTGACAGTCGTTGGGGTTGGGTTTGAGAATGAGAAAAGAGCCGAATTAGTTAAGAAATGGGAACGGATTGTTGAACTGATCCATGGGGAAATTTTGAGATATGATGATATTTTTAAGAAATTGACAACTCCACAGCCGAGACAAGTTAGTTCATTAGTTGCATTTTCGGGGAGATTTAGAATTGGTGCTGGGTTGGAAGAGATTTTGAATGTTAATGGAGCTGGGAATTTAAATGGCAGTATTAATCGAAGTATGGATACCATTGAATTTGATGTTGAAAGTTATGCTGCCATTAAGGAAGCATCACAAGGTTCTACTAAGGTACAAGGTAAAACCTATTTGAAAAAAATTATAGAGGACCCAAATTGGGATTTTGAACATTATGAGGTGAAGGCACTCACTGAATACGTCATTGAGGAACAACAAGAGGGTGTGGATGAACCAGTGGAAGTTTCCGTCGAAGATGGTGACTGGGAGAATGCTTATAAATATGGAAATGAAAAAGTTCCAGTTAATGCAAGTTTAGAAAAACAATTGAAATACCCCGGTGCTATTCCAGGAATCGATTTCCGAGGAGTCATTAAATTGAAAAAATTGCCTCCATGGTATTTACTTAGTGAACCAGTTTATATTGTTCCAGCTCGAGCAGGAAGTTCAACTAATGAAATTGGGTTTGTTAGTTTATGTGAGGCATTACGTCAACTTGATTCTGCGATTATTGCAAGGTATGTTCCATCGAAAAATACCATTGATGTGAATATGGTTGTTATGATTCCAATTAAATTGGGGAAACCAGGTTCCGCGATGAAATATGCATTAGTTATGAGTAGATTGCCATTTTTAGAGGATGATAAAGTGACATTTTTTTCTAATTTGGATCAGTTGATGACCAGAAATGGCCAAATCATAAAAGAGCACGAGAGTTTATTGCCCACGGAAGAAATGAAAGATGCCATGAAAGCATACATTTTGAAGATGCAATTTAAAGGGGAGCCAATTCAAGCGGATCCGGCAATTCATATGAAACAAGAAGTTATGAGACATGTTTTGAAAGGAGAGGAGAAGTACAGTGAGAGAGAATTAAAATTCATGGAGAATTTAAGAGAAAATTCGAAAATTAATGATGAGTTGTTGGAAAATGCAAAGCCCGAGTTGGAAAAAATGATTGATTTGCTACAAGTTAAGGAGATTGTTAAAACTGAAGGGGAGGAGGATAATAATGATAGTGATGACGATGATGATGATTCGGTTATCGAGATTGACGAAGACGAAGATAAGATGTTGGATGAATTATTAGGGTTGGGGTAAAGTATGTATGTATTATACTATAGGTATTTTTCAGTGTGCTACAAATTGTAAAAAATAGTATGAATTGGATTATATTGAGAGGCGTAACGTCATGGGTCTCATAAAATAATATTATCAAAAAAAGGACAAGGTGGAAGTTTTTTGCAAGCCTGCTTGCTTCTATTCAAGCAGAGCTAGCTTGCTTGTAGAAAAACCTTATATGTAGGTTTTGCTTTAATTTTATATATCAAATTCCATTGGAGTAATGTCTGAAGGTTCGTGATTAACCTTAATACTTTCAAAATCATTGAAAAATGTAAAATCAACAAATTGCTCTTCGCAATCATCACTTGGTAAATCAATAACTTTAAAGTAATCATTAACAAGTTGTTGAGGTTGTTGTTTTTGCGGTTGTTGCTTTGAAATAACTAAATCGTCACCAATAACTGAGGATCTAGAAGTTGAATCTAGATTAAGTAACAAAGAATTAAAGTCATTGTTAGAAGAAGCCAACGAGGAATTCGAGGAAATTAATGATGGAGCAATTGATTCTTGATCAAAAATGTCAACGTCAAATGGTGGAGAAACGTCTTCATTAATGAATCCGTCATCCAACAATAAACGATCTTCTTCGTCTTCATCGTCTTCTCGGTCCTCTTCTTCCTCGAGGTATTCGTGAGTTCGTTTTCTTGAAATAATTTCAAGCTCGTCTTCGCTGTTTGAGTTGCTGCTACCACTAGTACTGCTACTACTGCTGGTAGTCACTTGCTCCCTTAAAGATTTCAAATCACACACAAGTTTGGACAACTCGATTTTAAGAATCGAATTTTCTTGGGTTGCTTTGCGCAATTCGCTTTCAAGAGAATTCGATAATACTCGGTGATTGGACGACGAAGACGATTTCACTATGTTAGTTTGCACCGGGGTTTGGGTAGCAGCAGCAGCAGACGCAAGGCTAGTTGACGAAGATGAAGATGATGAAGACGACAACGACGATGATAATAACGTTGTCGAGGATTGAGTCTGTGATGCTGACGACAAACACTGAGTCAGCGACCCCGAAGATTTGCTTGCGTTCTTCTTTCGTCTACGATCAGCGTTGCTAGCCGAGCTAGGTTTTCGACCCGGCTTTGGCCTTGGAGGTAGCACCCAGGTCTTTGAGGTTTTTATACAAAACGAACCATCATTGTTGTTTGATTTGCTTTTGATATTGGCTGGTTGCTTATTTTGTAATCTTGATATGACTGGAATATTTGTTAGTGATCTTTGTCCGGGGGAGAATGAATGAAAAAAAAAAAAAAGTAAAAAAAAATTTTTTTTCTTGTGGCTAGAGAAAAATAAACGTACGATGAATATTGTTATTATCAGGCATATTGAACAAAAAGAACACTACTGCTATTATTTGTTTTTCAGGTGCCGAGCAACAAAGACAAAATGTACAAATAAATAAGTAGTACTGCGAATTGTCCAAGTATATATATAGATATAGATTTCGTTGAAGAAACTGCGAGCAAAGAAATAGCAAGCAAGGAAGGAAATAATAATAAAATCAAGTACAAAAAAAAACAGCGCGGTGAAAACCATATATAAGTTTATGATATTTCATCCAACATAAAACAGCAGCAGCAGTTGCTGTTGCCAATACTGAAGAAAAAATTTTCTGATTTCTTGTGGATTAGACATTTTTGCATATCTGTGCGGCCGGCGGCATTGATAGGCATCAACAGGCATCGACAAGCGGCGACACCGGGGCCAAATCCGATCTACACCCCCCAGGGTATCGCCATACACACACACTCTGCAGTTTTTGCTAGCGAGAGAATTTTGTGATTCGGGGGTGCCACCAAACCAAAACACCCGACCGCGGGAATTTTTTTTCCACACATAGGCCGGATGTCGGATGCAGCAGCCATCTGCAACTGTCACAGCAACAAACAATCTGCTGGAGTCGTAATTGCCCCACGCAAAAAAGAAGCAATCAATTAATCAATTTGATCTGTTGCCAACCGATAAATAGGTACAGATAATTGACCACATATACTTTAACTGGACTGATTGGGTTTGATTGAATTGCTTGATAGTGAATGCGTCGATCGATCCATCGATCCATCGATCCATCGATATATATATATTTATATATCTATCTATATCCATGTCTATATATCTATATATATATATATCTATCTATATCTATCTATAAATACATAGCACCAAAGGATGAAAGGAGCGTTCTTCAATCCTCCGGCATGGCACGTCCGCTTAATTTAATTAATCAATTGGGAAAACTCGGATGATTTGTTCCATCCAGGTGACCAGCTACGCATGGATGCATAAGCTAAGTTAAGTTAAGTTCGCCTGGTATCTATCGCTGGTCTCACTGGCAATTGTATTAGCAAAAAAAAAAAAATACATTTAATTCACGCGTAACGCGAGGCGGCGGTGCATCTAGCAATAACCGAACATTCCATTCCATCCACATCCACATCCATTGATGCCGGTTGCAACACCCTGTCGTTTCAACGTTTTTTTTTTTTATTTTTTTTTTTTTGGGTTATCCGGTTATGTCGCATTGGTCCAGGTCTCGGACGACCAACTCCGTTCCGCATGGCTGAAGACAGGCTGAAGGCAGGCTGAAGGTAGCCAGGCAACCGCCGCCACTCAATGGCTTAGCTGTGGCCTAGCTTCAGGTACCTCTGGCTTTGTCCATTTGCATGGTGTTACTGCAGCTACTGTCATACATCAGTTACCCCAGACCCGACCCCTCTCTCTCCACTTTGACATCAAACTATAAATAAATAAATAAATACTTCCCATCTGCCAGGGTTTGTAAATGGATATTAATTAATTTGAGTATACGAATATTGATTGCTATGTTGCCCAGATCAACTGTTAGATCAATTATTAGATCGGCGGCCGCTCGGCGGTCTGCCTTTGCTACCAGAGCGTATAGTAGCATCAAGCTTAACACCACCAGAGATTCGTTCTTTGCTAATCATTTAAAACAAGGGGAACAGCCATCCATCACTCCATCATTTATTGATAACACTCTATTCAAATCTGTGTCTAGCGAATGGTTCGATATTCACGATCCGGCCACTAACCAAGTGGTTTCAAAAGTTCCACAATCCACCGATGAGGAACTTGATGGCGCAATTGCGAGCGCTGAGACTGCGTTTGAATCATTTAAACGACTTTCAATCATAAAGCGTCAACAGATTTTATTCAAGTATGTTCAGTTATTGAAAGAAAATCACGATCGTATTGCGTCAGTGATTGTTCTTGAGCAAGGGAAAACCTTCGACGACGCTAAAGGTGACGTCCTTCGCGGGCTTCAAGTCGCTGAATATGCATGTACAATAACTACTGAATTGTTGGGCACTAATTTGGAGGTTTCTAATGATATGGAAACTAAGATGATCAGAGAACCGATTGGGGTCGTCGGCAGCATCTGCCCTTTTAATTTTCCTGCAATGATCCCGCTTTGGACTATACCACTTGTCATCGCTACCGGTAATACCACCGTTGTCAAGCCAAGTGAAAGAGTTCCTGGCGCCTCAATGATTATCGCTGAACTAGCTAAAGAAGCCGGGGTTCCGCCAGGAGTTGTTAATATTGTTCACGGTAAACGTAAAACTGTTAACAAGATCATTGAAGATCCAAGAATCAAAGCAATTACATTTGTTGGTAGTGGCAAAGCTGGCGAATACATTTATACTAATGGCACCAAAAATGGTAAACGAGTCCAAGCTAATTTGGCGGCTAAAAACCATTTGATTTTATTGCCTGACGCCAACAAATCGCAAGCTATTAATGCAATTTTAGGCTCAGCATTTGGCGCCGCTGGTCAACGTTGCATGGCTATATCAGTGTTGGTCACCGTTGGCGATGAAGTGAATCTGTGGTTACCTGAAATCGCGAACCTAGCTAAAAGAACTTTGAAAGTAGGCAGTGGATTTGATAAATCCAGCTCTTTGGGTCCATTAATTTCCCTGGCTGCGTTGGAGAGAACTGAAAAAATCATCAAGGACACGGTTGATAATGGTCAAGCTGAGCTTTTACTTGATGGTCGTGGAATTAAACCTCCTGGATTTGAAAATGGGTATTTTATTGGACCAACCATTTTAAATAATGTCGATTTAAATTCCCCAGCTTATAAAGAGGAAATTTTCGCTCCGGTTTTGTCGGTTATTAATGTTAAAACTTTGGATGATGCTATTGATTTAGTGAATAAGAATCCGTATGGAAATGGGGTTTCTTTGTTTACCACTAATGGAATTAATGCTAAGCAATTTGAAAAAAAAATTGATGTCGGCCAAGTTGGTATTAATGTACCTATTCCTGTACCATTGCCAATGTTTGGTTTCACCGGCAGTAGAGGTTCATTTTTGGGTGATTTGAATTTCTACGGGAAACTGGGACTTTGGTTTTTAACTAAACCAAAGACAATTACTAGTTTATGGAAGGAAAGTTTTAATAAAGCTCCATCGACCTCAATGCCAAATCCAGAATAATCTCGAGATTGGGCAAGACGGGGGGTGGAACCGCTAATTTATATTCTTTCTATAATAGAGTAATATATATATTGTGTAGTTATTTTTCATTTTCACTAAGCAAAGTTACTTACTGTTCAAAGAGGTACTAGGATGACTTCCACGGAAATCACCTCCATGCTCAGTACGATACATCTCCAGTTGCGTGCCACAAGATTCATATTTTCCAGCATCTCCAATTTCTTCAAGTCCGATAAATAAGTAAAGTCTCCAATTCTGGTAGCTTTATTGGAATCTAACGGCCTTTCCAAATTTGTTAAATTAGCACAATAAGGAAATCCTGTTAGGTTACTGTAACCTAAAATCTAATTTTTTCAAATTTGCAAGATTCCCCAAATACCTTGTCACAAGGCGAATACAATAATCTAGTCTTCGGTTAAACTGATGAAAGTGACGCTCCCAGTAAAGTGCCTATCAGCGATGTCTCAGATTCATAGTAAAGATTTGCACTAATTTCGAGCATTATTTCGCCTGGATGGTTAACCATGGTTTAAAACTAACGAATTCGCTTATCTCTGTGTGAGTGAAGTTAACTAGTCCACAAGGTTTCGTATTTTTCCAAGGATCTCTAATTTTTTTATGATGAATAAAGAATAAAGACGATACCACAGCTAAGAATGACAACTGACTCGTTCTGCTCTTAAAGCTGTAGGCTTCGTAATAGCTGGCATGCATTACCTGTAGCGGTGTTTCTAGGACATGCACGCCATGATTAATAATCTTTGTTACTTTCCCGTTATTTATCACTTAGTCTGTCATTCTATTAATTTGTTTCGATATTTGTCAATTTCCTTTGTGATATACTTTATTTGATTTATAGAAAAGTTTTTTTCCATTATTTATTTTTATGCTAGTTTTATCTCATAACAGAGGAGCAATTTAATTGCGCAATTAGCCAGTAGAATTAGTCATTAAAATTCAGAAATAATCTTAGCAAGGATTCTCAATCGCCACTCGTGTGTGATTTAATTGGAACTACTCTTTCATCATATTTTAAGATCAATTGCTATATTTGCAGTGGTATGTTATCAGCGATTGAAGTTTATTTATCCAGGCTGCGTTTTCGCCAGCCCCCCTGTCTCATGCAAACCCTCAGTTTTGTATTTTTCAAAAAAAAAAAAAAAAAAAAAAAAATTGTTCTTTCGTCTTTTCTTTTTTTACATCTCTGAAGGCAAATTTCCATATATTTATATATATAATGACCATTGATAAAGCAGTAGAGTTTAAAAACTTGGGAAATGCTAGCCTCAAAGCCAATGATTACCCAGGAGCAATAGCCCATTACACAAATGCTATTGAACTTGATCCTAACCAAGCAGTTTTCTACTCGAATCGAGCACAGGCAGAGATCAAATTTGAAGAGTATGGTCTGGCTATTGAAGACGCTAGCAGAAGTATTGAACTAGATCCAAATTATATTAAAGGTTACTACCGACGTGCTGTGGCGTATACTGCAATTTTCAAGTATAAAGAAGCACAGAAAGATTTGAAGTTGGTGTTGAAAAAAGTGCCTAATGATAAAACTGCATTGCAATATAGTTCGCAAGTTACAAAGATATTGAAACAGTTGGCTTTTGAAAAAGCTATCCAAAGTGATGACGCTCCAACTGCTATAAGTACTATTGATTTTAAATCAATATTAAACGAAGAATCTAGTGAATTGCCCCAACTTGAAGTAGAAGTTTTGAATGTTAATAGCAAGAAAGAACAAGAGATTAAAGTAAGTGGATTAAATCAAGATTTTATAGATAAAATGATCGAGATGTTTAAAAATGGTGGGAAATTACCTAGACTTTATGCGTTTGCTATAATTATTGCTGCTAATCAATTATTTGAGAAAGAGCCTTCACTCGTGGAGATTTCTTTACCAGGAATACTAAAGAATGACAGCAGTACAAATGTTTTGGAAGGAGTGGAAAAATTAACAGTATGTGGTGATACCCATGGGCAATTTTATGATTTGTTAAATATCTTTGACAAATACGGTAAAGTTAATCATAAACATGCTTATTTATTTAATGGAGATTTTGTTGACCGTGGTAGTTGGTCAACTGAAATTGCATTTTATTTATACGCATTAAAGATAGTTTATCCTGATAGGTTATTTATTAATCGAGGAAATCATGAAACCAACGATATGAATAAAGTTTATGGGTTCGAAGGTGAATGTAAGGCAAAATATAATGAGAAAATTTATCAACTATTTTCACAAAGTTTTGGCTCATTACCAATGGCTACTTTAATTGGTAATGATTATCTAGTAATGCATGGAGGTTTATTTTCAGATGAAAACATTACGATTGAACACATCAAAAAAATTAATCGATTTAATTCAACTCAACCACCAAAGGAAGGAATTGCTATGGAATTATTATGGACTGATCCTCAAGTTAAAAATGGAATATCAGAAAGTAAAAGAGGAATAGGAATGCAATTTGGCCCTGATGTTACTGAAAAATTTTGTGAAAAAAATAATTTATCAGGGATTATTAGATCTCATGAAGTTCGTGCTAATGGATACGAAATTGAACATAATGATAAATTAATCACAGTATTCAGTGCTCCTAATTATTGTGATGCAACTGGTAATTTAGGTGCCGTTATTGATTTCACTGATTCAAATGGGAAATTTGAATTACAGTATCATCAATTTGATGCAGTTCCTCATCCAGATATTGGACCAATGGCCTATGCTAATAATTTTGGATACTAATTAATATTAAATAATATTCTAGAATTTTTTATTTTGTAATTAATTTCAATTCTGTTTCCATCTTATCAATTTGTTTCTTGGTTTCCAATAGTGTTGAAATTGTTTCAGTTAATTTATTAAATTGATTAACCACTTTATCAGTAACGATAGCTGGTCTTGCAGAAAGATTCAATTCATTTAATACACCATTAACTTTAGTTTGTATAGTAGGTTTATAACTAGCAATCTTGGATGATCGTAAATGAACCCCTGGTTGTAATTTCTCTACATGATATGATAATCCATAAGCTGCTTCATCTTCTTTGGTCAACTTTTTAGCTAATAATTCAGCAACTGGGTCATTGTTATCATTGTTGATAATCATGTCTGGTTTTGCGCTAACAGGAGTAGTTGGTTGAGAGGGCGGTGGCAATTGTGGTTGCTGAGGCGGTGGCAGTGAATCTTCAGGTTTACTAACATTTCGTTTCTTGGTTTTATCAGAAAACATCAACGCATTGTAAAGCTGTTGTAAGCCTTGACTAGTTAAATATTGGTTAATGTTTGCTGAAGATGATGGGGCATCAAGTAAATTTAAAAGAGCAGCTCTTTCAGATAACATTTTCTGAGCGGCTTGTTCGAATCTTCTAGCTTCAATTACTAACGATTCTTCTTCAGCAATTTCTGCTGGACTTCTTGCTAACAATCTTTCCAAATATTTCTTCCGTTCCTCTTCTTTCAATTTATCAAAATTACTTAACATTTCAATTAACTTGTTCTTACTTTCATCAAGAATACCCGCTTCTTTTAGTAACTTGTTCTCATCAGTTAAAATCTTCTCACATACATAATAAAATCTCTCTTTCAATTCCTCTAAGGATCGTTTTGATTTTTCGTATCTGTCATTAATTATAAACCATCTCAAATCATACAAATTACATAACTTAAACAAATACTCAGTCTCTTCAAAATCCCATTCTTTTTCTTGCTCTTCCTCATCATGAGATTTTATCAATCTTTCATAAGTTATCAAGTCAAAAATTGGTAATTTTAGCTTTTGATTATACTGTTCAAATGCGTACTTCTCCTGAGAAACACCCAAACCTTTAACCCAATGATTCAATTCTAACCCATCATTTCTTGAATTATTTTTGAATTTAACCCATTTCCATGAACTTGGCTTACTCTTATTATTACCATTATTGAATCTTTGTTTGAATTTTGATGCTGCCTGCAATTGAATAGCTGGTGAATTCTCCCCTAATAAATTATATAATTCTCGATTCAATCCAGTGATTTTCGCTCTTGGGGGAATACTGTCAGGTTTCTGCTTCTTCTTTGGTGGCTGTCTTTGAACATTAAACACGTCAAGAATATCTGAACTCATCGCAATAATCGTTTTTTTTTATTTATTTATTTATATGTAAAACAATTTCTTTTAATTAATAATATTTCATTTTTTTCATTTTTATGGATATTTGAATATGCAACCGGGTGACCCCTTCGAGCGAGTCCCCTGACCATCCGTCAAGGAGTGGGATTTTCTTCGTACCGTTTTCATTTTAATTCGGAATTAACTTTGACGACCTCAAATAGATTTAAAGAGAATATGGATCCATCGTCAAGAATGAGTAAGAATTCGATGAATACAATCGAATCAAGTGTCACTAGACTTTTAGTGGCGACAAAGCATCTTCTTGAAAGTTTAACCCAATGGGCTCGTGGTTCAGCTACTGAAAATGATGTTCTGAACGCCTATGTTCAATTAGGTGGTGATTTCAAAGTGGCTTGTCGAGCATTTTCAAATGCTGGAGTTGGCGTGAGTGATTTAGGTGATGTTCCTCATTCTTTGAGGGTTGTATTAGAGGAGGCGTTATGTGAGCCGCCAACGCAACAAAGTTTGGATAAGTATTTGCCTACGATTCGTCAAATCATCGTGACGCTATTGAAAAACTTGAAAAGCAAACAGAAAGAAGTACAAAGTATTAATCAACGACAACAACAGGCGCCACAACAGCAACAAGAGCAACAACAGCAACAACTACAGGCGCCACAACAGCAACAACAGCAACAGCAACAACAGATCCAGAGGGCTTCATCTACTCCGGCTCACAGACAAAAACAGCCCCACGATCTTCAACAACAACAGCAAATAGTAAATGATAATGGTAGTGGTGAAAAATCTTCGTTGCCTAAGCAACGAATGGAAAGTTATCGAGCGTTATCTGAGGGAACCCATCAATTGCAACCGCCTCCTCCAGTGCATCAATCTGAAACCAAACAAACGCCATCCCCGGTGCCTACAGTTATTGTTACTCCTGGTGAATCATCGGCAAGATCATCTGGTGGTAATGATGCCGGGGAAGAATCAGATGCGATGAAACAATTACAACAAGGAGATTCATTGAAACGACGAGCTTCAAGAAGATTTAGCGCTTATCAATACGCAAAGTTGACTAAACAATCAGAAATGCCTTTACCTAAGGATATCAATGAATATCAGGATGGCGGTGACACTTCAAATGCATCAATCACCATTACCACCAACCAGGCAATACCTGAAAATAATAATGATATTATTATTAGTAATGCCATGCCCCAAGCAGATAAAAATTCTGATAGAAGAAGTATATATTCTGAAACTTCAAAATCTTTAACTCAACTTTATTTGAAAATTAATAATCGAACGAAGAAAGTAGGGGTTAGTTATCCTGTATCATTCAATTCATTGAGATTATTATTTATTGAAAAATTTGCTTATTCACCTGGTGGAGATAGTTTCCCTGAAATTTATATTCAAGATTCCATTACTAGTGTACCCTATGAATTAGAAGATCATTTACTTAATGATGTGAAAGACGGATCAATTATTTCATTGAATGTATTGGATCATTCAAATACTGAATTAATTAAAGGATTAGAAAGACAAGTTAGTAGTTTACAAAATCAAATGAATAAAATGCTGGAGACTTTAACCACTACAATCACCGAACAATTATCAAATATAACTAAAGAGGTAATCACTCACCAAAATAATGATAATAGCAATAATAACCAAAGTTCGCCAAAACCAGCATCAATTTTTTTATCGAATTCAAATAGCAACATAACAATGGCAAATAAGAAGTTTGAGAGAAATGATATTAATGATATTAGAAGAGATATCTCGATTATAAAGCAAATTTCTTCAGAGAATAAATTAGAATTTGTTAAATTGATTAAAGGGTTAATTGAAGACATTGAAAATTTCAAAAATTCAGAGTTTGATGTGTCTAGAACTGCTAATCGTAATTATATGGAAAGTTGTCATGGTAAACTTTCTGAAGATTCTGATGAATTACTAACTAAAGTTGATGATTTGCAAGATGTTATTGAAGCCCTTCGAAAAGATGTTGCTCAAAGGGGCTCAAGGCCTTCTGAAAAACAATTGACAATGGTTAAAAAGGATATTGATAATGCACAAAAGGCAATTAATGTTATGCATGAATATATAGTTACAGAAAAGCCAAACTGGAAATCAATATGGGAAAAAGAATTAGATGTTGTTTGTGAAGAACAACAATTTTTCAAATTACAAGAAGATTTAGTGGATGATTTAAAAGAAGATTTATCAAAAGCTTTGGAAACGTTTTCATTAGTTGAACATGTATCTAAAGAACATCAAAAAAACAAAAAAAATAGTAGTGGTAGTGCTAGAATTCGTCAACCAAATTTACCATTAATTGAACCTGGACAAAGTATGGAAGGAATTCGGGATGCCATGTTGAGTGAAGTTGCAGCTTTAAAACCAAATCATCAAAATCGTTTAGATGCAATTGAAAAAGCTGAAAAAGTTCGAGAAAAGGAAAAGCAAGCTAGATTGAAAAATAAATTTGAGGAGGAATTAGGTGGGTTTGTTGATGGTAAAAAATTGAAAAAATCTGGTGGGATTCAAGAAACTGAAAGAATTCGTAGAGAAAAAGATGAACAAAATTTAAAGAATTCTTTTGCAGTTTTCTAATCTCATTTTGTTTATATTTTTTTTGTAATTCTAGGACATTTTTCTTGATGAATACACGATAAGCTATTATTATTATTATTATTACTGTTATTATTTTATATTATATTTTTTTTTCCATTTGGTTATCTTTCGCTTCAAGTCTCCTGGACTGTTTTGATTTATATTTAATTGTTTATCCCATTTCATTGCTTCATAATCATCACCGTACTTTTCAGACAATGTTTGTAACCAAACTTCTTCTCTTGTCGATTGAAATCTAGGGGCAGTTATCGTTGGTCTGTTAGCGTACTCTTCTAGTTGCTCAACAACCTTAGTCTTTGGTTTAGCTTTAGGTAATTCTTCATCCTCATCAAATTGGCTTTCGCCGTATTCAACTTTCACAATATTTCCATCTTCATCTCGAATAATTCTTCCTTGGCCAGCACCAAGAGAACCTTTGAATTCTTCTTGACCTTTCCCTTCCTCGCTATCACTCTTATCAAAGTCCTTTTCCTCCCCACCAGCAGGCTTCTCTAGCTTAACAGACAATCCTAACTTCTTATAATTTTGCGCCATAGTAAGGTTATAATCCCAATTAGCAGCAATGATTGGGTTACTTTTAATATTAATCTTTCGATGCTTGTCCTTGACTCTTCGGGTAGCTTTACCCACTGAAGATTTTCTCATCTTTCTCTTTCTAACTGAAGTCATTTGGTAGTTATTTGTCCTTTCTATTCTATAAAGAATCTATCTGTATTTGCTATTTAAAAAAAAAAAAATTTTTTTTTCTATTTTTCGATGGTCCTGCAATGTTATGCGATGCTGTCGTGATATATAAATATATATGCATTATTTACCCTGCCTCCTGAGTTCCCTTGATTTTTTCAAAGAATGGAAAAAAAAAAAATTTAGACAAACAACAAATAGAAAAATAGTGAAAAATTTTTCAGAAGTGATTGTCAAAGGGATCATCATCAATCAAAGAAGAAAAAAAGAAAAAAAGAAAGAAGAAGACTAAAGTTTGTTTTTTTTCTTTTGTGACCGAGCGACAACAAAGTGAAAATATAAAAATATAAAAATTGAATAACAACAACTAGAAAAATATTCGAAAATAAAATTGAAAATAAAATTTAAAAATATCAATTGAAAATAAAAGAAAATAAAATCAGTCAATTAAATCAAAACAAAAATGAGCGCCGAAGAAGAAAAACAACAACAGCCAACAGAACAAATTGAAGAAACATCAACTGAAGAAAAACCAAAGTTAACTAAAGAGGAACTTCAAGAACAACAAAAAGAAATTGATTCTCGTAGTATCTATGTTGGTAATGTTGATTATAGTGCTACACCAGAAGAATTGGAAAAGTATTTTAATCCATCAGGAGTGATTAATAGAATTACTATCTTGTATGATAAATATACCGGTCGTCCAAAAGGTTTTGCTTATGTTGAATTTGCTGCTAAAGAATCAGTTTCAAATGCATTGGAAATGAATGAATCTGAATTTAAAGGGAGAAAATTAAATGTCACTGAAAAGAGAACTAATATCCCTGGTTACGCTAGAAGAGGTGGTTTTAGAGGTGGCAGAGGCGGTTTCCGTGGCGGCAGAGGTGGTTCATTTAGAGGTGGTCGTGGTGGCAACTTCAGAGGTGGTTCTTTCAGAGGCTCCTTTAGAGGGGGTTCCTCCTTTAGAGGTAGTACCAGAGGTGGCGCCAGAGGTGGTGCTGCTACTGGTGCTTATAGCGGCGGTAAATCTGAATCAAGCGAAGAGAATAACAAAGAATCTGAATCAAAGAATGATAATGAGTAAATGTTCTGTTAATTTTTTTTAATAGTTTTCTTTTTTTTGTTTTTGTACATAAATGTTTTTATTTTGCTTTATCTTTTGTTATTATTATTTTTTATTATGGTGAGAGTCATTAATTTGATTATCTTAGCTACTAATAATTAATATAACTAACCTATATTATTCTCTCGAATTTTTTTTTTTTGTCTTTTTTCCTTTTTTTTTAATAGATTTTTTTTTAAATTAATTGCAAGCAAAAGCTGAGATATATATATTATATATATATTATATACTTATTATGTACAGGCTTCAGTTTTTAAATTATGTATATGATAGTAGAATGTCGAATCTTGTAATATGGTACATAAATTCTTTTGGTTCGTTGGACTGCTGGTTCTTTCGCCAGCCTAACAGCCCAGATCATCAGGTTTCCATACCACTTTGTTTTTAGAATCAAGATTACTCCAATGCTTTAGTCGTTTCCTACCAAATTTACTAACTTCTCGTAATGCCAATATACTATCATCGGTTTCCCAAGATGACCAATTTAATCTAGCCTTCTCAAGTAAATATTTAAAATATAATCGTTGTGCAGTTTCCTTCTGTAATTCAGATACTTTGTAGCGAACAGACCATTGAGTTTCTGCTGAATCTAACGTAGTATATTGCCCATGGAATGGTTTTCCATCAAAGAAATGTTCAGCAGTTATTCTGAATCCATGAGCATGTAAACTGGTCTTAGTATTTACTTCATGGAATATTTTCTTTTGTTGAAACTCTTTCTGTTTTGCAACTTTTGGATCAAGTTTATCCTTGACATTTCTATTTTCATCAATTGTATCAATAAGCTCTTCATCACGTTTCTGGCCGATCTCTTGTATTGCAGAATATTGATCTGGTGTTAATGGTGCAAATATGACATATAATCCACTGCCATTTCCCTTTAATATTAATCTGAATGAATTCGCAATTGGATTTCGTGATAAATACTTGTTAATTATAAGATCTAATATATCCTCTAACATTTTACAACTAAAATTCATTTGCTTCTCAGAAACTAGACTGCCAACTTTTGAATTATAATCATGTAAATCAAATATTGGCTTTTCATCATCTTCGATCAGTGGTGGAGTAAAACTATGAAATATGCTATCCATTTCGCTTAATGGAATATATTCAAACCCAAAGATTTTTTCAATGTTATGATAACATACAAATATTCCATCCATATTTCCTAATCTTGCTTGGAATGAATATTTCAACATTGTAGTTCTAATTAAATCAAATTTCTCTCGTTCATAGCTTTCGAATTTTCCATGTCTTTTGAAAATTTGATATCCACTTGTACTACCCATTTCATTTTGAACATATTTCAAATCATTTCTAATAGCACAAACTGCTCGACTTTTCAAATCAAAAGTTCCAGTTCCCGGTAGTCTACCATCATAACAATCCAATTGAGATCGAATTAAAAATTTTCCAATTTTCGCATAATGATAGTTTTCTGGCTCTCTTTCGATCACTTCTGATTTATCATCTTCAGTCGCCTTTGCATTTTCTTTTTGCATTTCATCTTTCTTTAATACATATTTTTTCAAAAACTCATTCTTTTCTGTAACTAGCAATTTTTCAAATGGAATTCCCAAAACTGACAAAATGGTATCTGTATCAGATGATTTATCGGCATCAATTGAAAATATCCTTTGATTTTTATCAGTTTTATCACCTTCCGCACAACTAACAATCACAGTGGCTGCACTTCTGATCCCAGTCGCAAATTTCGCTGATCCGTTCGAAAAACCTCTTGAAATTGTAGAAATATTTGGCGGTCTCATCCCTGATAAGAAAAAATGAAGTTGACATAATAAACCAGTCATCGAACTAGTGGAACTATAGAATTGAATTCTGCTGTTCTTGCCATAGTTGTTGTTGCTTTTCAGTTGGCTTTTGTTCAACTTCTTCGAGAGTTCCAATAGCACTTTATCTTTTCGTGACGGGATATAAGGGGTCACTTTATTAAAATCAAACTCTTCATAGTTAATGACATCTTGTAAATATGGCGAGAAATTATATACTCGAGACCTGAAATCCTGTAATTGGTGATACACGTTGGGCTCAAAACATACTCTTGACAAATTGTGCGATAACGTAGGCAATTCCCCTTGCTCATTTGGCGGTTTAACAGGCTGATATTTCAAATTAAAGTCATGTATTATTCCAGTAAATAGATCCTTTTTAATTTTCATCGATTCGGGTGGCTTTGAAGATAGCAGAAACTTTGACACGCCTTCGGTCCTGCTCTCTGATATTCTATTCGTAAGTTCCACTTGCATACTCTTAGGCAATATTTTTTTCGCATTAAAGGTTCTTCTTCTCATCTGCTTCCTCTGTATTGCTAGCTCTTTAGTAAGTCTGCCGTCATCACTTTTCCCATATCTATTCAAGATTGATTTGGCAAACGACTCATGTTTGGGTTCTTTTTCTTGAATTACAGTGACATTAAGCCTTTTCAATACCAAATATTTATTTTTAGGAACCTGCGACCTCCTCCATAGCCTATTATTCATGTCCGGTGTATATCAAACGAAAGACTTGTTTTTGTTAATGGGCTCAATTTATTTATTTTCACCACAATAAAAATTATTGTGAGCTCATTAAGCTCATCTCAACTTTCAAAATTTTTTACATATGTCGTGCGTTTAGCAAGCTTTTATTGATCTGAAAAATTCACGGTCGGGTGATCTTTGTTGGCCGTTTATAGAAAATAATCCAAAAAAAAACCGAACAGCTCAGCAGAACACTTTTGGTTTGCCTCAGTTTCCCTCAATTTACGAATAGAAAAAGAAATCAAAATCAACTCACAAGTTGGGAATAATTATCAATAATACACTTATTGTTTCCTAAAAATAAAGTGCTGATAAACGACATTGAATCAGCCCCTATTGTTACAATTATATCATGTCTCATAAAAGAAGAGCTTACCCGAAAACTGGGTACCTGTATCAACAACAAGCTCCAGTGACTCAACCTCAATTAGGTGGGTATGATCAAACATATAACGCTGGTGCAGCATACCCTGGCCAAGGAGCTCCAGATGGTTCTGTTGGTGGTGGTGCTGCCGCAGGTGGTACTTACAATCCAACAGTTGATGCTGGTGCTCCATATTTTAATCCTGCTACTACTCAAGGAAGTATTTATGGTGGGCCCGCCGCTTCTAACAATGGTGGCGTTAATCAGGTTACACAAGGATTTCAATCAATGAACCTTGGTGGTGGGGCACCAACTCAAGGTTATCCTCAACCAGATTTCCAACAGCAGGCTGGTCAATATGGTCAGCCACAACAACAGCAACCGCCACTACAACAGCAACAATTTCAACAGCAACAGGCGCAACAACAGCAACAATATCAAGCGGCGGCTGGTGCTTATGGATTTGGTCAAACTACTGGAGTTGCTGCAAACAATCAACTTTACCCAACTGATCTCTTGAGAGATTTACCACCTCCAATTAATGATTTGTCATTACCTCCTCCTCCAATTGTTTTGCCACCAAATGCGTCAGTTACTCAAAATCCTGAATCTAACTCTAGCCATGAGTATTTCAGATGTACTTTGAATTCTATGCCAAGCACCAATTCATTGTTGAAAAAATCTAAATTGCCATTGGCTCTTATTGTTAGACCTTATGTTTCATTGCATGATTCTGAAAGACCAGTACCAGTGGTTTCTGATACTTTGATTTCTCGTTGTCGTCGTTGTCGATCTTATATTAATCCATTTATTTCATTTGTTGAATCTGGTAGAAGATGGAGATGTAATTTCTGTAATTTATTAAATGATGTGCCTTCTGGATTTGATTATAATGGTATTACTGGTCAACAACTTAACAGATTTGAAAGAAATGAATTGAATTATGGGGTTGTGGAATTTGTTGCTCCGCCTGAATATATGGTTAGACCTCCTCAACCTTTAGTGTACGTTTTCATTTTGGATGTGTCTGCTCAAGCTGTTAAAACTGGTTTACTTGCTATTTCTGCTAGAACTATATTAGAAAGTTTGGACAGAATTCCAAATAAAGATGAAAGATCTAGAGTTGCCATTTTAGCTGTTGATTCCTCTTTACATTTTTTCAATATTCCAACCAATGCTGATAATAAAGATGAACAAGGTGAGGTAGATGATGAAGAAAAAGAATTGCCAGAACCAGAAATGTTGGTTGTTTCTGATTTGGATGAACCATTTTTACCAGTTCCTGATGGATTATTAGTCAATTTGGCGCAAGCTAGATCAAGTATTGAAAAATTATTGATGGGTATCAATAATATGTTTGTTAATAATTTGAATCCAAAATTTGCCTTGGGTCCTGCATTGAAATCAGCTCATAAATTAATTCAATCGATTGGCGGTAAAATTGTTGTTATTTCAAGCACATTACCAAATATTGGATTGGGACAATTAACTGCTAGAGATGAAGAATCTGTTAGTGGTAAACCAAAAGAAGCTTCAGCTCTATTGACTAATAATAATTCCTTTTATAAATCATTTGCTGTTGAATGTAACAAATCACAAGTTACTGTTGATATGTTTTTGGGTTCTCAAGGATATCAAGATGTTGCATCATTATCTAATTTGCCAAGATACACTGCAGGTCAAACTTATTTCTATCCAGCTTGGTCTGCTACGAGAGAAGAAGATGTTACCAAATTGTCTAAAGAATTATCTAATCATTTATCTATGGATATTAGTCTTGAAGCAGTTTTAAGAGTTCGTGGGTCTAATGGTCTTAGAATGTCAGCATTTTATGGTAATTTTTTCAATAGATCCCTGGATTTATGTTCATTCCCAACTTTTCCAAGGGATCAATCTTATGTTATTGAAATGTCCGTTGAGGAACATATTTCTAAACCAACTGTTGCTTTACAAGCTGCCATTTTACATACTACTTCATTTGGTGAAAGAAGAATTAGAGTTTTAACTTTGACGATTCCAACTACTCAGAATATTAATGAAGTATATGCATCTGCAGATCAATTGGCAATAACTAATTATTTCATTCATAAAGCTGTGGAAAAAGTGTTATCACTGTCATTACAAGAATCAAGAGATTTATTGAATAAATATTTGACTGATATTTTGGGAGTTTATAAGAAAGAATTGGTTGCTGGTAACATTGGCACTTCATCACCTTTACAATTATCGACTAATTTAAGAATGTTACCACTTTTATTGCATGCTGCTCAAAAACATATTGGCTTAAGAAATGGTAGAGTTCCATCTGATCATCGATCTACCGGTTTGAATTTGTTATCATCTGCGCCAATTCCAAAATTGATTAAAAGCATATATCCAACGATTTATTCTTTACACGATATGGCTGATAATGCTGGTTTGCCAGCAGAATCCACTGGTGAAGAAGGAGATGAAGAAGAACTATCAGCTAAGGCCGGAGAGATTGTGTTACCAACCCCAATTAATGCTACTGCTGCTGCCCTTCAAAGTTATGGTTTGTACTTGATTGATAACTCTACTGAATTATTCTTATGGGTTGGTGGGGAATCAGTTCCTCAATTAATTGAAGATGTCTTTGGAGTAGGTGATGTTTATCAAATTAATGTTGGCAAATCAGAATTATCAGTTATTGAAGAATCCGAATTTAATGTGAGAGTTCGGAACATTATTGGGAAGATTAGGGAAGATTATTCTTCAATTACTTGGCAAAACTTGTATATTGTTCGTGGTGGTTCACCAGGTGAACCAGTTGCTCAGAATAACACTAAAGATTTGATTGCGTTGAGAATGTGGGCTTTGAGTCAAATGGTGGAAGATAGATCTAATAATACTGCAAGTTACCGTGAATACTTGGGTAGTTTGAGGGAGAAGATTGCCAATTAGGGCAATTTCAAAAAAGATAAGAAATAGCAACCAAAAAAAAAAAAAGAAAAAAAATAGGCTAAATAAATATTTGAATAGTTGAATGTACCAGAAAACAATTTGAAATTAACAAGACGTTTTGTAAAATCGAAATTAAATTAAGAAGATATATATATAAATGTATTAAATTCTAACATAAACTTCTCCCACTCGCGTTAGGAAATTCTTTATAGAAGATCTCAACTCTTGAGGTACTTGTTTGTCCAAAATATTCAAAATTAAATCGTACATGATTGGACAATGTTTGATGAAATCATCTTCATCTAATTCGTAATACCCTTGCAAAATTTCAACCACCACAGGTCTCCAAGTATTGATGTTACGCAGTTTCGAACTTTCATCCAATGAAATATAATTCTCAATGATTCTAACGCAAAGTGGGATTAATTTTGATAATAATTCATGCTTTTGTGTTTCATTCGCTTTGTTACCATCTATTAATAACCTGAAAATTATGTTAATGTAAACTCCTGAAGATGACGATTCTTGTTTTAACAAATTTGGTAATCTTTCAATCACACCAGAATTCCAAAGTCTAACTCGTAAATTGTAATCTTCATTAAATTCATGAGAAAATTTATATGATCTTTCCAATACATCAATGATTTCCAATAAATTACTAATTGGAATTTGATTATAGAAATTTTCATCTTCAAATAATTCAGAAACTGTCTCAATCATCAATAATTGTAAAACGCATTTAACTACAATTATTCCTTTATCGTTTTCCTTCATTTTCTTGAGATCAGCACCAGATTTATGCTTTATCTCAGAGTTGCTATTGTCAGCCTCTCCATTATTATTGTCGTTATCATTATTATTAATGACAACAGTATCGGTAGAATTGTCTAACTCTAAAGATTTATTGATATCACCATTAGTTTCTTCAGAAATTTCCACTTTGTTAAACTGATCTTCAATTGGCAGGTGACCATTACTATGCACTTCTTCTCCTTCTCTTTCAATTCGAAGTGGATCAGCCAAAAATAACTCAAAAGCAGTAGTGTTTTCAAACAATTGCTTCAAAGTCTTCGTCACTTTATGCCAATCAGAATCAGTAAATTTCCCTAAATTATCCAACAACAATGTTTGTAAACAAGATCTACCAATTCTTGAAATTGTATCGTTCTCCTGTAAAATACATGAACATAATAATTTCAAATACCCATCAAGCATTGGCAATAAGGTATCAAAATGAGTGAAAAGTGCAACCATGTTTTTCAACGCTTGAATTAATGTGGTCGATAACCAAACCGATAATTCATCATGACTGTTTAATTGACCCCAATGTTGACTTAAAACTCCAAATATTGGGAACAATAATTTTTTACAAATTTCTTCCCAAATTTTTTCATCAAAGCTACCACCGTATTCAACCAAAACATCGAATAAATGGTTCAAGGATATTGATCGACTTTCCAAATCAGAGTTTTCCAAAATGATTTTCGAATAACCTTCCAAAACTGGGTAAAATTTAATTGTTTCTGAACTGACTTGATTCGCAACCGCATTTTTAATTGAATCGCCACCACTGTCGTTATTGTCATTATTATTACCAAGTTTTTGAACTTTTCTAATCAACCCCCTCATATCAGAAATAGCATGTAAACTGACCTTTTGATTTCTTTCATTGCACGCCAAATTAGTGTAAGCATCAACCAAATTGGAAAATGCATCTTGAAAATAAATTTCTTCAAAGTACTTGGTGTTAAGTTTATTAAGCATTTCGTAACCTTTTTTAACAATTTCATCATTTACATCTTGACCAGCAATTCCAAGCAATTTAAAAACAGTAACCCAACCAGATTTTATCTTCTCAGATTTAGCTAATATCATATTGTCAATACATTCCAAAACCATTAATTTAGGTTCAACTTGTTCAATGTTTGCCAAAATATAAGAGAACGGTTTCAAGAAATCTTTTTGAAATTTAAAGTAAGCCAACTCCTCAATTTCAAAAAATCTCATCGATAATTGTCTTAATGAGTCAAGCGCAAATATCACAATATTGAGATTTGAATTACATCCAATTTTATTAAATGCTTCGCCCATAACAACCCACAATTTCGACCATTCCACCCTAATTCTACTCATATTATAATAACAAATATCAACCATCTTTTGAAGTGAAAATATTCTCGGATTGGCACTGTTACCTGATGACTCAACTTCGTCTAATGCAACCTCACTTAATGCCTTAACAAAAAATGTAATTGCATCGATGTTTAATTTATCGGTGTTAGCAAATATCTTGTCAATTTTCACAGTCAATTCAGTGGAATCTAACAAAGTAGCAATCTCTGGCTGTAGTTTTTGATTGGCATGATGAAGCTGAGCCAATTCAGCTGGATTTGTTGTCTTTCGACTGAAAAATTTAGTATTAAATGATCTTGAACTTTCAGCAGATGCTCGTTTAGCAGAATCCGAATTTCTTTCAACTTTTGCGTTTAACAAATCTGGAATATTCGAAGCATCAACACCGTGAGCAATCAATTGTAATCTTTCAAGTTGAGAAATGAACATTAAAATATCAGTCCAAGAGGAATTAATGTAATTACCATCAGTAACACAAATATTTAACAAAATATTAATAGCGTCAAGATTCTTGTACTTAATTTCTTCAATATTATTTAGGTTGGTAAATTGAAGCAATGCATTGATAAATGAAGTCTTGGCATCTTGCAAATCAAAGATGCACGAAATTTTAATTGATAATTTGATACCTTCCAAACATAATTTTGCAATTTTCTTGTTATCAAATTCTTTGAAACTTGGAGTTAAAGCAGCTAAAAATGACATCCATAAATTATCAAAAATGGATTTCACATGTTCCACATGATTTGCACTGAAAAATTTAGCTTTCTTATAATTGGTCTGAATGCCATTTGATTTAATTGCCTTCTCGGTCTTTGAAGAGATTTCTCTAGCAGCTTGAATATAGTAATCTTTGTTAAGGTTTTTGTTAGAAAATAAATTTGGCAAACCAGAAGAAGCAGTTGCAACCGCAGAATTTTTGGTGCCAGTAATTAAAGCATGATGCTGTTCAGATTCCAATATGATTTCATTACTGGCAATGTCATTATAAATATCCTCCAATAATTGCCTTGGTAAATCTCTACCATCATCAATTCCAGAATTATTCTTCACAAAGTCTTCCAAAGTCATTCTTGATTTCACTTGATTATTATGTTGATCAGTGTTTAACATGATAACTGAATAAGACAAAATATACAAAGTTTCAGCTTGAGCAAACACGCTATTTGGATGTGTCTTGTAATAAGTTTCAGCGAATTTTAACATAAATCTATCAATTTTTTGAGATTCACCAGGTAATCTAAAACTTTGCAAATATAATCTCATGGCATCAACAAACTTCATTCCACTGAAATTAAAGGAATCAACAAAAGAATGCATAACTTCAATGTTATAATCGTCGCCTTCACCCAAATATTCACCCAAGACTTCTTTATCGAAAATATTGTTATTAGAAATTAAAAACTCAGCAACGTCTTTTGGTTCTTTTGATTTTATGAACCCACTTTGAATCAATTTTTCAATTCCTCTTTTGGGCTTGTAATTGAATAACTTAGCATACTCTAACAACATTGTCTTGCGTTTCTTTAAAGATTCAAATTCAGTTGGATCATCTAAATCAGGAGTGCTAACATTACTTGAACTGATATCATTACTACTGTTGCTATTGCTATTATTAAGATTAATGTTTGTATTAATTGAAGTTGTAGGAGATTGAGGTTCTTTATTGTTGTCCATAATACTAGAAGATCTTCTTCGAGGTCCACTAACAACTCTTTGATGTTCATCATTAAGTCCCTTATTCGACCAGCCATATAAACTTCTCAATATACTAACAATACAATTAAGAGAAGTAGAATCATAAGTGTCATTGTTGTTCGTACCTGCAGAAGTGTCATTACTGGAATCATTTTTTCTTGAAGCGCTATAATTTCTCAAATTATTGTTTTCATTTTTGATCAAAAAATTTATAATTGACTCAATAGTGTTTGGTTTATGCTCAGAACAATCAAAATTCAAATAAAATTCAATCAATAATCGTGGATCATTAGCTAATTTAGCAACAATTGACAAGAAATATGATTTCTGGAAATTACTTGATAACGGCATTTCCACAATTGGTAAAAAAATTTCCGAAAATATTACTGGAATCTCGTTAATGAATTCTGCTCTTAAGTTAGTCATAATAATGTAAAAAATGTCCAAACAAATTGAATAAATATCGTTCAATTGATAAACTGCATTCTTTGTCAATACTAACAACAAATAATTTCTAATTGATTCAACAAATGGAATTTTCTCATTATTAATGTTTGAAGATATGGTAATTGACTTATTAAGAAAGCAATTGATGTGATTCTTTAAAATTGAATGAATAATTTTCAATGATAAAAGTTTTGATCTAACTGCAGTTGATCTAGCATCCAAAAATTTTTCATCAATAGATTTGACTGATAGTTTGCTCATTGCACGGAAAATCAAGAAACAATCTTTGACTAATAATGAATTATGGTCAGTTTCATCCACTGATTCGGTTAAAGCTTTATTTTCCATTTCACTAAATTTCTGTTCATCAGCTTCATTTAAATTTTCAAGATTATTCAAATTAACTAAAGATTCATCATTATTATTGCTGTTACTGGTACTGGTAATATCGGCGAAACTTGTAGTACTAATCTTGCTACCACTCAAACTAAAAGAAATATCATTCACTAGTCTATTCTCTATTTTTTGAAAATAATAATCAATTATTTGAGTCAACGTTGCTTCAGCTATCAATTTAATATTCTCATTAATAGTTAAAATGAAAATGTTATAAATTAATCTAATACCTTCCAATAATTTTGCCGTGTGCACTTCAACATTGTCATTTAATATAATATTCACGATAGTCTTCACAATTTGCAATTCGACTTGATCATCAGTTTCATCTTTGAAAATTGAAGAAACAGTGTCTATACACAAATCAGAGTATCTGGTATAGCCTCTGTAATTGATTGTATTGAAATCTGATTTCTGATTTTCAAAAGTATATATTTTGGAAATTGCATCTATCACCAAAACTTTCAATTGAAGATTATTTTGTGAGTCATTGAGTAAATCAATAATTTTAACTAAGGGTATTTCACCATTTTTTAATGATGTAAGCGACTCTTTAATCAATTCCTTTTGGTTGATATTGAGCTTAAGTGATTTTGGATTGATTGATTCAAAAAACTTAATCAAGACATTCGTAGTGGCAGAAGAAGATGATTTAACTGATGTAATAGCAGTATCGCTATTGGTTGTAGTAGCAGGAGCAGTTTGTGTCCGTAATTCGCTTGAAGACACTACTGAGGTTACTTCCAGTCGTTCCGCCGTATCATTTTCTACGCTGGCAGTGGTTGTTGATTCTCCGTTACTTGATTCATTGTTTGGGTCAGCAGCAACCTCGGTATTGTGAATCTTCGCTTCATCACCATCATCACTGGTTATCCCATTCACTTTGCTATCAGTGGAAGTGGCCTCTTGGTTGTCGGCTCCTTCCATTTCTTGTTGCTTTCCGTCTTCGATTTCTTCTTTGGTTTCCAGGAAAAGATTCTCCGGTAGTTGCTTTTGATCTTCTCCTTCATTCATAGGCTGACTGCCTTTCGTATTATAAGCTGGCAGCGATGATGATGAAGCAGTAGTGTCAGTGGCCGTGGTCTGATCATTGTCATCATTATTGCCAGAATCGCCATGATTCAATTGAGATTCATTTCCATTGGCTTGAGCATCAGCAGTATTAGAATTATCAGGTAGCTGGTCGCTGTTGCTACTACTATTATTATTCTTCTCCTGAGCTTGATTAACTGGAGGGTCTGACATATTTGATTATTAAACAACTGATAGTTTTCTCAAAAATAAAAACAACCTTCAGTCTATCTAATTTAGATTAAGCTAGCGTATTGGTATTTTTTCCAAGTTGTTCTGAAAATGGAAAAGAAAAAAATATAAAAAACAAGTGTCATGTGACATTAATTAGCCTCAACTATGAAGTGGCGGTGCATACGGGGGGCACAGCCAGATGGTTGGTGGTTTTGGTAGTGCGTTTAGTATAAATATGACAATTTTCAAGGGAAAAAAAAAAGAAATAAATCACTGATCATCATTATTCATTTATTGTCAATTTTAATTCGAGTATTTTTTATTAAATTTTGACTAATCAGTTTAATTAGCATAAATTATTTTTTGTTCATTATTGTCCTTATCATATCATTGGCACAGTGCTTGCTTGTTATTTTATCATTGTTTGAAACCCCTCGACATTTTTTGCTGCCCATTTCACATCGCGGTTTCAGCTCTGTTATCAATTTTCGCGATTATATTTCTGTTTCACTTTCCCCCGGAAGACAAATACGTGTGATTGATTACCAAATATTCGTCATCAATACATATTTCATCTGAGGTATATTATACTTTCATTGAATACACTATAAATATCAATTATTTGTTGTTCATCTATTTAATTTAAATGGCAATCCCTGATATAATATGAAACTATTGAAAACAAAAGGTCTTATCAACTTGTCAGAAGATGGTAGTTCTCCATCTACTCCGATCTCCCCATCAATATCAATTCCAGGATTGTCTTCGGATAATTCGTCTCATAAATCATTCAATAAGAAAATCTTCAGCTTTCTTCATTCGCCTTCTCGTTCATTTGGAAGTCGTCGTGGCAGTGTTGGCTCAAACACTTCTACCGGTTATTCGAGGCCAATAAATGAGTACGAGACACGGGTTCCAAATTCTCAACGAATCATTGAAGACATTATACCCAGTCAGCGAGACTTTACCGATAACAATAATAACACTAATAACAGCAATAATGCTAATGGTATTGGATCTTCTAACTCAAGCGTGTTTAATTATGAGTCAATTTCTATTACTCTTACTAATGATGATAATTTGTTTCATCAATCATCAACAGATGACGATGAAGATTTGGACTTTGCAATGACGTTACGAAAATCTAGTGTTGAAAAGCGACGAGACAGTCCTTGGAAAGATGACGTCAACCTCAGCCCTCAGAACAAGAAAATATATTTGTACAATGAAAGCATCAACAGTAGTAAATTCAAGAAAAATTTCAATTTGTCAAACAGATTCAAACAAAGTCGAGGGAGAAAGATGAAAGATGAAATGATGGTTGACTACGATCAATCTAAAAAGCAGCAAAAACAGCAACATCAACAGCAACAATCAAGTAGTACTGCAGTTAACCGTGTCGTTCAGAGGTCCAGTCTAAAGCCTCAATTGAAAGCATTCAAGAGAATCTTGAATGATCTTCAAAGTGAAGTTACCCCTTTGGAAGCTGAGGTGAAACATGAAGCAGTAATGACATTTAATTTGCGTGATGAGAACAATAATAACAAAAAGAAAAATGTGCTATCAAATAAGATTGATAAGCAATGTAAGATTAACGAAGAATTATTGAAGAAAACTAAGCTTATTGCTAAAATCAATGAAACTTGGAATCAAAAAAACAGAGCAGTTGTTAATAATGGAACTACAGATTCCAGCATTACTGATGTAACTACTGATCCTACTGCGAGTACTACTACCACGGCTGCGAGTACTAGTTCTACGACAATAACAGCTAGTAGTAATAGCACGGATACTGTTAGCTCTTCGTTAACCACAAAATCATTAGCTGACAAGATTGAGATTTCTAGATTGGTTACTAATCAGCAACCTCAGCTAAAGAGAAAGTCCATTGATTTGGACGACCAAATGCGGGAGACATATGTGAGCGAGACTAAGAGACGAGTTGTGATGATGACTAATGACAATTTGGGAGCTTCACTAATTTCAAAGAAAAGAATGCAAGTCAGGTAATTTTGGATTTTAATTTTGTTTTATTACAATTACTTTTTGGATTTTTCTTTTCTTTTTTGTTTTATATTGATGTATATATATTTATTTAGAATGGCGTATAATGGAATTTTATGAGTGGGATTATTTGAGTGTATATCTTTCTTGAAACAACGATGTTTTTTTTTGGGGTTACCCTTGAGACCGTTACGCTGGCTGGTTGTGGTGACAGCTGCAGTTATCTGGAATTTTTAAACTTATGCCCACGGAAACGAGGAGCGAACCATGCGATATCAGCACTAAATATGGAGAACATTGACAGATCAGCCTTCAGTAATGAGGCATTAGTTTTCATCCAAGAGCAACTATCGAAAGATCCAATAAAACTTAATGAATTTAATTTGCTTGTGTCTCGAATTCAATCATCTCAAAGAGATTTGACGAATTTTTTAACTGATGTGGCGAAAAATCTAGGGCGCAACAAACATCGAGCGAATCCAGAGAAAATCACAGATTTAGATATCGCTAAGAAGTATTTCGCTGATAATATATCTGGGAATGCTGCTAAAATGGATCAAATCAGTCAATTGATGGATATCCAACGGAATAAAGAGAAGCAATGGTTCAAGTTGATACAAGAGAAGATTAGCAGCGAGGTAAACCGAACTAAAGATCTGCCAACTATAAATGATGATATTGTTAATTCCAAAATATTGGAGACTTCACTACTTGTCGATCGTGAGAAATGCCGTATTTACCATGAAACCCAAGCAATGGTTAGTGAAATGGAGGATAAATTGAGTAAATTAAAAATACCATTATTTTGTTTGGAGAGAAGATTGTACTACAAGGGCTTGGAAAAGGATAAGCAGAAGCTATTGGAATATATTGATAGTGTGATGGCTAAAGGATAAGAGACAGAAAGATTATATGACCAACAAGACCGTGACTATGATACTGGTCAGCTGAGCTTGTTTTACGTTATGCTGACGTGGATTTCAGTAATTTTTCAACTCTTGATTCTACTATTAAGTGCTTGGTTACCTTTCTGGTTAGCTATCTGCGATTGCTAATGATTAGATGTAGAGTTCTTTGCTCTAACGTGGAGCCATTAAAAGTGCGTTTAGTTTCTATGAACTTTTTACCTCATTTTCTGGAGTGCAATCCAATTATACAGATTTGTAAGCTACAGATAATCTATGTGCTGAATTAGTGAATGTTTCTACCTCTGGTGAACTTCGTTAAGAAAATATATAGTTAAATGCATTTCGGTAAACAACTGCTTAATAGTATCGAAACATTTCCAAAAATAAAAACTAGCCGGGCTAGCCTAATTGGTTAGGGCGTCTGACTTCTAATCAGGAGATTCTGGGTTCGAGTCCCAGGTTCGGTGAATTTTATTTTTATTTTTGTGCTATCAGTGTTTGTCACGTGACATACGTTAGAAATTTTAAAAATGGTGGACGCTGTGAGATTCGAACTCACGCATCTTGCGATACTCGATTGCTCAGCTAATTTAAGCCGAAGATTCATAGAAATCTTGAGTCGAGCGCCTTAGACCGCTCGGCCAAACGTCCAATGATTGAATGCAGATGCAATTATCGAAGTTATAATAAACTGTCACAGCATAACCACAAAGCTTTCCAATACCATTTACAAAGAAGGAACATCATTAACTTTAATTGAGCAATATCTATGATATCCGCAGATTAACCTCGAAGAGCTTAATTATTGCTAGGTTTGAGAGAGACACTAGGTTAACCAGAACTATAATATTTTTATTAATTTTTCCAGTACGATTTAAATTGCTTGAACTTTTGCTATATTAGTCATGTCTCCGAAATCTGGTGATTATTCAATGATTTGCTGCCGTTAAACAACCTGGTTCATTCGTCGGATACATCAGGAAATTTGAAAGCGTTCTGGCTCAGTTTGAAGACGACATTTCCGACAGACTTCCTTTTACTTTTGTTTCTAAATGGATTAAAAGAAGCCCCTCGTGGATCGCAGAGAATTTCAAGACGCATCGACAAGCATTCTGGTGAAAACAAAGATAACAATGGTGAATCTGATGGTGCTTATGTCGAGGAAGCTTCAAAAAGTGTCTAAGACTCGTCCAGTAAATCAATCTTCACGGGCCTACCTCATTTTAAACAAGGCAAAGCCAGACCGGCTCAATCGTCGCTTGGGGCACCATTATTATTTGTGATGAAGAAACAAGTTTCCGAAAATCGAAGAGATTGTTGCAAGTACATAATTTTAACATTAGACATTACTATACTGTTGTTTATTCAATGGACACAATAAGAATCTTCATTATTCTCAATTATATAAATCTCTATATACAAAATTCATTTCTTGGATGGGGTAGGGTCATATTTATATTCATCATTTCAAAGACTTGAATTAGAGTTCATGAATATTTCTTCAGCTCTCTTCAGCTTCCTTCAACTTCCTTCGACATCCTTCAATACCCTCTCTTAATTCGAGATCTCTTCATTCCATAGATGTCTCTAAGCTGAGTAAATTGTGGAGTTGGTTGAACATGTATGTCAGGAACTTGAACTCCTGTAGCTAAATAAGCTATTTCAATGTCACATGGGCTCTGATAAAATGCAACCGAATGTCAATGTGTTTAGTTCCACGGTGAAATGCTGAGTGAGTAGCCATTTCAATTGCACTCTGATTATCCTCAAGTAACTTGACTGACTTTACATTCAAACCAAAACTGTTTAACAAGCTTTTCAGTCAGAGAACTTCTTTACCACCTTCACATGATGACATAAATTCAGCTTCAGCAGTGGTGAGTGCAACAATTGGCTGCTTCTTTGATCTCCAAGTAATATCTCCCCCTCCACTTTTTAAACAGAAACCCGGTAGTTGACTTTCTTGATACTTTATCATTGGCCCAGTCTGCATCACAGTAGCCCTTCAATTGACAAGTAACATACAGACACTTGATACCAAAATTTTGATTCCCCTTTAAGTATCTGAGACCCCTCGTAGCAGCCTTCCAACGAGTTTCTTTGGTTTCCTTCATCTTGATGACAATCCCACAATATGTGAAATATCAAACCTGACAAGGAAGTATCACAATCCTTAGCATTTTCATTAACCAAGGTAAGATCTTGATTTACCACAAAAAATGGTGTTCTATCGGCATTGCAGTTTCCATGCCAAATTCTTTTAGAACTGAGGCAATGTAGTCATTGAGATTCAAATTAATACTACCATCATGACCATCTTAACTGATATTCATTCCCAAGAAGCTAGCCACTTTTCCCATCAAGTGCATTTTAACTTTTCAATAGCAACGCTATTGCTCCCAGCAATCATTAGACATCACTATACTCAACTTAATAGTGTATTCAATAGACACAATAAGATTCTCAATTATCCTTAGTTAAATAATTCGCCATATACAAAAATCTTCTCCTCAGATGAGGGAAGTGTCATATTTACATTTATCATTTCAGAGACTTGAATTGGAGTTCACGAATAATCACGTAGGAGAATACTCCCTCAACAACGTAGTATACCATGAAGTTGCTAATTATTTTTCTAAGGTATAATAGGCAAGCCATTCTCCCATACATACCAACCAATATCCATATTCTTACAATTTGCATTAGAGCACCACTAAATATCACCAGATGCTAATTAGATAATATCAGAATGTTCCGTGTTAAATATCCTAACAAGTCAAGACATTTCTCCAAAGGAATAATTTGGAAAAGTGTATAGAACGAATGTGAGAAATCATCAAAATGCAAATATGGATTCGCATATGATCTTGGTGAAACGATATTCCAATTGAAAACTTGATTACTATCATCAATGTTTGAGATCATAGATAGATCTATTCATGACTTGTTCCACTTGAGTAGCATATTTTCTTTGCCAGAGGCTTCATAGCCTTCAGGTTGTTGCGTGCAGAGCTCTTCACGAAGAGATGCATTGAGGAATGCAGTCTTCACATCCCATATGGTGAATCAGAAGCTTCATCTTCGCAGCAATATAATTCTAATAGACTTATAGCGAACAACCGGGGAGAATGTTTTATCATAATCAATGCCGTTGACTGGCTAGAACCTCTAGCAACTAGACTGGCCTTGTATCGTCCATCACTTTCCTTTGTGAATACCCAATGACAAGTGTTGAAATATAGAATGTTCTATCATGGAATGTTCCAGAATGACTAACCCAAGTCTCCTAAATGATGAATATAAATATGACCCTTCCCCCTTCTGGGGAAAGGAATCTGATATACAGATTTATAGGATTCAGAATAACTAAGATTCTTATTGTGTTGATTATTGTAATGTCTAATGCTAAGATTATGAACTTGCAACGTAATATACTTCAATGGACAGCATAAGAATCTGGATTATTCATTTTTATAAAATTACTATATTAATGTTGCAAGTTCATAATTTTAGCATTAGGCATTATTATCATCAACACAATAGTATATTCAATAAACACAAAATAGACACAATAAGAATTTTTAATTATTCTTAATTTATATATATATTATGCATATAAAAACACACGTCCAAATTCCTTTCCTCGGATGGGGAAGGTGGGTCGTATTTATATTCGTCATTTCAGAGACTTGAATTAGAGTTCATATATATTCCTTCAACTTCCATCAGCTTCCTTCAACATCCTTCAACAATTAAAAGTTCCGTTTGTCAGATGGCGGAAAGGATCATATTTGAATTCATCAATTCTGAGACTTAAATTAGAGTTTCGGAATATTCCTTATCTCAACACCCTCTCTTAGTTCAATGTCTGGTCTGGTCTCTTCATTCCACACATGTCTCTAAGTTGAGTGAACTGTTTTCCCGATAACACTTTTGTAAACATATCAGCACTTCGATTATCTTCAAATAACTTGACTGCTTCACATTCAAGTCAAATCCATTTAAACCTTTCAACCAAAAAACCTCTTTACCCACTTCGAGCAACGACATAAACTCAGCTTTAGCAATACTGAGTACGACTGTTGGTCGCTTCTTTGATCTCCAAGTAATAGCTCCTGTTGTAATCCAGATAGTAACATAGTTGCATTTACCATTGTCGTCCTTACTCATACTATTCTTATTTACTAAAGACGAAAACCTCCGCAATAAATAATTAGCAATTTAATCATTCTTTCAAATAGCCTTTCAGTTCAATATGTATCAAATTCATGTTGTACTGGATTGCCACTTCCAGCAGGGGAAAAGCCATATTTATATTTATCATTTCGGAAAATTAAATTAGAGTTCCGGAGCATTCCTCATCTCAAGATCTACGATGAAAACTTGGATGTTTAGCAAAACTAGCATTATCATTGAACATCTTGACTGCAAGTAATTTGAACTCCGAGCCCATTCAACAATTGTTGTTGTGAGTTCATAATCTTAGCATTGGAAATTTGAATTCAAATCCCGGCGTTCATTTTCTTGTATTCTCATCACTAGCCCAGTCTGCATCACAACATGCTTCCAATGAGCCCTTTGTGTTGAAATATAGAATGTTTAGAATGTTCTATCATGGAATATTCCATGATGACTAATTCAAGGTATTCGAAATGATGAATATAAATATGGCCCTTCCCAGAATTTTGACAATAGAGTTTGTGTAGTTAAGAATAATTAAGATTCTTATTGCGATTATTGAATATATTATTGTATTGATTATAGTAATGTCTAATGCTACGATTATGAATTTGCAACACCAGAAATATGACTAATATCTCCTCTGACGGTATTAGCTGCAATCAACAATTTTCCAACTAAGGATCTATATCTCAGAACATCAAAATTTTCGGCATTTTCACTCACTAAGTTGAGTTCTTGTCTTACTATCACTGGATAGACTCAGAATTGCAACTAGCCATCTTAAATTCCCTTAGCATACCCTTAATATAATCTCCAAGTTGATTGAGTTACCACTATTATTTCGAACCAAATTTATCCTGATAAATTTCTTAGCCATTCCCAAATCCTTTATTTCAAACTTTTGCATTAATTGAGACTTAATTTTTTTAATTTCACCGACGCTATGAAAAGATCATCAATATAAAGTCGAATCAATATTTTTGAATTTTTGTTTTCTTATGATGCAGACAGTGATCAACTCTGTGTTTGTTTCTCACAAATCCTAACTTTTGGAGCACTTAATTAATTTTATCATCCCAAACCAGTGGAGCTTGATTTAATTCATAGATTGATTTATTCAATTCAAGTTGATATCCTTCTGGTTGAACCATGTATATCTCCTCTTTTAATTCATCCTTCAAAAACGCGGTCTTGACATTCATTTGGTGAACAGAGATTCTTAATTTGGCAGCAGCAATTAACTCCTAATTAATTCATATCTGATTAGTGGAACAAATATTTCTTCATAATCAATTTCCTCAATTGAATGAATCTTCGAGCGACTAACCTTGCTTTGTATAACCCATTATCTTTAATAGTGTATGTCGATCTGCATCCGATTGGGTTCTTCCCCGATTTCACTAGTGTAGTTGTATTATTGTCATAATGGAAGTTCATTTCTTTATCGCATGCATTTTGCCATTTTCTTTATCTGGACACTTCATTACTTGTTTAAATGTCATTGGAACTTTATCAATAGAATTGAATGCTACTATATATGTGTTGAGAAATATTCCTGTCTAATTTAAGTTGAGGCAATATTCGTGAAACTAGTTTAAGTTCCTGAAATTATAGATATAAATATGACCCACTCACTAAGGAAATAAATTCGATACATAGAATTACATAGTTAAGAATAATTAAGATTCTTATTGCGCCCATTGAATATACAATTGTATTGATTATAGTAATGTATGATGCTAAGATTACGAACTTGCAACAGGTTGTGAGCAACCTGGCGCGCTTATTGGTTTTGATACTACCTATTGTCTGATCCTGAAGTTGGAAAAATTGTTGTCTCCAGTCAAGTTCGTTTCGATGAACTGAAATACTATTATGAATCCGCTGCGCCTGTCCGATGTTGAAAATACTATCTCCTATGGATCTGGAGGTGTCGCTGTGATCCTAACATAGATGGTACTTGTGTTGAAAATCTGATGCCTCTATGAATGAAGATACTGATTCTACTACAAATGCGAGCAATGATGATCATTCTACTGATGAAAATATGGATATTACAAGTATTGATGACACAAGGATTTATGATACCTCTGCTGCAGAAATGGATTAAGATTCTTCGGATGGCGAACATGTGAGATACAAGAGAACCCGTCATTCCGGAAGAAGGATTCCCCTTGTTGAATCCCTGTCTGATCACTATGAAAATTGTTCATCCAGTTCAGATTCAGAGAAGGATTATATGTTGACAAAAGCAATTGAGAGACCCAAGAGAAAGATTAGAAGGACTGATTATAATGGTGATGGTGCTCTTATTCCAATGGTACCTACCGGGTCCACGGATAAAGACCTTGTTGTGGTTCGAACTAGTTCAATTAATGACAATGATTATTGTGATGGTCCAATTATTTCTGAAGTCGAAAGTGATACTGATGTGGAATCTGAACTGAATGAAATCAAGTACATTGAGCTCCCATCTGTAAACTTTGTTGCTACCTGTTATAGGGCAGCCACTGATAATGTTGATAATAATGCAAGTCCTACAAATTATAAGCAGGAAACGAATTCTGATGATGATAAGTTATGGAGGGAAGCTTGTGATGATGAAATTCAAGCTCATGTTGAAAATGATACCCATAATTTAGTCAAACTTCCAAAAGGAAGAAAGCCAATTTCCTGTTGTTGGGTATTCACAAAGAAAAGTTATGGACCATATAAGGCCAGACTAGTTTCTAGAGAGGCTTTAGCCAAGTCAGGGGCATTGGTTATGATGAGACCTTCTTCCTGGTTGTTCGCTATGAGTCTATTAGAATTATGTTGTCTATTGCCGCCAAGATGAAGCTTATGGTTCACCAAATGGATGTGAACACTGCATTTCTTAAAGTGTCACTTCGTGAAAAACTTTATATGCGACAACCTGAAGGATATGAAGCCCCTGGGAAAAAGGACATGGTATTTAAGTTGAAGAAGTCCATCTAAGGACTCAAACAAGCGCCTCCTGCTCGGAAGGTCCTTTGTTATTATTGCTTTATATGTTGATGATTTGTTGATTGCTGGGAGTAATAATATTGCCATGGAAATGCATTTGACTAAGATGAAGGATTTGGGTAAAGTAGCCAAGTTCTTAGGAATGAATATCAGTCAGAATAGTAATGATGGCAGCATTAATTTGAATCTCAATGACTACATTGGCCAGGTCCTTAAAGAGTTTGGTATGGAAAATTCCAATGCTGATAGAACACCAAGTGTGGTTAACCAAGATCTTGTCTTGGTCCATGAAAATGCTAAATATTGTGACGCTTCGTTGTATAGAAGCCTTGTGAAAATTGCTGTTTGTTGCTAATACGGCTAGGTCTGATATTTCACATATTGTGGGATTGTTGTCAAGATATTTAAAGGAACCCAAAGAAACACACTGGAAAGCTGCTAAGAGGGTTCTCAGATTCTTGAAGGGAACTCAAGATCTCGGTATGAAGTATCTGTCTGTTACCGATGAATTGAAGGTCTACTGCGATGCAGACTGGGCTAGTGATGAAGCATAAAGAAAGTCAACTACAGGGTTCGTGTTCAAATTTGGTGGAGGAGCTATTACTTGGAGATCAAAGAAAGAACCAACTGGTGCACTGCTGAAGCTGAATTTATGTCATTGTGTGAAGGTGGTAAAGAAGCTCTCTGGTTGAAAAGCTTGTTAAACTGTTTTGGTTTGAATGTAAAGTCAGTCAAGTTTTTTGAGGATAATCAGAGAGCAATTGAAGTGGCTACTCATCCAGCATTTTATCATCAAGCTAAACACATTGACATTCGCTTTATCAGAGATCATGCCTCAAGAGGTGGCATTGAAATAGCTTATTTAGCTACAGGTCTTCAAGTTGAGGATATGTTTACAAAAGTGTTGCCGGTGCCACAATTCACTCAACTCAGAGACAAGTGTGGAATGAAGATGGTGTCGAAGGAATATTCCTGTAGTCTAATTTAAGTTGAGAGAATATTCATGTTGTTGAGGGAATATTCGTAAAACTAATTAAGGGAATATTCGTGACTCTAATTCAAGTCTCCGAAATGATGAATATAAATATAATCCTTCTCTCACCTGAAGAAAGGAATTGATATATAGAAATATATAGTTAAGAATAACTAAGATTCTTATTGTGTCTATTGAATATGCTATTATGTTGATTATAGTAATGTCTAACGCTAAGATTATAAACTTGCAGCAAAGGATTCTCTTGTTAATCGAGCGAGAGGGGGTACAATTAATCAAGTAGGTGGCAGAGAATACTGCTTCCCGCCAAAATTCTACCGGCATCGAAGCAGCATTCAATAAGGTTCTCGCTTTGGTTTGAGCAGTTCTGTGCATTCTTTCGGCAGCACCATTTTGATAGGAATGATGAGGAACAGTTGTTCAATACCTTTGTTCTCATGAAAGCATGTAATCTAGAGTTAAAAAACTCGCCTCCGTGATCTGTGCAATAGCACCATCAACATAATGGAGGCCTTGAGATTTAAAATGCGTCTCGGAATATCTTACAGATTCAACAACAGCATCAGTGGCCTGAGACTTGATTCCAAAGGAACAACATGAGTGTTGTACTTCATAATCTTAGCATTAGACATTACTTTAATCAACACACAATAGTATTTTCAATAGACACAATAAGAATCTTAGTTATTTTTCACTATATAAAATCTATTTTCAAAATTCCTTTCCTCTGGCGGGGAAAGCTCATATTTATATTCCCCATTTCGGAGACTTGAATTAGTCATCCTGGAATATTCCATGATAGAACATTCTGGCATCTTCTAGAATATTCCCTGATAGAGCATTCTAGCGTATTCTAGAATATTTTACATTTCAACCCCCTCAACAGGATACTTTTTAGCTGAGATTTCACCAGTCTCAGCGTCTTTAATGTACTGATTGACAAACAAAAATTTAGCACCACCACACTGGCTTTGTATATAGAAATGAAATTTACTTCTGCTCTGGGGACGTAGAACGTGTTTTGACAAGGTGACCTCTTTCTTGTTAGGCAATATGAACTTGACAATTCCTTGTCCACAAATCTTCTCAACGTGTCTACCAACACCCTTGATATTATCATCATAGGATTCATCATGTTGATGTGATTAGATGCACCACTATCAAAGAATAACTTCAAATCGTTAGTTTTAGTTCCCATGAATGCAAACCATCCAGGTTTGCCTTCTGTACTTTCTTTAGTCTGTGATCTGACCGTCGCTCTGTTTCTGATCCTGGCATTGAAGCATTCTAAAAGCTTCATCAAAAGTAGAATGATCCAGACCTTTCTTCTTCCAAGTTTTATCAAAGAAGCCACTCATCGTCACAACTGTAGTCACTAAGGAGACAGTTCCAAACGTCTCCTTCAGGTGCAAGAATAGCGCGCGGCCGGCACCGTCAAATTCATTAATTTCAACAAGAGCATCGCCGGTAACACTACTAATCACAACCAACTGGATGATCTCATCCATTAAACCAACTAGCCTAGCTTTGACTACTTCATCATCATCGTTGTGGGCACCAACATTGCTCGTAGTCAAGTACGTGTACAATCCGTAAGCAGAAGCTTTTAACTTTATTGACGCGGCAGAAAACCATTCATAAAAGTTACCATCGCCTTTAAGCGTTTCAGTAGCATTAAAACTAATAAGCGCTCCAGGGTCACTCATAACCTATTGCAAGTTCATAATTTCAGCATTACACATCATTATGATCAACACAATAATAGTATATCCAATAGATACAATAAGAATCTTTTAATTATTCTTAAGTATATAAAATCTATTTTCAAAATTCCTTTCCTCTGGTGGGGGGAAGGGTCATGTTCATATTCATCATTTAGGAGACTTGAATTGGAATTAGAGTCACGAATATTCCTTCAACTTCCTTCAACAATTATAACGTTGAAATTGGAAGTAATGATGCAACATTTGAATCCTTGATGACAATATTGCCAACTATAATTTGATCAATTTCATTAAATCTTTAAGATGTAATGAATTGTCAAACGGTTTATGTATCGAGTATTTGAATATAATTATATTGTTAATCATCTAGATCATGCAAAGACCAACATTTTACAGAAATTACTGCAAAATGATCAATTGGTAAAAATATAGTTAATTTAAGAATCAAATTATTTAAAGGTTGTTGCAAGTTCATATTCTTTGCATTAGTAATGTCTACGGCTAGAGTTATAAGCTCGCAACAGTTATATCATCGATTGATGTGAAATAGGTCTCTGCCTTTCTAAGAAAATTATACATACATTAACATTTGAAATTTCTGACTTATTTATATTAGAATGATAAAAGGTAAGGAATTTAACAGATCTATTATTAAAGTTAACATAAATTGCCGGGCTAGCCTAATTGGTTAGGGCGTCTGACTTCTAATCAGGAGATTCTGGGTTCGAGTCCCAGGTTCGGTGGAATTTAAATTTTTTTTTATTTTGAAAAATACATCATTGCATGCTGCCTGTCGTTCACCGGATCCATATTTTTCTTAATCGAGGCTCTCTAAGATTTACTGGTGTTATCTTATGACGACTTAATTGTCAATCTAGCTGCGCAACATCAGAAAGATTGAGCAATTTATCAATATGAAATTTATAAAAATATACGCCAAAATCAGAAAGTCCTAGAACGTCATGGTCGACCAAAATGAATAAAATGGTACAAAAATGATGATTTAGCTCTCATGTATTTCACATTTCTGTTGCGACCCTGAGGACAGCTATGATGAATTCCAAAACAAATAACATAACATTAGCTGAGACCAAAAAGTCAAAAGAAACTGACATCGAATAATGTTGATACTGAGTTTATTCTCCTTTATGTTTTTCCATGATGAAATAATCCATATATTGAGGTACAGAATACGCTACTCAGAAAGCGATAATCATATTAAGCGGGAAAATCTTCAATATATGAATTTAATTCAGTCAAATCTATACAACGTGAAATTCTTACTCACTAAATGCCAGTTTCGGTCGTTGTTATTATTGTTAGTTTCATTGGTAGAATGTAGTTTAATGTTTGCCTATTTCATTTAGAAAGCATATCCATCCTTGAAATTATCTATCCACCATTGTCTTTAAAAGATTGAAAAAAACTCTTCTTTTTGAATGCGGCGTTCTCTGATATTACAGAATAATCAAAAAAAATAATGCGAATTCTGCGGATCGAACGCAGGACCTTCAGATTTCCCCAAACTGAACTTCAGTCTGACGCTCTCCCAACTGAGCTAAATCCGCAATTTGATGTTGTTTGGATTTGAATCATTCATAATTGTAGCATTCGACATTACCATAATCAACACAATAGTATATTCAATAGACAAAATAAGAATCTTAGTTATTCTTAACTATATAATTTTCTATTTTCAAAATTCCTTTCCTCAGGTAGAGGAAGGGTCATATCTTTTGGGAGATTTGAATTAGCATTCTGGAATATTCCATGATAGAACATTGCACATTCTAGAATATTCCACTTTTCAATATTACATAGGCTTATATTCTTTTTTATATGGTTAGGTTACTGGAAGTCAGATAAACAGAAACCAAATTTTGAACCGGTATCTTGTGCAAAAAATAGAAATAATGGTAGAAAGAAAATTATTTCGTCAAAGAAAAATGGGCTATATCATGTATTCTAAAATATTCATGGCACGATCAACATGCGAAGATATAGGCATATTGCTTGGATACCTTATTCAGAGTTGTTTGTCCATGACCCTTAATCTATTGCAATAATACATGTTCTATAAGTATGAGGGTGAGGCCTCAATAATAAGTGACATTAATTGGTCTATCTTGTTTTCCCATTTTCTCTCTTTGTAGCGTGCTAGCTTAATCTACAGCTAACATGTTTCGGTGTTCCGACCAAAATTTGATATGACAAAAAATAACTGAAAAATCACTAATCATATCTGCCGTTGGGTGTGTTGCAAATTTATAATTCTAGCGTCAGACATTACTGTATTCCACAATTTGGTAACTTGAATTAAGTTCCGGAATATTCCTTAACTCAACGCCTTCTCTAAATTCAAGGTTTATTCATTCCACAAATGTCCTTCTGTAAATTGAGTGAATGGTTCCGGTAATACTTTTGTAAATATATCAACAGCTTGAACACCTGTTGCTAGATATTTATTTCAATGTTAATCTCTCGAGGCATTATCTCTGATAAAATGCAACCGAATGTCAATGTGTTTAGTTCGATGGAGAAATGCTGGATGAGTATCCATTTTAATTGCTCTCTGATTATCCTCAAATAACTTGACTGACTTTACATTCAAACCAAAACAGTTTAACAAGCTTTTCAACCAGAGAGCTTCTTTACCACCTTCACACAATGACATAAATTCAGCTTCAGCAGTGCACCGGTTGGTTCTTTCTTTGATCTCCAAGTAATCGTTCCTCCGCCAAAATTAAACACAAAGCCAGTAGTTGACTTTCTTGATACTTTATCACCAGCCCAGTCTGCATCACAGAAACCCTCCAATTCATCGGTAACTGACAGATACTTGATACCAAAATCTTTAGCTCCCTACAAGTATCCGAGAGCCCTCTAAGCAGCTTTCCAATAAGTTTCTTTGGGTTCCTTCAAAAATTTGGACAACAATCCCACAATATGTGAAATATCAAATCTGACCATATTAGTAGCAAACAACAATTTTCCAACAAGGCCTCTATACAAAGAAGAGTCACAATCCTTAGCATTTTCATGGACCAAGACAAGATCTTGGCTAACCACACCTGGTGTTCCACCAGGATTGCAATTTTCCATATCAAACTCTTTAAGAACTGAACTAATGCAGTTATTGAGATTCAAACCAATACTATCTTGATTGATATTCATTCCCAAGAATTCAGCCATTTTATTCAAATCCTTCAACTTGAAAGCACCCATCAAATGCGTTTTAACTTTCTCAATAGCAGTATTATTGCTCCCTACAATCAACAAATCATCAACATATAAAGAAACAATAACAAAGGACTTTCTTAAGTACAAGCAGTATTCAGCTTAATTTCTTTCAAAACCAGGTTCTAATAACACTTCATTAATTTTCTAGTTTTCTCATTCCAAGCAAGAGGTGCTTGTTTGGGATCATAGATGGACTTGTTCAACGTGGGTACCATATTTTATTTCCCAGCGGTTCCATATCCTTCAGGTTGTTGCATATGAAGCTCTTCACGAAGAGATACATTAAGGAATGCAGTCTTCGCATCCATTTGGTGAACCATAAGCTTCATCTTGGCGGCAATAGACAACATAATTCTAATAGACTCATAGCGAACAACCAGGAAGAAGGTCTCATCATAACCAATGCCCCTGACTTGGCTAAAGCCTCTCTAGAAACTAGTCTGGCCTTATATGGTCCATAACTTTTCTTTGTGAATACCCAACAACAGGAAATTGGCTTTCTTCCTTTTGGAAGTTTGACTAAATTATGGGTATTATTTTCAACATGAGCTTGAATTTAATCATCACAACTTCCCTCCACAACCTAGTATCAGAAGAATTCATTACCTGCTTGTAGTTTGCAGGACTTGCATTATTATCAACATTATCAGTGGAGCCATATAACAATGTACTTGATTTCATTCAGTTCAGATTCCCCATAAGTGTCACTTTCTACTTCAGAGATAATTGGACCATCATAATAATCATTGCCATTAATTGAACTAATTCGAGCCACAACAGGATCATTATCTGTGGAACCGTTAGGCACCATTGGAATCCTTCTGCCAGAACGACGTGTTCGCTTGTATTTCATATGTTGAGGATCGTCATCGAAAGAATCTTCATCCATTTGTGCAGCAGAAGCATCATAAATGCTCGTGCCATCAATGCTTGTATCATCAATACTTATGTCATCGACACTTGCAATATCCATATTTTCAGCAGTAAAAAAATGATTATCATTGCTCTCATTTGTAGTAGTATCAGTATTTTCATTCATAGTGGCATCAACATTTTCAACACAAGTACCATCTATCTAGGTTAGTATCACAGCAAATAGGCCCACCGGAAATGCCACCAGCGACTCCTCCAGATCCATAGGAGATAGTATTTCAGTTTACAGAAACGAACTCGGCTAGAGACAATAATTTTTCTAGCCCTAGGGTACCACAGCGAAACACACACAACCAAAAAATCTTAATGTTGAAGAAATATTCCTGTAGTCTAATTTAAGTTAAGAGAATATTCGTGAAACTAATTAAGGAATATTCGTGACTCTAATTCAAGTCTCTGAAATGATTAGTATAAATATGACCTTTCTCCCACCTGAGGAAAGGAATTTAGTATATAGATTTTAGATAGTCAAGAATAATTAAGATTCTTATTGTGTTATTGAATATACCGTTGTGTTAATTATAGTGATGTCTAATGCTAAGATTATGAATTTGCAACACTTAAGTGTTGAACACCAGTAGTACTACCATACCATCGAGAGTAAGGGATGCTATTGTTAATCGAGCGAGACGGGGTACGATTAGTCAAGTAGGTGGCAGTGAATAGGGCTTCCGGCCAAAACTCTATGGGCATCGAAGCGGCACTCAACAAGGTTCTTGCTTTGGTTTGAACAGTTCTGTGCATTTTTGGGCAACACTATTTTGGTAAGTGTGATGAGGAACCGTCAACTGATGTTCAATATCTTCGGTTCTCATAAAGGCATGTAATCTAGAGTAAACAAACTCACGTCCGTTATCTGTGCGAATAGCAGCAACAACGTAATCAAGACCTTGAGCCATCAATGGCTCCATAAACAAAAGGACCACTTAAATCAGCATGAAGAAGTTATAAGGGTTGAGTCGCGTACTGTATTTGGGATTGACAACAACACCCGTCCCAGCTCAGCAATCTTCACAGAGATGAACATTATCATGAGTAGGAATTTTGCCAACAAGTTCATACTCATGGTTGATCATATGAAATACATCCAACTAGATTTATCAACTTTGGCATCGACTTTGCTCTAAAAGCTAAGTCTAAATAATCAACGGCGGCAACGGAGAATAAATTATGGACAACAGGATACTTTTTAGCTAAGATTTCACCAGTCTCAGCGTCTTTAATGTATCAATCAGCAAACAAAATTTAGCACAATAGCTTAGAAATGAGATTCGCTCCTTCTCCAGGGACATAGAGTGCATTCAGCAACGCAATTTCGTTCTTGTTAGGCAAAGTGAACTTGGCAGTTCCTCTTCCACGAATCTTTTCAACATTTTTACCAAGACCCTTGATATTATCATCATAGGATTCCATATCAAAAAATAAGGATTCATTATCGATAATATGGTTAGACGCACCGCCACCGAAAAACAACTTCAATTCGTCAGTTTTAGTTCCCATGAATGCAAACCATCCAAGTCTGCCCTTGGCTCTGGTTCTGGCCCTGGCATTGAAATCATTTCTTGGGAGTTCAGAACGGTCTCTAGCATAATGGCCAAGTTTCCCGCAATTGTAACATCTCGTTTGGGGACCAGCAATAAAGGAGGAAGCGGCCAGAGATGTTTCCTTAACACCAAGCTCTCTGACAGACTCACGAGCCAATTTCTTAACTTGGGAAATATTAAATTTAGCCAAGGTATTCCCATTGGCAGCATAATAGGAATTAATAATCTCCTTAATAATAAATTGACGCCTGACCGTTTCAATTCTGATACGTACAAGAACATATCTGCAGTGAAACCAGAGACCACATTGTTCGGGAGCATTCTAAAGGCTTCATCGAAAGTAGAACGATCCAGACCTTTCTTCTTCCAAGTTTGATCGAAGAAATCACTCACTAATTCAAGTGCAGTCACTAAGGAGAAAGTTCCAAACGTGGTCCTTCAAGTGCAAGAATAGGGCACGAACTGTGCCGTCAAATTCATTAACTTCAACAAGAGCATCACCGTTAACACTATTGATCACAACTAACCTAGCTTTTACTACTTCTGTTGAAATGTAGAATATTCTGGAAGATGCCAGAATGTTCTATCGTGGAATGTTCCAGAATGTTCTATTACGGAATATTCCAGGATGACTAATTCAAGTCTCCGAAATGATGAATATAAATATGACCCTTCCCCCACCTGAGGAATGGAATTTTGAAAATAGTCCTTTAGATAGTTAAGAATAATTAAGATTCTTATTGTGTGATTGAATATACTATCGTGTTGATTATGGTAATGTCTAATGCTGAGATTATGAACTTGCAACAGAAAGTAATGAGACATGAAAACTTCTGCTGAATTATCTGAAGGATTTAATGATAAATTTAGGAATGTGTTGAGTAATAATCACAGGAATGCATTGCAAATTGAGCCATGCCAATAATGTTGTTATTTAAAGCTTTGAGAGCTTTGAGACTTTTAACTATTAGTGATACTGCTAAGACTACATTCCATCGAATTATTATTGCCGGGATTGGTAAAATATTGGATGCTGTGGCAGTTTCATTTTGTTTGTTGTTCCCATTTTCAGTTTAGGGTTTCAATTTATTTGCTGGGAGATTGGGGTTTGCAAGGATGGTAATCAATCACAGGATGGATGCTTTGGAGAATATAGTAATCAAGTTTTCAATTGGAATGCCGTTTCACCAAGAACATATGGGAATCCATATTTGCATTTTGATGATTTCTCACATTCGTTCTATACACTTTTCCAAATTAGTCCTTTGGAGGGATGGGTTGGCTTGTTAGGATATTTAACGCGGAACATTCTGATATTATCTAATTAGCATCTGGCGATATTTAGTGGTGCTCTAATGCAAATTGTAAGAATATGGATATTGGTTGGTATGTATGGGAGAATGGCTATACTCAGAAAATAATTGACAACTTCATGGTATGCCATGGTATGATTTATTGATAACTACGTCTGTCGAAGCTGATTTTGAGTCGGCTTCTGATTCCCAGATGGTTTTGGTCTTGGAATTTATGGCATTAGCGTTGATGGATTCGAAGCACAATTGGGCTAGTGATTGAAGTACAATAAAATCAATTACTGGATTTAAATACAGTGGTTGTGCTGTTTCATGGAAATGAAAGAAGCGAGCAAAGGTTGCGTTATTAACGGCTGAAGCTAACCATATATCATCACGTTAAATAAGTAACTTGATTAAAACAGATGTTGAATGAGATTGGAATGCCTATTAGACAATTAAGATATTAGATGATAATGCTGTTGGAAGTTCATAATTTCAGCATTAGACATTACTATATTCAACACAATAGCGTATTCGATAATCAAAATAATAATCATAATTATTCTCAAATTATATAAAATCACTGTATAAAAATTTCTTTCCTCAGGTATGGAAAGGGTGATATTTATACTCATCATTTCGTAGACTTTAATTAGCGTTCTGGAACATTTTAGAATAGAATTGTATTAATATTGCAAAACATCCAAGTTTTTCATCATAGAACTAAAAATATTCCTACTTACCAGTTTGTTAACTTAAGAGAACAATGCGATACTAGATATGTTGGATTAAGAAGTGATGTTAATCCAAAGGATGCATAGCAAACTGATGGGTTTTTGAAATACTGCAGGAAGGATGCACAGTAAACTGATAGGTTATTTAAAAGAATGATTAAGTTGATGACTATATAGTGGGGAGGTTTTCCTCTCAAGTAAATAAAGAAAAAAAGAATGTAGGACAATGGTAAATGCAGCTATGTTGCTGTCTGGATTTTCAAGACTATTAGTCAATAATAATAGAACTGGGGAACTCAAACTCAAGTTAAAATTTTAAAATTGGAAAATCGATTGGCTGCAGCTGAAAAAAAGTTGGATGGGATTCAAAAATATATTTATCGACAAGATGATAAAAGCAGTGATGAATGATGTTAGAAATTATGCTTAATTAAGCATTTGTGATTTCCCTGTCAAAATGGTAGATTTATTGACATCTTCCCAAATATGCTTCGTTAATCCCTAAATATATGGGACATAAGGTCTCACCACACTATTAATTGTAACATGCCGCATAACACCAGTACTCATAACGCCGCCATGTGCTCATCGCATCATGTCTCATAACCATTGCTTTTCTCCGCAAAATATAACCAACGGCAAGTGACTGCTACAAAACTTATATAATATGCCATCCTAATAATTACTGATTCCTTTAGGATCCAAACTTGGCATAGATCAGTATTCCTGATCATAACCTAATCACTTTTATTAATGAATAATAGGTATATATGAATTAATATTTATTAGTCAGCAAACTTTGTTTCCGATTTGCGCAATGCGTAGTCCGGTTATTTATGACAGCCTGTTAGGCTACTTAAATTCATTAGGTTGAGATTTAGAGTTTGGGCTGTGATCTAAAAATTTGAACTATTGTTTGTGAGGAAATTTGCCTTCATTTTTCAGCTTAGCAACAGCCTTGGATCTCGCTCTTCGGTTAGTAAACTAATTTGTTAGTAAAACTCCATTGGGTAATTGGAATTCAGTAATACATACCCAAACTCTGATTTGAGAGGACAGTAAGCCTACTTTCTTCGCAATGTATAGCCGTTCATTTCGATTTGGTTGTTCAACTTGTTCAAACGCTTTTTCCAAAAATTGGGTGGTTGTATCTGAATATCTCGTTGACTTGCGTTTAGTTCCCGAAATTCCGTAAGTCGGCAAACTATTCTTATAGACAATCCCTAGGGACTTCAAAACATTCTTCAACTCAACCACACCAAGTTTGCTTTTAGTTTGCATCTGAATATCCAACATGGAAGTTAAAAGTTGATCCCTAAATGGCCTAAAGACATCGGATTCAGAAACCAGAACTTCAACCCGGAGGTTAGACTTCGCAATTCTCAAATTCTTTTTCACTGTCAGTTGCTTATCATGGAAGATAGTGGAGCTACTTACCTTGACGGTCTTCACATATCCTTGCTTGAAAATGTCGACCAATTTACTATGTTCTTCTTTCAAACATTCCGGAATGGGGATGTCTTCAAAGCAAGCTACTGATACGTTCTCATCGATTTCCGCATCGATCTTCGAGCGCTTCCCTGGTTCTTCTAGAAGTATTGCTTTCCTTTCACGTATCTGACGTTTGATATTTTTGATTGAAGCAACTGCGCTTTCACTGACATGCATAATGGAGAAGCCCTACGGTGTGTATTAGTCTCAAAATTTGCTTATGAAAATGCGAAACCGTTGCTTAAATATATAATCCAAACAAAAGAAACGTGTAGATTAGCAATTTTTTACTGTTCCTTAAAGTGATAAGAGTAGGTGGAACAGGGAGTAAACAGCGTAAACCGGCCAATCACTATTTTGTGAAGGCCAATGGGCTATTTTGACTCGTAATGACCGCAACGGGTATCATTAATCACCGGTAACAATTTCTTAAGGATTAATTAATGTCTCCTCCTTTACTTAAATTCTGCTGAGTCTATAAATTGCGATATGCTTAGGCTGTATGCATGCATTTTGCGGCAATATACAATTTACAATCTGCGAAAATAAATCATTATTTATTCTTGCTTCTCAGCTGGATTTTACGCCATCCTTTCCTACAATAAAAATATAGTAAGGAAAGAGTCAGCAATTGGGACCAAGTTGACTCGAAACGCAATGTTGAAATGAGGCAACTTGATCACCCGCATCGCGAATCTAAATTTGCAGATACTCAGAATAAAAGCATTCTGTCAATGGGCGAATGCGAGCCATAGTCTCACTATTTGGGATTAAGGGTAGGCGAAATGATTATTTATGCAGATGGGTACAAGGGAGATCTGTTAGTTGCCAATCGTGTATTATACTGATACGATAGTGTCAAATTTAGCCGCTATTTTAAGGAGTATAGTATAGACAATCTGATGATCCGATAACTTAATTCTGAAATGAGGCAATAGGGGCAGATTAGTGCCAATTTGATCAGTATAATATAAACAACTTGAATTGTTCAAATCAGAAACTGGGTGCCCAATTTACAGCCAGTTTTTGCCATTTTATTGTCTTACAAAGATGAAAGAAGAAGTTCTCAGTTGTGTGACATTTATGCTACCGAAAATGGAATCCAATTGCTCTTCCATGAAAGAGATATTGTTGAGTAAAACTTTCCCTTCAGTAATGCCAATTGCAACTGGAAAGCGAAATTACGAATCCTACAAGATCATTACTGGAAACGCAGACTCAATTAAAGCAACAACAATATTGAAGTCAAATTATATCAAAATAGATAATCAAACCATTCACATTGAGGACGATGGAAATCGAAGACCGCGAAATCAATTCATAATCGCCAGAAATATTCTAAGCACAGTTGTCAAATATTCAAATGAAGTATCTAACAGTGAGGCCTCCAAAATTATTTCATTGGTAAGTTGACCTTCCCGATATCTCATTTACATTGGTGTACTAACAGTTCTATAGATTTGGGCACGCTCAGCAAAACAATTTCCAAGATATTTTGAGTATTTAGCATATTTTGAGAAAGCACTTCACGAAGCCAAATTTCCAAATTGCCAGAAGTCAAAGTCCCAATGTAACAAAGACAAAAAGTTCAAAACGGTGTCATCCGATGTTGCGTCGCACATGTTGTGGGACCACCAGCTAAAAGAAGATGAACGCGCCTCGAAGATATCCCGGCCAAAAATAATCAGCAAATTCAAGTATCTCAGTTTATGTGCATCATCTATGAACTCGAAGCGGTCCAATAATAAGAGAGCCAGAGATTTTAAGCCTTTAGTGACCAAGTTTTCTACTGCAAAGCATAAAATTTCAAAGAGCACTGGCAAAGTTTCAAAGGAAATGACCAATTATCACTATAAGAAGCAAGTTACCCAAGATGGCCTCGATATAAAGCTTGAATGGTTGAATTCAATTCCAAATTTAGAAACCATGATTGAGCCACCAGGAATGCAGGAAAATGATCAATTTATTCTAGCCAATTTCGAAGCCTTTAATGCTACTTCACTGATACCATCAGGGAAAACCTTTACCGGGGCTAGTTTATTTGAAGGCCCATTATTGGATGAAAATAATAGCACGGAATTATATGAGAGTTATTCTGACACTTGGATGCAATCTGACATTTTTAGGCTTTCGGACATCTTAGACGATAACAGAAAGTTAATAGACGACTTTGTGTATGGCACCAGTTACTGTGATGATGTCATGGGTTTGGGAGTGTTGTGATTGAAGTAATTATCATCCTTTATCCATTTGATGGTAACTCAAAGTCTTCCACAGAGTATTATGAAAGTAGCCTTTTTCATCTTCTTAAGGAGAGCGCTTTAGTTTAGCTTTAGTTAGTAAGAAACTTAAAATTAATAAGTGTTGCATATTAATTATATTGTACCATGTCTATTATTGGGCTTACATACTTGCCACATTCAAAACATACTATTGGCTAAGGCATAATACAGGTTAATGCACAGAAATTTCAATACTATTTGACAGCATAAAGAAATAAGCAAAAGTTTCAAAATTCGGAGGGTTGGCCGAGCGGTCTAAGGCGACAGACTTAAGATCTGTTGGGAATACTCCCGCGCGAGTTCGAATCTCGCATCCTTCATTATTTTTTTTAATTTTCGATTTTGTGTATTAATCATGTGATATATTCAAATGTTTGCAACTGTCAGCAGGGACGTTATATGACTAAACATGTAACTATTAAATGATTATTAATTATAATACATAAATCTTTCATTTTTATTAAGCTAAATAATTATAAACGCTTTTATCAGTTGAGCTTCTTGCCAAATATTCCCTTTCTAAAAGTGATTCAATTCTTAATTTAATAAATTGTGGAGTTGGTTGAAATCTATTACTCAATTGCTTTATAATTTCTGCCATTAGTTGAACATGTGATAATGTTTTTCTTGATTTCATAATTCGGACAATTGCGGCATCAACTTCAAATTTTCGAGAGTTTTTAACCAGCTCCATAGTTTCTGATCTTTGGGTATCATCCTCGACTCTATTAACTAATGATACAGTTAACACTTTAACTTTCATACTATTAGATTCAAAATTTTCATTGATTGAGAATTGATCGGTGGGATTGATCTCTTTGGACATTGGAGTCTTCTTTAATAACCTAGTTCTTGGTGCCACTGAAATACTCTGTAAATGACGAATCAAATCTTGCTTTGGTATCATTGTTTTCTGTGATATTTCTTCATAGGTTAAAACATCATGATCTTCGAATAATAACATAATTATTGATGCATAAGTTGGCATGTTAATTTCATAAGTTTTATCTTTAAATTTTGTCCTTATATCGACAGATCCAAACGCTGGTGCCCATACCAAATTTCTACCCCGATGCTTTGATAAATAGAATGATTCAAAACTTTCTTTCAATTCATTCAATGATAGTGGGAAAATTAATTCTTCGCTATCAGGTTTAGTCAATGGCCAGAAAGTTGTAGTTAAAACGTTAGATGCAAATCCAATCTTTTTGTTAATATTATCCGTACCTTCATCTCTAAATTTATCATTAAATTCTTCAGATAATTCAGCAGAAGTTTTCATATCTCTAAACATTCCTTCCATCTTCGAAGTATACAATCCACCCAATTCTTGACGTAATTTTGAAATCATTGATCGCTCAATATCAATTGAAATATATTTCTGCTGTAATAATCTCCTAGTTAAATGATTCTTATAGTATTTTTCAAATAAATCCTTATCTCTAATGTACCTGAAAACCATAATCGCCTTGTCAAGTATTGTTTCACAATCTTCTTCAGTTTTATTTTTAGAAGATTTCTTAATATTACTGTCAATAAACAATGAAAGGAATTCACTGGCCTTGGTATTTTGATTTATAAATTCAACGAATGAGCTACCAATAGCTCCTTGTAAATTGGTATCATTATTGAAACTTTCTTTCAATATATGATCCGTCTTCTCTTTATAGGTTAAGATATTTTCAATCCATTGGATGGCAAATGCGGTTGAAGCTTCTTTTTGGGATTTCTTTTTCGATTGTTGCTTATCATTCAAAGAGTTCTTGTTAATATCTTGTTTTGTTTTCTCTTCCAATAATTTCCCTTCATTGGTAACTAATTTTTTCAAATTTGCTTGAATCACACTATGGCTTTTATCAATTCTCAACACCAAAGAATACAATAATTTCAATTGGTCATATTTGTCATTAATCACCCAAAAGTCAAATCCTTGATCTGTGAAATTCATAACTTGCTCAATGTTATTACTTATCAAGACATTATCTAATAATTGAATCAATTTCGGAAATGTACTTTTCGGTAGATATATCACTGACATATTCTCTTCTTCAATTATAATTTCATTAACTCTAGTGATATATTTGGTACCATTACCCAAACTTAATAATTCTTCCGATAAATTTGAGTAATAACAGAATGACATTTTCATAAAGAACGGTTCAAAACTTTTCAAATAATAATTTTCTTCGACTTCTTCAGTCAATGATTCGTACATATAAATTATCGATTTGATTAAAAACTTATCAACAAGTCTTCCCTGACGATTATTTGATATACCATCAATTAAAATGTAATTCAATATATTACCAATTTCTTCATTGTTATATTGGATGATGTATTCTTTAAATAAATTTATCCCCAGATCATAAATTGATGGTAGCGAAGATTCTTTCACGTAAACGCGATCCAAGTACATCAAAACATCACTAATCATCCTCATACACAAGCAATGATCTTTCCATTCTTGAATTATTCTCTCTAATATTTCTTTATTAAATTTGATACTAGAAAATTCATTAACATCATTGTTTTGAAAGATAAGGGTACTTTGGATAAATTCCATCAAAATTTCCCTCTTCTCCAATAAATGTTTAATTAATTGATTCTTAACGTTGGTATACAACTTCTCACCATTCTTCCTTAGCACTAAATGATAGCATTTTCTATACAATTGTTCGAATGAAAGCTTTGAAGCATTTTTGTTTGCAATTTCTGAAATGGCAAATGAAAGAACATTCCAAGATTTTTCAACGTCAACATTGTCATTCAAACTCTAGAGAAAAAATTAGCATAAAAGGAAAAACAACAAACAAACAAAATTCATATACATATATATATATGACATACTCTTTTAGGGGGTCTTATCTTTATTCTTCGACTTAATGACATCTGAATATTGATATTGATATATATCGTTATTGATGGTAATAATATTCTGATGAGTTCCTCTCCCTAATAATTATTCAATTTAATAGGTTCTGATTTCCCAGTTTGAAAGGTGATACCCGGCTATATCAGCGAAACAATCCTAACTGATACCACATGGGCGGATGATTGATCGATTAGGGCTACAATTAATTATACCTTAACATTCAATGAAAAATTCATTTGCCAAACTAATATACAAATCTTTTTTATTCCATCTCTTACAACCAAATAAAAGTAAAGCTAATATAATAACAATAACAATAACAATAATAATAATACATTATGGTAAGACTGACTAATTTCAAGTTCTTGAAAGGGCATCATATGCAGGTGAAGGGTTTTCATATTGCTTCAAGAAATATTTATCTTGATGAGAATTTACGTATAAGATAAATTGTTCTAGATAAGATTTGAGGATTCCAATACTTTGTTGATCCATACTCGTTTGTGCAATTAATCCAGGGAGCGAAACAAATAATCGTAAAAGATGCTCAGCCCCATAAATTTCACTTGGAGGTTTATTTTGATATTGCTTATCATGAATAATTGATTTATATTGTTGCTTTTCATAACGATAGAGTAGCATGTGGCCAAGAGCATTATCGAAATAAACTCTCAACCCGCCTAACACTTCTTCTAATATATCTTTTTCAATTGAAGACAAATCAGTTCTGGCATTGAAATGACGCTGATATTCATTCAAAATTTCTATAACTGTTGGCGATCTTGGCAATGGCACCAATTGATGATCTTTAGTTATAAATTCCCAATCATTAACTAATATTGCTTTCAACGGACTTGGAATCGTTAAATGAATCTCTGGTCTTTTAAGGTAATCTTCAGTTTTTTCCAAGTCATCATTACCACGCTTTCTTCTAGAGGCATTTTTCAGATCATCATTATCATTATAATTCTTATGGTTGCTGCTGCCACTACCAATGCCACCGCTATTAATGCTGCTATTAGTCTCCTTATTATTTGAATCCTTCTTATTGGTTTCCAACGCGGTCTGCAATACTGAATCTTTCAATTGCTTTTGTAGATGAATATTTTCTGAATTCAAATCCAATACACGATCTCTACCAACCCATTCGTCCCAGCTAGCCTTCCAACCTTTATAATGAATGAAGTAAGCAGGATGCGCCGATAAAGCGGTAGGGATTAGCGTGTTACACACTGGTTTCTCCCCATCTTTGCTGGTAATTTTCTTTGATTTCGGATCATAAACTTTCAATATTTTGGCCTCATATAACAACGGTCCATGATAAGCTAGGCATTTGACATTTGGTGTAAAGCTCATTATGTAATTACACGACACGGTTGCCTAATACTTAATTATTTGATTACTTGTTTATGTATTTATTTATTTATTTGTTTATTTATTTATTATTGCTCAATGACAATGTGTAATTAATTTTTAATGGGTGGGTGGGTGATTTATTGTTGGTGTTTGGATGTAAATCGTAAAAAATTGGAAAATTCTTGGTCACATGACATGATGTCTGGATGCGTATGATAGTCGCAGTATAATACAGAATCATACATATAATTAAGATCACGAGACTACTGGCAGCGGGGTGCATGGACCATGCGGTGCGCGTGATCTCATCACCCTAAAAGAAAGAAGTTAACCACCCCGGTCAAATTTATATATGAAATAATCCCATTCAGTCTCATTCATCATTACTTAATTTTACTGGTTTTTTTTTTATTCTGTATTCATTTTTGCACTTAATATAGGATTATTCAACTTCTTGTGGTAGATTTCCATTCAAATTAGTCGACAACTGCTCAATTGTAGAGCATTCAATAACAATTCTCAATTTTTTGCTGGTTCTACTGTACATTTTTTGGTATTACACGGGACCAAACTCACTTTAGCTCGGCTGTTTCACCCCCTGTTTAACCGCTGATAACTGACGACACACACACTGGGTGCCCACGCACGGCTCTATACGGCTTAAACCAACCATCAAAAAGATAAATAAAAGAACGAAAAACGAAAAAACTTCCAGAGCGTTTGAAAATTTATTGCGATAGCGACGATAATCAGTACTTCAAGAATCAGTTACATTGAATTTCCAAGATCAGAAGTCGCAAATTATTTGGATTTTTAATCGTTTTCTTATATTTAATCCTCGGTTCGTTTCCTCGTGTTGTTTCTTGTCGTTGATCGTTTTTGTTTAAGGACACACCGTCTTACCCTACATCACCCCACGATTGGAAATTCAGACGAAAAACAACAACAACAAAAAAAAAAATTAAGTGAGGAATTTTTCTTCCTTTTTTCTTCCCCCTTTTCAATTTTATTCTCGGAAAATAGTGAGCTGTGCAGATTGTACCGCATTTCAGTTATTTCCCACTCTTTATTCTTCTTCGTCCATCAATTAATTTTATCAACGATTTCTTTTTTTTTCTTTCTTCGTTATTCTTTTCTTGGATTTGACAAAGTTTTTCGCTTGTATTTCTGAATATCAAAGAAGAAAAAAAATAACAATAAATCAGAGGTTTCCAGTGCGATTGAAATCTTGGTAGAAAACAACAACACACAAACCAACAAACAGCAGCAACAAACAGCAGCAACAAACAGCAGCAACAGCAGAAGCAGAAGCAAAAGTAACAGTAATCCACTGCTATTAGTCACACTCTTTTAATATGTCGTCTTCAAATAACCAAGGTCTAAATGGAAACGTGGTAGGACTTCATTTTAGAATTGGCAAGAAAATTGGTGAAGGTTCGTTTGGGATCATTTTTGAAGGAATCAATTTATTGACAAATCAACACGTTGCAATCAAGTTTGAACCAAGAAAATCAGAAGCTCCTCAATTAAGAGATGAATATAGAGCTTATAGAATACTACACGGCTGTGTAGGGGTTCCAAATGCTTATCATTTTGGTCAGGAAGGCTTGCATAATATTTTGGTTATAGATTTATTGGGTCCATCCCTTGAAGATTTATTTGAATGGTGTGGGAGAAAATTTTCTACTAAGACTACTATTCAAGTTGCTAAACAAATGATTTCAAGAGTTCAATCTATTCATGAGCGAAATTTAATTTATAGAGATATTAAACCGGATAATTTTTTAATTGGCTTGCCAAATTCTAAGGACGCTAATATCATTCATATAGTAGATTTTGGTATGGCTAAATATTATCGAGATCCAAAGACAAAACAACATATTCCATACCGTGAGCGAAAATCTTTGAGTGGTACTGCAAGATATATGAGTATAAATACTCATTTAGGAAGAGAGCAATCTAGAAGAGATGATTTAGAAAGTTTGGGTCATGTATTTATGTATTTTTTGAGAGGTTCATTACCATGGCAAGGCTTAAAAGCACCAACTAATAAATTAAAATATGAAAAAATCGGTGAAAAGAAGCAAACTACAAATATTTCAGATTTATGCGCAGGTTTCCCTGATTCATTTGCTGAATATTTAAATTATGTTCGAAATTTAAGATTTGATGAAACTCCCGATTATGATTATTTAAGACATTTAATGGATAAAGGCTTGGAACAAATTGGTGAAAAAGATGACGGCCATTATGATTGGATGGATTTAAATGGTGGTAGAGGTTGGGATTATACCATTAATAAAAAACCGAACTTGCATGGCTATGGGAATCCAAACCCAAGAAATAATAGACACAATAGAAGACAAAGTCAAACACCAACTAATAAACCTCAGTATCCTAATACTAATTCTAAATCTAGATTAAGTGTTGCTCAGCAAGGCCCACAGGGTCAACAACAACAGCATCAGCAGCAAACGACACAACAGCAGCAGCAGCAGTCGCAACAACAGCAGCAACATCAATTAGCAAATGTTCGATCGAGTAATCAATTGAAATCATCTAATTCACCAATTGCTAAAGGTTATATTAATTATCCTAATTCTGGTTCACACTCCCCACATCAATATAATAACCTGAACATTTATAATAAAAATGACACACGACAACAACAGATTAGACAAAATTTGCATCCTATTAATGATAGAGCGGATATTGATTCAGTCAATTCGGGAGAAAAGAATTTTTTTCAAAAAATTTGTTGTTGTGGGTAGGTAGGTAGGTCCCTTTCGTTTTATTTTTTTTTCTGTTGCTTTTTTTTTAATTAGATGATGGTTGGTTTTTTGTTCTGGATATTTTACTTTTATTTAATATGGATTATTATTTTGAGATTCTTATGAACTCTTTCTAATATTTTTTTTTTGTGAGCTAGTTTTCATCTTTTCTTATATTTTGATTTTACTTTTTATCCTATAATTAATTTTTATTTTCATCAGAATCGCATGCAAAAATTAAAAATGATTTTATTTTCTATGTAATGTACAAAAATTCTACAATAAACAAAGGTCATTATTATTCATTGTAGAGACAGTTTGGCAGTGGCTTCGCTTCAGCTTCAGAAATTGTTGACCCAAGTACCTTCCAATTCATCATATCTTCGTGTGCCTCTTCTACGTCTAGAGTCACCATCAACTCTCATTGATTCTCTCTTTAATCTTCTAATATTACGTTCTCTTTCAATTTCTCTCTTTTCGATTTCCCACTGGCTTAAATTCTCCACGGTTGGGCACCATTCTTGACCCAAATTTTCAGGGTCAAATCTCCAACCAGCCTCTCTACCATAAGCTGCACCATTCATAATCTCTTGAGGTAATTTCCCTTCAATCGCGTGTTTTTTCAATTTAATAATAGATTCATGTAGCGCATGTGAAATAGCTGGATGGAATTCTCTGGATAAACCTAAATCACTAACGACAATTTCAGCAAATTTTTCTGGTATTAGTTGTGAATTAGTTAAATCCCATTCAAATTTATCTTCGTACAATTGTTTATCCAAATTCACCGACAAGTCAATTATCACATGTATCGATAAATCTTTAGGTAATTGTATTGAAGCTAATTGACTATATTCTTCAAGTTGTGATTGAATTGATGAAGAAATCTGTGTTTGGCAAGAAGAAGGTAAATCCATATCTTGACACATAATTTCTGCAAATTTTTCGGGAGTTAACAAAGTTTCATTTAAATTCCACAAGAAAAAATCAACAATTCTAGAATTTTGATGCTCCAAGTTGATTCTAATAGGGATTAAAATTTCTGGCTGATTAGCATTTTGAATTAAATCAATTTCATTGAAATACGAATGAGCAGTCTTTGTCGCTAGTTTCCCTTGGAAATTATTTAATAACGCGTTGCCCGTGGTGTTTCGAGGATCAAGATACCTTTGAGCAGGACTTGCTCCTCTGCCAAGTGTGAATTCTTCATCGTCTTTATCAAACTGACTGTCATAATTACTATTGCTGTAACTACCTCCACCATTTTCCTCATCATCAAAATAATCTTCTGCATAATTGATTACATGCCCGCTTCTCTTGGTTCCACGAGAAGTTTGCGTGGTTATAAACAACGCAGTGTTTTCAGTTTTTATTCTAGACGAGAAACTTGTGGTTAATGACTGAGGGAAGAGTGGTTTTTCCATAACTAATATTCAAGAATCTCTTCTTGTATTTGTCTATCTTTTTACTTTTGCTTTTTGCAATCGTATGTATAAAGGCGAATTATCTAATTTTTTGTTTCTGGTTTTCATTTTTCATCAGGTTGGATCACCCTCCCGTGCCACACGTGTTCAAAAACAAAAGACAAATAAAAAACTAAGATTCTTCTTTTTTTTATTTTTAAGCAAAAAAGTTGTCGAAAAATTTTCTTACTTTTCTTTCATTTTTTTTCATCTAAAAGAACACTTTATTTTAATAACAATGTCTAGTATTGCTGAACTTGAAAAGAAGTTGGCTTCTCAAAGCTACGTTGATGGGTAAGTACAAATCAATTGATTCTTTGAATGGTATTTTTTTGTTCAAACTATTTTAATGAATGATGAGCAATTTTGGTCCGTGTTTACTAGGTGGCTTAAGACCCCATCCCATGAGTATCAAATCCAAATTCAAGACATTTCACTTTCCCTGATCATTAAAATAAATTGGACAATTCCATTTCTATAAGTTAATCAACTAACCTTTAGTGCTGCTGCCACTCAAGCTGATGTTGCTGCTTTCAAAGCTATCCAAAAAGAATACCCATCATTTGTTAGATGGTTAGCTCACATTCACAGTTACGTTGATGATTTCTCATCATTGCCAGCTGCTAAAGCTGCTCCAGCTGCTGCTGAAGAAGAAGAAGATGAAGATGTTGATTTATTTGGATCTGATGATGAAGTCGATGAAGCAGCTGAAAAATTGAAACAACAAAGAATTGCTGAATATAACGCTAAAAAGGCCGCTAAACCAAAACCAGCCGCTAAATCTATTGTTACTCTTGATGTTAAACCATGGGATGACGAAACTAACTTAGAAGATTTATTGGAAAACGTTAAAGCCATTAAGATGGATGGTTTGGTTTGGGGTGCTTCAACTTGGATCCCTGTTGGTTACGGTATTAAGAAATTACAAATTAACTTGGTTGTTGAAGATGAAAAAGTTTCATTAGATGAATTACAACAATTGATTGAAGAAGATGAAGATCACGTTCAATCTACTGATATTGCTGCTATGCAAAAATTATAAGTCTTTTTTTTTTGCCATGCTTCTCTACGCTGGCTTTTTGTTAATATAGGTTAGTATTTGTTACAAAAATATAACAACAAAAATGTAAATTTTCACATTAATAATGTGCTGTAAGATATTTAATTATTGATTTAAATTTTGTTGGTTTGTTATTACCCAACACTGGCAAAAATGCCCTTGCCACAGATTTTTCACTCAATCGTAACAACGCTTTCGGATCATTTTTTGGGTTTGTGTTTTTCAACTTATCGAAAACTCTTGCAATTAATTTATTTATGAAGCTAACCAACTGTCTATCATTGACTGGCGTGGGGACATTGAGAATAAATTTAGCCACGGATTGAAGGTTCCCAACCAAATCCTTCTCTACTACTGCAACATGCTTCAAGTCCAACAACGGTGTGACGATTCTTGTGTCAAAAAGCCAAAGAGCATGCTGAAGTGTGGCTTTTGTCGTGGTCGCCAGCGACCACGATGGAGTAGTATACGTATTCAAGATTTCTCTAGTGTCCAAATCAATCAGTAACCCACAAAACTCAACTTTTCCAGATCCGAACTGGGTCTTTGCTATGTTGATCTTAACGTTATGTTGTTTCAATAATTGGAAGATCTTATAGTAAGTGGAATGGATCAATTGTGGGGTATCGCCAACAATGAGGAAATCGTCAGCGTAACGAATCATCACCATCACCTTTCCTTCTTCTTCATGGATTCGGCATTTAGACAGAATGTAATCTAAGAAAATTTCATTAAAGATCGCACTCAATGTGTACCCTTGGAAAATCCCAATTTTTCTAGCATAACCCCAATTCTTCGTACTGATGACTGTATTGTACAATGATTGTCTGCAAATACTGAGAATTTCAGACTTACCGAACCTGATTACTTTCGTATTCTTAAATTGCGGTTCAAGGAAAACTGATTTATTCGAAGTATTGTAATAATATGCTTCTTTATCAATCATTTTTTGTAGAATGTTATAGATCAAATCAATGGGCACCGAATCATAGCATTGTTTAATATCAAATTTTTTAAACCAATATTTTCCATCGCAGTTGATGTTGTTTGGTAAAGCTCTTACTTTAGCAATCATATCGTTTCTGGTGAGGGATTTCCCCTGGATAAATTTCAATATCTCTTTCACTGGTTGAATCTTCAATTTTAATTGTGTCTGATAAGTACTAGCCATTAAACTAGCACACTCGTTATTATCATTACTGTTTCCAAGGGGCTTCCTTGGAGGATAGCAAATCACTCGAAGTTCAGTTTTCTTCGGAAACAACCGTAACTGCCCAATGATATACTTACTCATGCGAGACTTTGCCATTCCGATAAGCAACTTATCCTTGGTTAAGTACTTTGAATAGTACCTGTCCAAGTACTTCTGTTTCAATCTCTTCCACACAGGATGAGGGAAGTAATAGTATTGATTCAAATTGGTGGTGCTATGTGTAACATGGAACCAAGTGCTTATGAAATTCACCAAGAAGACATTGAACAACCAGACAATGAATTTCTTAAACATTTCACGACGGCCATGGAATTGCTGTAAACTGAAGTTACCGCCAATCCATTCAATATCGCTTAATTTCACATTCTCAATGATCTTGTCAACTCTGATTTCACAGTTTCTTGGGGCAAGAATGAATTGGGCAATTTCATGGAATATCACACTTCGATTATGCTTAGTGCCAAATAAGTCTAGGGCAAACACTTTGGAGATAATCATAATGACAAAGTTTATCACCTGTTTATCGGATAACCCATTCGATACAATCGAAGTCGACGATATCGATGATGCGTTGGGAAATGGCAAGAACTTGTAATAGAACTTGTAGTTTTGCAAATGAGCATGAATAGTGTTGTTCAACAAACGGAAAACGCAATTATATTTCTTCTCTCTTTTAGTGACACCAAAGATTCTTTCGAGGAGTTCTTCAGGCGATAATGACAATATCCAACGAAGTTTGATACTGGGCGAATCCACCAGCTTGTAAAACATTTTCCTCTTCCTCACAATAGCAGGCACCACCTTCTTTTTTAGCTGCTGGTTCATCTTCTTGTTATCTCTGGAACCAAATAATTTATGATCATCAAAATAACCATGGGACTCAGTTATCAATTTAGAGAATACCAAAGGCCCAATCCGGGAGTACAAAATTCGCCATGGTAATTGTGATAAGGCATGGTAATTTGAACTGTCGCCATTTTTCTCTTCCGCTAACGCGTTGATAGCATTCCCAGGGTGCTGAGATTTGAGCTTATTGAGAAACACAAAATAATCACACGAGGGGGCAATAACTTCTCCAATATTATCAATTGGTACAGCCTGGACTCTCGATAGCAAATTTAGGTATTTTTGAGGGTCATTAGGGTGGATCAAGCCTGGGATTCCATCTAGATATTCTTGAAGGGACGTCCTCATTTGGTGCGCGTCAAAATGCAAAGAAAAGAAAAAAATTGAAGTTTTGAAAAATTTAAAATTTTTTTTATAGCCAAAGGGCAATCGCCATTACAGGTCATCATGAAGTATGAGATTGATCCTGAGACATTGGTTATTGAACACACAATTCAGCAGATTCGAACAGTTACCAAGCCTGATTTCCAGCTAGTTAAGGTGGTGGTTATTACGATTGAACCTCGAGACAGCAAAAAGTACATTGAAATAATGAAATCTATCGATGATCCAATTGATTTGAGTCACTTGAAGCGATTTCAAAAAATTCAAGGAAATTTGAGGTGTCTTCTATGTAGTGAATCAGCTGAAGAGATCCCCATAGGTGAAGATGAGAAGACAGAAATTTTGGAAGTGCCCAGGCATCCACCATTGACTAAACAACAGGCGGTGATTTACAGTGAGAAATACTGGCCAATGATATGGAAAGGTGACCCCAATTTACAAAATATAAACCAACTAGAATTCAATTTCAAGCTTATAAAAGAACAATTTGATAGAATAATAAAAGCAGCAACCAATCTAAGTACGTTGCCTATTGTCACGACAATTTATGATCCAGCTAATAACAAGATATTAGCCACGAGTCACGATGAAAGATACAAATCACCATTAAATCATAGCATTATCAATTGCATCAATGAGGCAACAGAACAACAACAAGACAATAGCAGCGTTTATTTGTTAACTAATTTCTGGGTATTCACAACCCACGAACCCTGTAGTTTCTGTAGTATGGCATTAATTCACTCAAGAATTGGTCAGTTGTATTACTTGAAAGATCAACCATCAACTGGCTCCATAAATCTGAATCATCATATTCATGAACTATCCAAGCTCAACTGGAAGTTCTACTCTTTCAAATACCTAAACGACACCCCAGACAAACTTGAAATAGACAGCAATTTATATGTTTAAGTCAAATAAAATATTCTTTCAATTGTGTTAAGTCTTTTGTAGCTTCTTCTATTGAATCATTATAATGAGATTTCCCATATTTCAAATCGGTCAAATTATCAATATTATCTTGAATTGCACGCAATTCTTCTCTTGTCTGCAAAGTTAACTTATGAGTTTCGTTATCCAACAATTTCGATAGCTGCTCAAGTTGGCCAATCAACGTTTCAAGAGTAAATTTATCTACTGATGAACCATTCCCGCTACTCTTTGACAATTCGGGTACATTAAAATTTTGAATGTTCGCGGTTACTTGTTCGGATTGCTGTTGTTTCATTAGCAAGACATGCTCATATAATGCTTCAACAAGGGCATCATCTTGGGATTTGAATAATTTGGCAAATTTCTCCTTTAATACTATTGAGTCATTGGTTATATTTTCCAGTAAATACGAATCTAATATTGTATTAATCATATTAAATATAAGTTATATTATAAAAGAATAAAAAGAGAAGATATTTTACGGGGGCTGCCGCGAAAAAAAAATTATATATGGCGATGGATGCGATTCCGCTTAATAAACAAACGCATGGTAAGTGGTGAGCTCTTTTGTTGATTCCACTGTAATTTCAGTGTTTGGAGCAATAAACACAACATTCCCAATAGAGACTTCTAAATCATTGACTTTACCTGATCCTTCAGTGACGATCAAAATTGTTGGACTATCAATTGGCTTAAATTTTCTGACACCAGCACCTAAAACAGTCTCAACAACTGCAAATTCATCGATTGGAGGATTGTACAATTTAGCAACACCATCACCAGAACCAAAAGATTGTGGAACCATCTTTTGTTTATCAACAGGTTCACAGCTATAAGTCAACATCTTAACTAAATTATCAACGTCTTTAAATTTAGGGGTGAAACCAGATCTAACCACGTTATCACTAGCTGCCATACATTCTATAATGTTTCCAGAAATATAAGCATGAGGGTCTTTTGCCTTTAAGAACATAGCTTCACCAGGTTTCAATTGAACATAATTCAACATCAAGCAACCACAGAAAAGACCAATATCTTTCGGAAACTGCTTGTTTAATCTTTCAATTAAACTAGCAACACCTTTTTCGAAGGATTCAGGGCTGGATTCAGCTCTAGCCACTAACAATTCAGCTTGCTCGTCAGTTTCATCAAGAGTAGCAGTCATGACTTTACCAAATAGTTTTTGTAAATGATCCTTATCTTGATTCTTAATGAATTCTGCTGCAACATCTCTGCCAACAAGTGCTTCAAATTCTGGGATTTTTTCCAAATTTTTAGCAATTTCATTCAATGGTTTAAACCCACAAAACCCTTCAAATTCAGTGATGGCCACGGCCATTTCTGGTTTATGATTGTCATCAGGATAATTCTTTGGGTCAGCTGCATGTAATTGTCTAGCTAATGCTTTATCAGGGTGAGCTTGGATAGATAACACTTTTTCAATGCTTAATACTTTAAATAAAAATGGTAACTCTTTAGTCAGACCGAATTTTTCAATGACTGTTTTACCCAAATAAAATTCAGGATTTTCGGCAATAAGATCTCTTAAAGATTTACCACTGTTGCTATTAATTGATGGTAATCTAGGGTGAGTGCCCATCCACAATTCAGCGTATGGTTTGGATTCGTCAATTGTGACTTTTGGATTCGATTTTGCTGCAAATTGTGCAACTGAAGAGGCGTTACCATATTTGCCCCAAGCATAGTTTTGGAAACCTAGGGTTAGTCAAATTTCCATTATACTTTCACCTATATTTGGGCATACTTACCACAATCAATTTTGAATACTGATGACATTTTTATGTTGATGTTGATGTGTCAACGAGCGGAGTTAGCAGGTTTTGTTGTGTTTGTTTTTTTTTGTAGCAAATTTCAATTTTTCCGAAGGGTCAACCACCAGTATTATTGAAAAATAACAAGTGTCACAACGTGCCTACTGAACGGGGCATCAATCTCAACAGATAAACCAAATACACAAAGTATTGGCCAAATTGAATGGCTGGTAGATATTTCAAATCGGTTTATTTACTCTCTTTGCTCGTTTCGTTCGCTCACAATGAGTTACTTGGAAACATCATCTGGGAATCGGATCTCTAAAAAGTCTTCAATCAACGGGCCATCAAACATTGAAATAGCTGGTAACTCAACAATCTCACATTCAACAAGACTACTAGCTAATGTCACGCTAAAGGATCCCTCAGTTCCCGCGATTCAAATTGGTTCATTCACATTTGTCTCCCAAGGAACCACGCTTGTTCCACCACTTCTAGGAACAAAAAAGCTCAACCAAAGCAAGCACCTCAAAATACATTCCCCGTTAAACATTGGCTCGTATGTCGTAGTGGGTAAGAATTGTGAAGTTTACTCTGCCACCGTGGGAAATCGGGTATTCATCGGAGACGATTGTCATTTGGGTAATTTAACCATTGTGTATAATTGTTGTGTCATTGAATCAGGGACGATCTTGCCTGATAAGTACGTTGTACCGCCATTCTCGTATGTCCATGGTAAACCGCCAAACTTAACCGTGGAAGATCTACCCCAGGGTTATAAGAAATTAATTGAAGAGAAGGCGATGGAATCGTACTTGTCAGGGGAGAAAAGGGAACTACAGTGACGATATCTACTAAAAAAAATGTTCTTTTTTTATATATATTATATTATATTATATCCAAATTTTTTCTTCTTTTTTTTTTGAAAGGCAGTCTAGTCTCGAACCAGTCGATTTCCTGCCTAGCCATCAAGGCCAAAAAAAAAAAAAAAAAAAAATCCATTATCAGTATATTATAAATTGTAAATGGTATTGTTTGTAGTGGCCTTTTGGCTGGTTGTCAGATGGACTTCGCCAACCATCGCGAGGCCAATATCTCCTTTGTTGACCACCGTCTATCCCTTTTAACGAGCGTATTTTTAACCACTTCTTTTGCCCCCTCCCAAACTGCAACATCATCATCCCTCAACTTTTCATTATCATCATTGAAATAATACCAATTCCACTCAATTCTAGCGATTCGATGAGCAGTTTTTGAATTTCTCCCCAATTTCATAATTGCCCCCGTTATCGGATTAATCGTTGGTGGCGGTGGATCGAATGGTAACCTCCCTTCCATCAAAGCATATAGCAAAACACCCAAACTCCAACTGTCAGTTTGTCTTCCATCGTATTCCATCCCCATTATTAATTCCGGAGCAACGTAGTCTTCAGACCCGCATCGCGTCTCCAACATCGGATTATTCGGATCAATTGTTCTAGCCAAGCCAAAGTCAGTGAGGGAAGAAATAGTTGATAGCTCAATTCCTCTTGTCAACAATGTCTGGTTGTTATATTTTAACAAAATATTCTCAAGCTTTATATCGCGATGAACAACACAATTACAGTGTAAATAATCAATTGCACTGGTAACTTCAAAAAAAATTTTCTTGATTAATTGAGGTGATATTTTTTCTCGGTACTGTGATGCAAATTCAAAGAGATCCCCACCTTGACAATACTCAAGAACAATCACGTTAGGGTCGCTGGTGACAACCCCTTCTAATTTGATGATTGATGGATGTTTAATAATTTTTAAAAGATCCAATTCTCGCATAAGAGATGACTCTATCCGAGATCTATTTTTATCGTGAGGTATCGTTGTGATTTTAATTGCGACTGAGCCAAAGACGTCATCAGTGTCGCCACCAAAACCCATATCAGATTCGTTTCCATTATTCGCCGTTTCGCTCTTGCGACCTAGACAAACGGTACTAAAACTCCCCTTTCCCAACACTTTAACAACTTCCCATTCAACCTCTTTGCCGCCCATGTCCCTTCCCTGGAACTTTCTCGGCACTCCGTCAACGAAATCACCACCTTCTTCATCTTCTCTCTTAATCTTACCTTTCTGATTATTATCTTTATTGCTGATAACCAGGGCAATAGCACTTGAATCTTTAGGCAAAGGCGTCGAGAAAAATCTTTTCCCTTGTCCCACCGCTTGTCCCCTTTTTCTTGGCGATGAAGGCGAAATGGGCAGGATTCTAGAATGATTGAAATTAGCATCCACAGGCGATGGTAGCTCATGAATTGAATGAATATCTGGTGAAGTCAACAGCCCAGGTGAATTTCCATTGCCCTGGTTTTGCTGTTGTTGCTGCTGCTGCTGTTGTTGTTGTCGCTTGGGGATATTGACTCTCAATTTGTTCAATTTGTTCAATTTGTTCATGGTTTTATGTATATAATTGGGAAAAACGATAAATCCAGGAAGATGACGATGAAGCAAATGTACGTGAGAAAAGAATAATAGAAGAGAAAAAAAAACAACAAATTCCTGACCCCTGGGACTGGTTCCAGCGGTTATCGGTTGTCACTTACGCGGCTGGCTGTGTACACTATACCTGCATACAATTAAGTACAATCTACAAAGCATATCCTTCAATATGTATTATTATTATTAGTCATTACAGTCATCATTAGTTACTCTTGGCTGTGATTATATTATGTCTATGAGCAAATCTTGTGACCCAAGGATGGCAATGGCAATGTAATGGAAATCAATGACTGGAAAAAAAAAAATTGAAAAACCAGCCCTGTTACAGCCATTAATGGTTCTGATTATGATTATTACTATCGCCAGACCTTCCCTCCGACAGTCTAAACTTCTTCATAATCTTCTCATGAATCATTTGTATCGTATCATAAAAGCAACCTTCACCGCAACTAATACAGTCGCCTAAAAACTTCACCTCACTGTTTTTCAATCCAACAACAGTCTCCCCAATCAACTGCCTCAACCCTATTGTCAATGCCCTGTATTGCTGAATTGATGGGGACTTGCCTTGACCATTAAGTTGGTTCTCGATAGTGATTGGAATTATAACTAATTGTATCGAAGGAACTTTATCCTTGACATGTTTCAACTTAATCCCGACTTTCACCACACTCCTCAGAATTATATGTTGGATTCGGTTACTGTTTTGCTCAGGCTTGGTCACTGATTCTTTCTTGATATCATAAATTAATCCATAATTTATCAAATCTTGACAATTGTAATGATACCTAATATTCATCAAAGTCTTGTTTAAGCTGTTTTGCTGAACAATATTCGAATTATTTCGATCATTAGTCATGCTAAATTTTTGTAATCCCGAGACAATTTCATTAGTCAGTTTGATATATTTGATCAATTGCTTAATGTTGCTATTATCTTCAGCGAGCAGTTTCTCCAAATACGTTAAATTCAATTGATGCGGGTTCTTTTCATCAATAACAATCGATAATCCATTATCCAGCAATAAATTAAATTCATATGATCTTTCTTGATAATTAAATACAATTTTGTTCAAATAAATTGTCAAATCTTTTTGGCAGTCAACAAGGTTAATCAAATTATTGAATTTCATCAACAATTCATATAATTTTCTAAAATATGTTCGATTATTACCATCATCGTCAGCGTGTAATTCAACATTTGCTTGAATATTGAAAAATGAACCCGTCTTGTCAACTCTAATGGAACAACCACTTTCCAATAAATGGAAAGGCGACCGTAATTGACCATATAAATTCAATTTCAAGCTCCCATTACATAACTCAACCGTCATGATCATATTATCCTTCATGGTATTGCTTTTAATTAAACAATCTTTATTGATCACAATAATAGTCCCACTACCACTGTACTGCCAACCAATTTTCTCAATAATTTTTTCAAACGTGGTTTTATCCTTTGGAACCCTAGTTTTAACTTTATGATTTTTTAATTCTTCAATGATTAAATTAATTGAAATCTTATTGGTAGTTAATTTATTCAATTCAATTGAATTCTCATAAGTGAAAGTATCATTAAATTCAATCTTATCAATAAATTTAATATTCCACTGATTATTCTCCGATTTGATTTTAGCCAACCAAAATGATAAATTATTATTATTAGTGGTATTTTCAATCACGGTAATTAAAAACCAATTGTTAGGCCAATTGTTAAGCCGATAGTATTGAATTGTCCAAAAATAATTTGGTCTAGTTAAACTGCTGCCATCACCAAGTTTCGTCATTAATTGTGAATGATTGACTTTAATAATTGGACAATTTTTCCAGTTTGTTAATTTGAAAATCTTGAGAGTTTCATGACGTAATAATTCCATTCGAATAATTAATAACTGTTGATATTGATCAACATCAGTAACTTTAAAAATTGGCCCACTATTAATTTCAAAATCAAAATCTGATTTGACCAGCTTCGAACCGCTCAAAAAATTATTAAATTTATATTTGTTTAAAATGGAATTAAGTGATGGACTAGGATTAATGAAAAATGAAAATCCAGTAAGGTAATCTATCGAGTATGTAATAGTCTTGTTATTAATAATCTTGATTATAATGTTATTATTATCAATTTCCACTCCATTATCAAAATTGGTCTTGAGAGTGTCATAAATTTCCTCGAGGATAATTTCAACATGTTTGTTTAAAATCAAAATGATCAATGATTGGATAGAGAAGTTTGAATTATTTTCAAGAATTGACTGAAATTGGTTATTCATTAAGATACCGTCTTTGATCCATTTAATTGTTAATTTGCCATCACTGACAGCAATTTCAATCGATGATTTCTGTTTCGTAATTTTTTCAATCCAATAAAAAATCGTAATCATTCTCAGTTCGGCACTGTAGACAAACTTCAAATTTTTACCCCAAATTAACTTGTTACTAGTGATAAGCATATTAAGTTGATTTGAAATAAGGTAAAGCTTATAGTTTAAGCAATAATTATGCAAAAACTTGTATAATTGTTCAAGTGGGTTTGTTGAATTGAATGACATATGATCAATTAGTGTTTTGAGGTTATGAAGGTTTTTAAGTGGTAATGGGTTGTCGTTGAATATGATATTACCTAAATTGTCGACTATAAATTTGAACTTGAAATCGAGTAATATGAACGAATGGCTTATTGGTTTAACCTCCGCTTCTTCATTTGATTCTCCCTCTTCTTTGTTGGCTGTGGCGGCCGCCTCGCCCATCTCATGCTTTTCAATAAGCGTTAGTACGCATTCAAATTCATTAGGAATAACAAAATATAATTTACCATTCTCCACCGTCAAGTTTTGATAAACCAAGTTGTTGTCATCAGTGAGCAAATACAACTTAGCAATCTTCAAATTGATTAAAGAATTCAAATTTTGTAATTTTTTCAATAAAAATTCAGGACTCAACGGCTTGATAGGTAATAAATTATAACTCGGCAACAATGACGTGCTTGAATTATCTCCATAATAGGCCAGATGCAAAACTATAGAAGAAGTGATTAAATCATTGTTTGGCAATTTCGCAAAATTTAAATCAATTTTAATTCGCTTAATGTTATTCACCAATGAATCAAAAAAAATTTGTTGAGACCGAAGCCAATTTAATAAATCGATTAATTTATTGAATGACACAGAATTCACACTCCATTTATTCAAGACATAAAGTTTCACAAAATAATTTCTAATCTTGATGATTGTCAACAATAATGATCTTTTCTTCTTCAAATCTTCATCAAAGTTGTAATAATTTTGTTGATTCGGCAATGTCTTGATCAAGGTGATTAACTCCTGGTACGCATGTTTTGAAATCTTGGAGATGATGTCCAGGTACGGCTGGATGTTAATTGTTATATGAGGAATTGACGGTGGATCTTCATTAGCTGTTGTCATTCTGTTCTGCCTCTACCTTCCTGTACCTGGTGATTCATTTCTTTTGATATTTTCATTTGGCAGGTTGGTTTTGATTATAATTCAAATATTGCTAATTGCACTCCAGAAAAAAATTGTAAACTAACCGCACTACGGGGCACCTCAAAGATCGGGACACCCGAGTTTTACTAACGAAACGACATATGCAAATCCCCTATTTGTACATATACTCTGCAGTTTTAGCATGGTTATTCACAGTTATTAGGCTATTGACCAAAAAAAAAAGGCCAGAGGAGAGCGGTCCGGCAGTAGGAGGGCAGTTCTACAATTATTTTTAAAGCAACAAAAAAAAAAGGGTAGTTAGAAATATTAAAAAAAAAAAATAGCAACATAAAATAAAATAAATCGTAAAACTAGCATGGTAAAAATAAAAATAAAAATAAAAAGAGTACACAAACAGTAATAAACTATCCTTGTAAGACATAATAAAGCTTCGCCATATTAATCACCCTTTTTAAATCTATTAAACTTCATTATATCTGCTCTAGTAAAACCCTTTGAAAAAACACAATGACAGCTTCTGGCTTTACAAGCAGTGCAACTCTTAAATCTAATTAATTTATTAAAAGTCTTGATGAATTTAACATTTGCATTCGCCGTTGCAAAGCTGCTGTTATTATTATTATTATTATTATTATTATTATTATTATTATTATTATTATTGGTGTGATAAAAATCTTTATAAATATCGTTAAGACCAGTTTCAGTTAAGCTAAAATCACCAGGGTTAAAATTATCAATAATGTCGTAAGCGTTGGCATTCGTCGTGGCAGACTCAGCATGGCCTGGTTTTAACTCCTTAATTATTATTATTTCGGCGTCACATTTAACTTTTCTTATCCGACAACTATCACAACTTGGGCCAGTTCGTTGGCGACGTTTCTTTTTGCTATTGCTGTTATTGTCGATGATTCCGGTGTTATTGAACTTGTAGATTGAATTTTTTCTTTCATTGGTGTGGGGGTCGTGGTAGTAATAGTTTGGGTTAGGTACTGCTGCTGTAGATGATTGGAAATGGCTCAACGGTGGAAGTGTGCCGAAAGGGACATTGGTTATTGATTTTATTGGAGGCAATTCGATGTTTCCTAGGGACTGCGATCTGTTTGGCGAAGAAGAGGAAGACTGGGAAGACACCGTAGAAGAAGTTGTTGGTGAAGGAGTAGGAGAAGTCTTGTAGGAGGCAAGCGAATTTCTAGCAAAAGAATGAAGAAGATGAGGGTGCTGTTGATAGTTGCTGGATGTCGGATCAATTAAGTGATCTCTTATTGAAGGCAAAAGTATTGGAACGTTCGATAATCTCGGTTTAGAAATCTCAAGAATAGGAGGATTTAGGTTTGACATCGCGAAATAATATTATTTAGTTGAGATTTGATATATGATAGTATTATTATTATTATTATTATTATTATTATTACTGAGATTTGAGGTATCACACCATAAATAAATATATTGATATTTCAAGAAAGTGGTATAGATTCACGAAAAAAAGAAAGCAAAAAAAAAAAAAATAATTTAATGTAATTTAAATTTTTTAATTTTTCGAATTATCGAATATCGAATATCGAAGTATAAATATTCTTATTGTAATACTTTAACAATATCGGAAGTAAATATCTGCACTCCGCTAGTGGTTGCGTCATAGATCGACCTTCCGGGAAAAACCCCACTGCTAAAAGCAACAAATAAAATAAATGAATAAAGCTGAAAAGAAAAGATGAAATTGAAGTTGGCATCTCCAACGGAAGCGAGGAAGGAAGCAAGGCAGCCAGAATAGGATTACCTGAAGGATTCCCTGGCATGATATAGATCGATCCGAATATTGTCTGAATATAGCGTAGAATCGCGTTCTTCTTGCTTATTATTTTGTGGCCTGGCATGAATTCTTCGTTCGTTGAGGAATGCTGAGGCACACAATAATCGTTCGATTGATTTTGATTTTAACTTCAACTTCGTGCCACTGAATCTCAATAAGCAATAAGCTTGAAACCATATATGTCTCTTTCAAGCTTGCTTGTTAAACTTGACAAATACTTTGAATGTAAGTGAGTATGTTCATCTCGATGATGATGATGATGGGTGATGGTTTTCTCTCATATTTCACAATTTTTTAGTTTTGTTAGTGACAGTTTTGGTCTGGCGGAGTAATGTACCCCAACGCACATTCATGCACAGTCCTGCGTCAAAACTCCGTTTCTTAAAAGAAATTTGTTGCCAAACATCCAAACACCTCTAGGGTTTGCCCGTTACCCTGTGACGCACCTTAGCTGGTGCTACTGCTGCAGCACGCCTGCTACCCTCCATATTGTACATATACTCTACATATACTAAAACCACGTCTGGTTCAGGTTGATTTTCCGTAAATGTGCAACAGCCAATCTTCCATAATACCACGATAGCGACGTGGGCCACCGTAGGCCATGTAATAATATCTAATCCAGGTAGGTCGGCCACGGTGAATAGTGGTTGCGGGAATAATGTTTCACATGTGTGTATATCTGGGGATCAGGCGATTTCTAGAGCAAGTGGAAAAAAAAAGAAAAATAAAAAGACAATAAAGCAACAAGCAACGCTCGCCTTGAAAAAAAACCTTACTCTGATACATATGTTTATGTCCGATATTATTTTCATTCATACATTCATATAAACTCTCAGCTGAATTCTAACCCTCTCGCACTCACTGACTCCCTCCCTCAGTCCCTCATGGCCTCGCTGACTATGACTATCACAGAGCAGGTCTTGCAAGAAAATCGGTTGTTATCTTTTTCTTTTGTATTGGCGAGACTTTTTGACTCCGCATATTATATGGTGCTAAGTGCAATACTGTCAAGTTCAAAACTATAATTCTCCCCGTTCCGAAATCCATTTAAAATTTCCCATGGGGAAGGAAGTGAAGCAAAATCGAAAACAGCAACACACGGCTGCTCTCATGCATGGCCATGGCCGTCGCCCAATCTCTCAATTGTCTAATTGATCAATTGGGTAATCAGTCAATCAATCTTCTGGACAGGTGAGAATAGCTCAATTATTTATTTGATCCAAATCGCATGTATGCCCACACCCGCAGTCTGACATCGACGATCTCTTGTGCCGTTATCACCTCACGCAATATTCGGCTGTAAATAGATAAATAAATAAAAATCAATTTAGACATATATTCAGCACCTGATTCAGCCGACAAATATATATATCTATATGGACAAAAGCCAACGCAAGTCCGAAGGCCAACGGAGTAAGCCGATGGCATCGCATGACTAAACTTTCAACTGGTGCTCTGCTACATCCAATTCAAATTAAGATTATCAATTATCACAACACAAGGTTTACCATCCAACAATACCATCAGGAACCTACTAGAAAGCCAGCATATGTCAGCCCACGTAGCTTGATTTTTTTCACCACTGAAGGTTTGTTTTTGTTTTCGTTGACCGCACCTTCTTTCCCAATACGACCGCTTCTTTCCGCGTGAAAAATCTATCTCCTCACTACCAACGGCCTGGGAGAAACGACGTCGTCGATCAATCTCCAAATTAAACGTATATCGACATACCAAAAAAAACAAATCTCCGGCCCCTCTTTAGGAAAAATAATTTACGGTTACCGTATTTCAGTAGTATATAAAACCTGGCCCACCTCACTGCCGGCTTTCGAAAACATTGACTGACCGTAATACACATTGATGATGTTTCTGGCTTTGTTTACGGTGTGGCGGTATTCCCCAACCACCAAAGCCAAAGCAAAAAAGCCTAAAAAAAGGCTCTTCCTCTGAACTCAATTATACTCAATTTACTTTTAAGTTGGTGACGTTTTCGTTTGCGACAGCGGACTCCCACGGTTTATCCATCTGCTGCCCTTGATGCCCGTGATGGTGTTAGATGCGAAAAAATAAAACACAATTGACAAAAGGAAAAAACAAATAAACCGTTAGCTGCTAATCTTCTACCCCAGTATTTCCATTGGGATGTGATTTTCGTGGTCAATAGGGTCGCCGGCCAACGTCCCCAAACCCCGAGGCCTGAAATTGCAGTGAACAACAGCATATCCAAGGTTTCGGTTGATGACCAATAATTATCAATTATCTTCGGGGTTTGACCAGTCCTCTGCAACTTGACGCAAGAACAAGAGCAAACAAAGCGCAAAGAAACATCAATTTATTGAAAGGAAATATATAAAATTGTCTAACTGGATTTAAAAGAACCAAAACAATGATTTTTTTCTTGGTGGATACCCACTAGAATGCTTTGGTTCGCAGGTACACCACTTATCTTTAGGCACGTTTTCCATGACTGACTTGATATGATAACCGCAACCTATCCAGGTCGCCCCTCCGCAAGTATTGCAAGACACTGAATGACACATAGTTGTTATTTTTAAGACAGCGACGGAGAAGGGAAGGAGAAGATTTTTGGAGGAAAATTAGTTGGTTTATATAGACTTGCTCTATGCATCCACATGTAGCAGTAAAAAAGGAATAAATTCATGCTGAGGCCAGCGATGTCCAAGGCGCACGGGCAATTCTGAGCGTCCCATGTTTACCCGTCAACAAACAGGACTAACCCAACACTACGGGTGGGAAATTCGGTGGAAGATTTTGTCAGCCGACGGGCGAAAAAAGGACTCTTGAGAGTTGTGAAGCGGAAGCTTCAACGGGGAATCATAAGAAACATTTCAACGGGGTGATTGCCCACCCTGTTATGGGAGATTCCCTCGACAAATTGATTATCTTCATATTGGAGTTAATTGTTAAGTGCAATACATGGGCATTAAGCACTCGATACCGGTCACCGTTCAGAGTTGCCTTTAACTTCTCTTTTTTTTTTTTTTATCTACCGCCACAGGTTCGAATCCCCTTGGAGACCGACCACGAGCTGGGAATCCCCAACTGGATGTCTTTTTTTTTTTTTGCGTGGAACTGCGAGGTAGCTCGCCCCCCGAACCCCCGTTGGCTCACGGGGCTAACTGGGCTCACTCACTACAATCACATTGTATTAAGCAATGGCATTCACTATAAAAATATATTAAGCAACTAATTACTAAAAACTAAGTCATCCCTTATGACCCATAGTTCAATCTAAAAATATCATTCAAAACATAATAACTATTCCCCTCAGGCATCAAGTGGAAAACTTGAGAATAATTTTGTGGGTTTCTTTCTTCATCCAACAATAATTGCCCAGTGACTAAGACAATAACGTCACCGCTGGCACTTGCTGGTTGCGCATTAATGGTTGAGACTTTATGTTCAACTCTTTGGAATGGCAATGAAGTCAATTTTTCCAAAATTGCTTGGACTCCTTGACAGTCAGTGGTTTCAAATGTTAACATTGAATCATTTCGGTAAAGGTTACCAAGTTGACTTCTGTCTTGATCAAACTGTTTATAATAGAAATTAGTGAATTCGCCTGAATGTTAGTACTGGCCTTAGCTATAACGGCATCGCGTTTTGACTTACTGGCAAGAGTGTTGAAATCCATTGTTTACTTTGACTTATTCAGTTACTGCTTCTGATATGTTTGGACATCTGGATAAAATTTTAAACGCAGAATCATAACGCGCGGGCGGGGGGCGGGTAAATTGATCGCTGAGATCCAAGCATCAAACCTTTTTCCTTTTTCGCTTCACAACCAGACTTACTATGTATATATAGTATGTTAAACTAAGTGTATATTTGTATTTCAAGTTGGATTGAAATATACTTCATTAAATGGTCATCAAGTTGGATTGGTCATTAAAATACTGACTAGTAGTGTATAGTATAGTATCAGGTTGGACTGATAATGCAAATTAAAATAAAATAATAAAAACAAAAAAAAATGCAAGTTGGATTGCACAGACCAAGGGCCCCTCGGCCTGCTTATAATTTAGAATAAGTATCTCTTCTTTGTCTTCTTGGGAACCCTGATTTAATCAAAGCATTTCTCAAATCGCTAATCAAATCATCAGGATTCTCAATCCCCACACAGATTCTAATCAAATCTTCTGGGAAATTTCTCTCTTTTCTTGTCTTTTCATCGATTGAAGCATGACTCATTTTACATGGCATTGAAATCAATGAGTTGACACATCCAAAGCTCACGGTACAATTGAAAATACCAACGCTGCTAACAACCTTATTAGACTTCGAGATATCCCCAGTTTCAAACGATAAAACTCCCCCGAATCCTCTATTAAATTTAACATGAGTCATATATTGTGGATGAGTTTTCAAGCCTGGATAATTAACTTTTAGTCCAAACTCTCCAACTAAAAACTCAGCGATCTTCAACGCAGACGATTGTTGTCTTTCTAATCGAATCAGCAAAGTTTTCATCCCTCTAATAAGTAACCAACAATCAAATGGTGATAACCCTGCACCAATAGAATTAATAACAAAATAAATGTCTTCAGATAATTTTGGGCAACTGGTGGCAATAACTCCAGCCATAATGTCATGATGTCCATTCAAATATTTAGTGGCTGATTCATATTGAATGTCGACCCCATAAGTCAATGGCGAGCAAAGCAATGGTGTCATCATAGTGTTATCAAACACAATCAAACACCGAGGGAAATTCAGTTTAATAAATTTGCACACTTTAGGTAAATCAACAATTTTGATTAATGGATTAGTTGGGCTTTCCAATAAAATCATCTTGACATTGTCACTCATGGCTTTAGCAATGTCTTCATAATTGCTTGTATCAATATGTTTCAAATTAATTTTCCGATTTTTATTCAAAAATGTAAGCAATCGATGAGTCCCACCATAAAGATCTTCTCCAGCAATGACTTCATCTCCTGGTCCCAACAATCTAGTAATAACATCTAAACAGCTCATCCCACTACCCACGACAAAGCTTCGATGAGATCCCTTGATTATTTTGTTCAAGTGATTCTCAGCAAATGTTCTTGTTGGATTGCCTGAGCGAGTGTAATCGTAAGCATTGTCACGACCATCGTCTTGCTTGAACGTCGTGGTTTGGTATAATGGGGGATTACTGGCACTGTAGTGGTCGTCGTGGTCTACCAATAACAACTCGGTGTCAACTGAATATTTGACCATTTCTTCGATAGGTGATATGATATGTGTGAGTATCAATCTGAAATCGATGTGTTTTGAAATTTCTGAAAAATTTGACAAACTTTACGTTTCTTTTGTTTTCTTTTCTTTTTTTATCGGGCCGGTATCTTAGGAGCTCATAACGTAGCACGCGCCACTGATAGCGATAACCGCTAATTTAAGCCACAGTGGCGGCGCGTCTACATGCATTACAAAACTAGGACTTAACAATTTTAAATGTTAATAATTATAATTTATCGCCATCCATGTAGATACCTCCTCCATCAAGAAATTTCCTCACTTGGGGAATGACTTCTTCTTCGATGGAATCGCCCCAAATGATTTCCAAATGCTCATAACCTTTGACCCCAATAGATTTAACCAATTTTAAATTCAACTGATTTTTCATCACGTTAATATCAACTAAACTATCAGATTCACCGTAAATTAATAAAATTGGCGTAGTGATATTTTTCGTAGGATAACAAGTAACTTTAATATCCAAAGTTTCGCCTTTTTTACTAAATGAATCATCAAACATTTGAAATGATTTATTTCTAATAATTTGAAACCAGTGAACAACGGTCTTAACACTAGTTGATGAATACAAATGTTGATAACTTAACAATTTTTGCTCATACGAAATATTGTTGCCATACCAATTAAACAATATTATATTTGAATAGTCAATAATCTTAATAAATAATGGTGGATAGATTATTGATTGCCAAAATGTGGCTGATGACAATAGTATTTTCCGTCCAAAAAACAAATACATTAAAATTGGGCTAACTTTCATTAATGTATCAACAAATGGATGATGTAAACCTTTCGGGGTCATTGCTGGTGATAAGGCAATGAATCCATCAATCATCTCATTCAATTCGCGATTAATACTTAACGAAGCAAACCCCTGAGCGGTCCCTTGACTGAAACCAATATATGTCAAAGTCTTAGCATCAACATAATTCAAGATATATTTGATAGTATTTGGGATATCATAGATCGCAAATTCATCAATTGAAAAATCCCAAAATTCTCTGCTATCTAATTTCAAATTGACGTGTTTCTTACTATATTTGTTACCTCGATTATTACCTAACCAAACATCATAACCTAAATCTGATAACACCAATGGAATGTTTTTACTTGGGTTCTTCATGGTTAACCAAACTTCACTGTTCATCAATAATCCATGATGGAAATATACAACTTTGCCATTTGAGGGCGCTGCTGCACCCTCCTTCGGTAAGATCCGATGAACTGTCAAGATATACCCATCATCAGTTTTAACCAAATGATTCTCACATTCATAGCCAAAATATTCACACAACCCTTCGAAATCTTTACAATCCTTCAATTTATCCTCTTCTGCTTTTTGCTTTTTCTCTTCGTCCTTAACTACCTTCTCCTTGGCATCGATTTGAATAAATATAATCTTGACAATCTCATCGAATAATTCAATCACTGGTTGAGGTAAGAGCTTCGTGACAAACAGAATAATTGTTTCTACGTATATCAAGAGCAATGATAATATCAATATCCACCATTCGGAGCCCTCAACTCGATGAATAACTGGAATGTACATTGCCTATAGCTATAACAAATCCTTGGGCTCTGGCGCTTGTTCTATCGTGTCGTATTTTTTTCCGCCTGTGATTTTTTATTTATTTTTCTTTTATTTTTTTTTTTTTTTTTTTTTTTTTTTTTTTTTGGTTGCGTGTTTTTGACTCTGCTTTATTTTTACTGTCAAAAATTCATTATCTTCCACAAAATATCCCACGCGACCTGATTATAATTTCCGATTAATTAAATATCCGACACTTACTTCAAGATACCATCAAATGATTCCACTTGATTTGGTATCGAACTTCTTTGAGTTATTAAGGTTTTATCTCCCTGAAAAGCTTGCACATTTGTTAACCGCTGGGGGCCAACTACTTATTGCGGACAAACCTTACTACAACATCCAGCCATCCTCATCAAACCAAGGAGAAGAAGACAGCTACGATTATAGTGACGCACTCTTTGATAGAATTTCATTTGATCCATTGAGTCAATGTCATCCATATGATGAAGTGCATCACTATTTGCTAGATCCAGAGTGGTTAGTGGAACATGATAAACTAATGGTGATTGATTGGGACATATTGATAACACAGATGCATGAATGCTATGGCCAATTCAAAAACTTGGCCGACAAGTATAAAGTGGTGATTGTTTCGACTTTAATTAGTGTGGTCATGTTGATCGTGGTTGTTCGAGCTTGTTCGGCGCTTAATGGGATTGTTGGGAGAAATGTTCATGCTATTGGTAAATCCAGAGGATTTGGCAAAATCAACGAGCAGCAAGACGAAGAGAAATTGGATATTGAAGAATTGGCTCTTGAGGAGAATGGCGTTGAAGAATTGGTAGAAGAAGGAATAGATGAAGAGCCTAAAGTTGTTCAAGAGGGACCAATTATTGTTGATGATTATATTAATGCCAACTTACAATTGGAGAGTGCGACCACTGAATCTATTAGTGTGGATAATGTTGAAATTTCTAATGCTGTCCTGTCAGCGGAAGAACAAGAATTAAGTGATTTTTTTACCGCTTGTACTGATTCAAATCTGAAATATGACTTATTAATTGGTGATTCTTCACTCAATACAATCAAAGAAATCCCACTTTCAGTGCTTAAATCAAATGAAAATGGATCGTTATCACCAATTAAACAAATTTCTAGAAAAAGTTCATTAACTTTTATGGTTACTACCACAACAGAAAATAACATTCAATCTACAATTGAAAAAAATTACGAAAAGAATGAAAAAAATGATGAAAATGATGAATCACTTTTGGCTAATAAATCTTGTAACAATAGTAATTCTTTGAAGCAAAGTTTTGAGAAATCATTTAGGGATTCTCTGAATACTGAATCACTGTTTGGTTCCTGCAAATCAACAAAAATTAACAGTCGGCCCAATTCTAGTAAAGGTTCAAGAATTCCAAGATTTTCTAGACCAAGTACAGCTAAAGCTAAGTCATACAGTTTAACTGACAGAAGCTTAATGTTTTTTAATGGGGACAGTTATAGTTATGAATCTTATTTAGAAGAAGTGTATCCAACTGAAGACGAATCTGTCGAAGAGCAATTGTTGATGAATAAATATACCCACTATTTTAATTTTGAAATTTCCCTGGAGGAAATTAATTCGTTATTTCAGGAATTTGATGGTAAAGAAACTGAAAAAAATTGGAAAATTAGATTAGAAAATATTGAAAAATTATTGATTATAGCGACAAAGGATAATAATGAACAAACTTGTAAAGAACTAGTTGTTAATTTTGATAAAAATCTTGATAAAATTGGTCAATTATTAGAGACACAACGAACAAATTTGTTGAAAAAGGTGATTTGTTTATTGAGAGATGTAATAATATTTGATAAATATAATTTAATCACATTGGAGCTGCATTGCAAATGTATTAATTTATTGTTGAATTTATCCTATACAAGCATTGTTAAAAGAACTTTCATTAGAAATTTGTGTCAAAAAAGTTTATGTGAAATGATTTCAGCAATTGATATTGATAATTTTTTGAGAATAAACAGATTAATCTTCAATGGGAAAGTTTCAACTTTGAAGAATAAAATTAGCTTTAATAGTTATCAAAGTTGGTGCCTAGAAATTTTGAAATTTTATTTGTTGAAAAATAATAAAATTTTGACCGATAGTGAAACGAAATTTTCAAAAGTTATCTATGAAACTTTGCCATATTTTCTGGAATTGAAACCAACTATCAGTTCTAACGGTGATATTAAAAAAGTTGTAATTGAAATTTATTTGATTATGAAAAGGATAAATTGTGATATAACGAATTTAAATGAATTTTATGAAAACGTATTTGATGATAAGATAAAATTAAAACTAAAAAATTAGCGTAACCTCCTAATAAGTAATTGTTAATAAATAAACTTGTGGTGGCAATGCCTAGTACTTACCAGCAGCTATATAACTATCGCGGACAAATATGATTTGTTGTTTATAGTAATTGAATTTCCAGGAATACCTTCATCTCTTCTGTCAGTAATGGCGGCTCATCATTGGTATTCAGACTAGTGTACGCGCCGGTAAAATAAGAGCTTAGAATTTGATCATATCCTCAAATCCAGTTAAAATCAGAAAATATCTGTCCTCCATTCTAACAAAGAAACTCTTTATGCGAAGTCCAAAGACAGAATTTATAAAATCAGTATATCTTTGATCATAAATGGTTGGTTCCGTTGCTCTGAAAAGTTGTTGTAATTCATTGAAAGTAAATATGGCATGCATATTGTCGTTTCATCATACAGTTATACGTTACCTAATTTGAATTACAAGATCAAGGTTAAATGCCTTTCAAATATCAATTATTCTCACTGCGAAGGTGAATAATGAACCAGGACTCATCTATAACTATATTTTTGAGAGGCGAAAATTAAAACTATGGTAGAATAAACACTCTACTGTGTTTAGAATGATTGCTAGTTTCTTCAATTTTATTTTTCGTTTCATTTATCTCTGATTCGGAAATTCGAGTTATGTACATTTGTTGGTGGTGGCTTTGCGGGTTTCCTGCTGAAACACTTAAATTATAACTTCTTAACACGGATGTTGGGGGTCAAATTCTAGAATGAATCAGGTTGCCGCTTCTCCCCAACATGCATTTTTCGATTTGCAAGGCAATTTTAATGATGCGCCGCACCAAATCAACAACTATAAAAGACACAAAGAGTCCAAGCGAGAAGCGTGAAAAATTTTTGTTTATCATAATCAATATCAAATAAATCAATTATAATGCAATTCAAATTTTTATTAGGTTGTGCCTTGTTGGGCTTAGTTTCTGGTGCAGCAATTAAGACAGAGAAATTAGAAGCAAGAGGTAAAATTCTCCAAGGTGCTGCAATCGGTCTCGGTGCTGGAGTGCTTGTTAACGCGGCTGCTAACCACATATATCAAAACGGAGAGAATGACGGCTACAATAAGGGATATGATGACGGCCATAGAGATGGTCAGCAAGACCAGTATTAAATCAATTATTAAGATTTTTTCAGGACTGTTCATATATTGATGCAGTCACCATACTATAGTATAAATATAAAATCGTTTTGTTCCCCCATTTTAGGATCAACATGTAATCACAAGAGTAAGGGAATTCATCAAATATCGCAAAACCTCTTCGTTCTTCGAAAAAGAACAAATTTCAATATAAGCGCACACAAATTCAAGTCCTCAATGGGGTCTCTTAACAAGGATTGATACATTGCACGTGGTTCATATACCTCTCTCTGTATTTTCCTTGTTATCACTGGATATTTCCCTGGATGATCCACTGGATTTTTCACTGGACGGTTCATTTGATGGTTCATTGATTGATTCAATTGATTTGATTTTGAGATGTTCATATTTGCGACGCGAAGCCTATTCAATCAATTGTCGTAATAATTCTGGATGGTTCCGGGCAACAAGCAACTCCTTGTGAGGCATGGCAGTGTTCTCTAGAAGGGCTTGTGTCCATAACGATGTATCTTCTTCGTATTATTCTTAATAATGATACCCAATCTGGTCTCATAGTTTTTTTACTTCTTTTTTCTTTTGCATATCATTTTTTTTATATGTTTTTACGCGACGCATCTGAAAAATCACCCATCTCAGACGGATGTTCTTCTCTATTGTGATTAATGCCATACTACAATATATATTGACTGCTCAAGATACTCGCCCTTCAGATTACAAGGATTCTGCTTATATTGTATATTCAATGGTAGGCTCTTTATTGAGATTGGCTCTCACCAATCATATGCAATCATATTCTGACCAATGAACGGAATGTTATTACTAGACTTTTCGCGTATCTCTTTCATATCACAATCAAACGCTAACGCCGTCGCCTGTATCAAAATAGCTTGATTTTGCAAATCTTCAAAAATTCTGCTCAATAGAATAATTGAAAGTTTCTGCGCTGGAGATTTCATATGTATGATTGTCATAAACAGATACATAGCCGTGAAATTCTATCTCTGCAATATCTGTTATCAATGGTTCATAAATGACTCTCGTATCGTCAACCAGCTTTACATTCTTCATGATTATTGATTGGAATACTTCGGTACATCGAATTTTGACATTAGCGATAGAGGATTCCTTAGCAGATCCCTGTCTGACATTTCATTAGCCAGTGCGGTTACGATCGCTCACTGAATCCTCCGGTTCCCTCGTGGATCCGTGGTTTGGAACCTCTTTAGTAACCTCGTCTGAGTGTTCGTTTGATTCTTGTGTCGAAGACTCCAAACTTTCTGTATACCCACCTTTTGATATTTGGGTGAGTCTCGCAAAGAATTCAGTAATGACTTGTGGGCGAGAATTATTGAAAAGATCCTTCAATTCTTCCTGGGTAATTGTAGAAGCTCTTGAAGCAGCTTCTTGCCATTTCTTTACATCATCTTCGTAATTTCCCATGGTGCTGTTGCTACAATTTTCAAAGCTTAAGGTTTTCCTCAAAGTACAAAACTACTTGAAAAAGCAAATTTCACTTCACCTCTTTAGAGAAGTGGGGTGTAACAGTGGTGGATGCGCACCCCCAGTATTGCTCTTCAACATCGATGGCATGTAATTCCAAGATTATCACAATTGGCAGATATACAAATCTGATCCATATTTTTTCCCTATGTAATTGCATAACCCCATTTAATCTAAAAGGATTATAAAGGTCGATCTTATTAACGCTGCTATCAAATGAGTACCTATAATTACTTTATATGGTTGAATGAGCGAAAAAAAAAGAAAGCAGGCATTTTCTAAACCTACGACTAGAGGTTCAACGATCTACAATAAAAATTAATCAGCGACAGTTGCATCACTAAAATTAAAACTCCATACCAATCCTAGCTTTTTCGAATGCCTTAGTTTTGGTTTAATTCATCGCAATGTGCAGCAGCTACTTATATTAAATTTACCAACTGAGCGATTCGAAAGAGTTTAAAGCTTCGGAAAACAATGACACCATTTTCAAATTCAAACCGCAAGAATTTTTTTCGTACAGTATTTTATATCGTTTAAAACGAACTAGCAAGAGATCCTTAAATGAAATTGTATGGAGCGGGTTGAATCAGGTGTCATTAATCTTTTTTCGCAATCAAAGTTTTCTTCAATATGGCACATTTTGAGATTGAATGCTTATATCTGTTTCCCGACAAGTCAAAACTATCTACCTAAAATTATTTGTCAACGACTGAGAGATCTAATACGTATTGCTCAGAATATTAGCCCAAGTATTCTTTATTATCATGATTTTCAGCAATTCTTTTAAGTACTAGATTTTGCTCATCGATGATTACATTGTTGGGGCCACTTTCTTCAACTTCTTCTTTTCCAGGCATCCTCATCTTCTGACTCGAATTGTGACTAACTTTCTATTTGAAACTGGAGAGGATTTTATTAGAAATTTTTTTAATATTTTTGGGTGCCTGAATCCTCATCGTCCAGTCGAATTGACAGCCACACCATGCCTCAAAACATTAAATTTTTTTTCAAGGTAATACTAATATTGTCAGATCTTCATTAAAAGGGAAATGAAACATTTATAATTAAATTCTGATAAACTAGGCATCTCTCTGCTCTTTACAACATTGTTGAGAAGTTGTTCATAAACGAAAACCGGAACTCGGTGACATACGAACTGAAGAAACAATGTTAAAGTCAGCTCCAAAGGTCAATTCAGGAAATTCTGATTGTAAATCCTCCTTAGTTTTCCATTGATCATTACATTGACAAGTAACGAGGGTTCTTTCAGGCACAGTCATCAAAAAGCTCAATTCCTCAGCTTTGAGAGAATTGCTGTACCAGAATTGAAGAAATTTCAAAGATTTCAATTCTTGCAAACTGTCAATTGTAAACTTATCAGCCATTAATGACAAGTTTTCTAAGTTGGGTAATCCACAAAGATCCGTCAAAACAACAAATTTATTTCCCACCATAATTTCAATTTCTTTAAATTATTCAATCCCTTTATAATTTCAACAGTACCAGTAACATGCGTGCTACCAATTTCAAGTTCTTCGAGGCAGTCTAATCCAGTACCGGCATGGTAGTGAACAGAGTTTCAGCTAGTGACAATACCTTGAAGTTTTTCAACAGCAAGATTGGAAATACGGAATCTAATTGCAAGCAATATGCCAAACTTAAATGAACAAGTGATTTAATTGGCCCAAAAGCCTGAGCGCTTTCTAAAGCCTTGTCTTCCCAATCTAGAACTTTCAAGTTATCGAAATCTTTAAAGCAGTTTTCGCTTATCAGTGAAACTTCACAATAATCAATATGGAATCTTTCAACATTTTTCAAGGACAGTAAGTCATTGATCTTCGAAGGGAGGTTATGTGGATACTCAATGTAAACCGTTTTCAAATTTGGTACGTTAAATTGGTTTATGTTTCCCTCAGTGAGTCCACAGTAATAAATAACAAGATCTTTTAAATTTGGCAAATTAATAGTTCCTCCAAATCCTAAAGCCTCGTCCAAATCAGATCCATAAATTCTCAAATTTTCTAGGTTATTAAATGATAACAGCTTAGTCGTTCGAGAAGGATCCTTCTCACTATCCGGGGGAATCTAATTGTCAATTGAGTAACATTTGATTGTGTCAAAGCCGAATTATCAAGAAACTTGTAGTTCCAATCAAGTTTGATAAAGCTGAATTTCTCTAGATTAAGATGATACTTTCTTAAGAAATGATGGAACAACATGCTGCAAGGCAGTTCAAGCGTAGTAGCATTTGAGCAGCTATCAAAAATCTTAATGACAGAATCTACAAAATCTTGCGATTCTACAACCAATCTTCCAGATACCCATGCGAAGCATCACATACTAACTCATAGAATTCATCGTATTGGTCATCGTAACATCGTAATCTTATACTTTCAACAAATTTTGCATTCCCAGATTCCAAAAGTTTAGCTGCTTCTCTATAAGGAACAGGAAAAAAAAGGGCGAACTACGAGCTCGAGCTCCATAATTGCAATCGACGTAGAATTCAAATCCAAGGATATTAACACTATAATCGAACAAAAAATAATAGGATTGTTGACTCACTGTCAAACAAAGATTCTTGAAAACTGTCGCTTTGATTGCTTCAAGCCACATGGATTTGACTTTTGACTCAGGAAGTAGCTCCACCGCGTATGAGAAACAGGATATATCAGGAGCACTGAATTGCTCACAAATTGCGAGAACTAGCAGATTCTGTAACTTGTGGAATAAAGACATTCACCAAAGAATTGTTGATTGGATCTGGACTTTCCTGTCAAAAAAAAAAAAAAAAAAAAAAAACAAAACAAAATAAGGGGCAAATCTCATGAGTCAACAGAAGTAAAAATAAAAAAAAAGTACTACTTACATCCTCCGCCTTACGCCTACTCGTATATCATAATCCAGATATACATCTCAAATTGTTTTACGGCCATTTAAGAAACCAGCCTAACGCTCTTCACGTGTCCCGTTTCCCCCAGAAGCTCACGAGCTGCTATCTTTGAGTACGATATTTCTTCTACGAAATCTCCGACTAGCAATGTTTACTGAGCCTGTCATCAGGGTCATCTTCCCTAAAAGTAAAAAATTATCTCCAAAATTTGAGGAGCCTTCTTCAAAAATTTCATGTATTGCTTTTTGAGACAATTAACCTCATGAAATTCCACAGTCCTCAAAGAGGCTGTCTGGCCACTCGATTTTGTCTGATAATTTGCAGTACATATTATTTGGGAAGTCAGAGTTGACTAAATCAATTGTATTCCAAATTATCAAAATAAGCAAAATGACATAGATCATGCAACTCCATTTTCTCTATTGTCTAATGTTTAAAGTATTTGAGGGAAATGAAATCAATTTTCCGACTGAGTGCTCGAGTATAGCTATAAAAACATCAATAAGGCGAAAAATCGCCACAATACACTGATAACTCATGGGAATTGACACATTCACTTATAATTTCAACAAACAAAGTAAGTTTTGGCCTAAGCAACCATTCAATCCCGAGGGGTAGTAGGTTCATCATCTAAAATATGAGAAACGTAAAAATAATCAACGTCAATTTCTCCATAATTTAGACCAATACTTTAACATATTTGCAGACCCAGGAAATTTATCAATGCAGTATATCAATGTGAATAGTGCAAACATCATGCGAAAGTCACCATCGCAAGCAATTGGAAAATCAAATACATTTACGGAAGCTCTTTTCAGGGGACCCTCATAGATCTGTTCACATACTAAATTAAGATTTCTAGAAATAGCTAATTTCACAGCGTCGAGCCAAATATTCTTGATTGATTGACAATAATGATGATCAAGAAGTTTCCAAATCCGCTAATAATTCCAGGAGATCCTTCACGACGGAAAAGTTACAGACATTTTCAAAAAATTCACTTTGTAAGTTTAGAAATGATGATACAATGCTACTATGGGTGGATGATAATTGATTCGGTGTTTCCCCATTATTCGCACATTAAAATATCAGAAACTGAATGATAAGAACTCTAATAAATTTTGACAGCTCTGCGGGGAACATGGTGTTGGGATTTTTAAAGAAACCCAAACACCGATTTTTCCCGTGATTCAACAATAACAAATCAAAAAATTTGAGGAATCTCATTCCGCTCACAGCAGCGACTTTATTTAAAAATCCCATTGTAACATCACGTTTGTTAAATCTCATTTAAAGCTCCCAATAGAGCTCTTCAATAACCTCTGAGATGCACCTCAATTCGAATTATGATTTTTTTTGGCTTTCGCTTAGAAATTGCTGTGCATCACCTGACATGATGTAATCATTTCAACATGATATAAATAAAAATTCAGGGGCATTGAAATTTTTCATCACAAAATTGTTAATTATTAATCAATTTTTTTCACAATTATGGGCCACCACGGTGATTACTCTAGATTCTCACAGACTGACAAAATTGGGGTTCTTGAACAAGTGATCCAATCATATGATGCACTAGTTGATGGGCAAACCAATTGGGTCTCGAACCTTTCAAATGCTGCATCATTGCTTTGGCACGCTTACCATACATTGCCAACACCAGGAGATAAAGTGAATTGGGCGGGTTTTTACGTCGTTGATCCAAAGGATTCATCACAACTTGTTCTTGGTCCATTCCAAGGAACTGTTGCTTGTCAAGTGATAAAGATAGGTAAAGGGGTTTGTGGGACCGCTGCTGGCACGAAAAAAGTCCAATTAGTGCCTGATGTGAACGAATTCCCTGGTCATATCGCGTGTGATGGGGTTACAAATTCAGAAATTGTTGTACCTATAATCAGTAAAAAGGGAGAGATTTTAGGGGTTATAGATTTGGATAATACTGAATTGAATGGGTTTGATGACATTGATGTTGAGTACTTGACTATTTTAGCGGAAAAGATTGCCAATTCTTGTGAGTGGTGAAAAACCTTCAGCTAGTTTATGTATTATATAATTATTTCATTTATGTCATCCTTAGAATTATCAGTCAATTTGTAAATTAAACAAGTGCCATTAAAATAAACCAAATAAATATAATACTCTCCAAACGAGTCACGGCGAACACTTAATCCAGTTAAGAAATGTGGAGTTTCTATCCCATGAACATTGTCCAAATCTTCTTGGTCAGGAAAGCTTAATTCTTTTCTAAAAGCATAGATTCCGCAGTATGAAGTGAGTCGAAACACTGTAACTAAACCAATTTGACTTGCAATTACAATACAAGATAATTCAGGGATAAGCTTAGCAAATGAGATTCGATTTGATAATTCCAAATAATTAAACCAAGGATATTCCGGGTCGATACTGAATATTTCATTGCTTGAGCAATTACATATCAATTTATTACAATTGAATAATCCAAGACTAGATCTTGTTGTAGTCAAGATGAATTTTCCATTGAACTGAGTTGTAACTATATCTTCATAATACTCTTTTCCGTTTAAACTGTCCCAATACTTCATTTGTTGTCTAACATGATCCTTAAAATATTGATCTGTAAATTTTCTAATTCTTCGGAAAGTATCACTGATTTTACTTTCATTATTTTTCAATGAATTCAGATTTTCTAAAGGTTTCACAGTACCTTGTTCAATGTAAGTGAATCTTGAAGCTAACCCTAAATCGCTGGTTTGTACTGGGTCTGATTCATAATCTAAACATTGACTTTGTTGCCATATCTGTTGACAAATTTTTTCCGCTGGTTGTAGTTTACCTGTCAAATCCTCAATACAATAAACTGGTTTGAAAATTCTATGATTAACATAATGAACCGTCCAGACGTCTTCATTAAGCTTATTCCGACTAATCACTCTACCATCATTAAACAAAACTCTCTGGAAATTATCACTATCAGGACCATAAACTTTAAGCATTTCGAATTGCAATTGTATCAATTCTCCTCTGATCACCCCCACAGACAAAAGCACTTTCACTCTTAATCGATTTATCACGGGTACAAAATCTTCCATTCTATACTCGCAATCATCTTCTTCTTCATTGATGAATGTTACATCGGGGATATTTGACATAAATTCTTTTGATTTCACACAATAAAATCGATTCTCACCATGTTCAGTAGAATAATAATATAAATAAACTCTTTTGCTGTTATCTGTTATAGCAATCATATTTAGATCGTTGTAAATGTCCACACCCCATGCACTACTTGTTGTATTGAAGGAAAATTTCGGTTTAATGTATTCTTCATGACGCTCTATATTACTTTTAATCTTAGCAAACCTACTCAACTCTTTATTATCAACTTCGCTTTGATTCATTTTACGAATTATATCTTTGGTTTCCCAGATATAAACTCTGCCTATATCAACAGCCGCCACGATCACTTCTTCATTTAAAAGTCTAGAAATTTTCAAGAAATTAATAGTAAATGGTTCCGTTGGCCACACCGCCTCTAAGTGATCCCATTCACTATTCTGATCTTCAGCTGGATTGTGACTGTCGAAAGTGAAAATTGGTTGTTTCTCGGGTACACCATCCGGTCCTATCATTATCACACAGATTTTACTATATGAGACATGAAACATGTAGTTAGAAAACTCGACTGATACATCAATAAGGTTATTCTTGTACTGGAAATTACTCATTTCAAGCAATTGACTTTCAAATTTTTTTCCTTTTATGAACTGTAATTCCAATTGGTTCTTTTCATTGCTTCTTATTTTTTTTAGGGGATGAATATCCCAATGTTCAAAGCCATCAATTGGATTCAACGGTAACTTTGATCCATCAGTTATTAGTGTATCAAGCAGATCCCCGCCTAGCTTTCGCCTTTTGATTTTCGTGTACTCATTATGATGAATATCATCCTCATTACCTGAATCTTCATCTTCGAATGGCGTTGCAGGCTTATAAGTATAGTATCTGTCCTCATCATCAATCATCAACTCATCTCTTGGTTCTTCTTTGATTTCTGGGAACTCATCGAGATAATTAGTGAATCGATCACGATGGTCATTGAATTGTTTGAACAGATTTATCCAGAACCCGCCTTTAGGCTTTGCTGTTGTCATTTTATCTACATGTAGTTGTAACTTCGATATTTTACGTCAAATAAGTTTTTTTCTATGGATCTTGATTGACCCATGCAATCGGAGTAAACCATGCATTTATTTATATGTCCCAATTTAGCCTCCATTTCATTATCTTCTTGTCGTTTTCAAAAGGCAATTCATCTTCTCTTTCATAATCCAACCCATATTCTTTAGCTTGATATGGGGTTAAGAATTTTATCGTTCTTTTAAGTGGTTTTTCAGGGGCCGATATGCAGAAACTACCACTGTCAAACGAAACATCAGCAGCAGCAGCCAAGGTAGAATGTAATTCCTGTTTATGGTATAGTTGATTGACATAATGATTAATAGTAATTGAAGCATCCCTCTCAGCAACGTTAACTAAGTTAGAATACTCAAGATTTTCATCCTCAAGTGACCAAAAATTATAGCGATGTAAAAAATTTGGCGTAAAATCAAAGTAATATAATTTAATTCCACACTTAGGATTTGAACCGGTTTCTTCCATTGATATTCGAACTCTCCTTACTTTATGACCATTACGTTTCCCCACCACGAAATCACCAAGATAAAGCAGCACAAACTTTTCTCTAGGTGCAATATCCACGATATTTATCGCCGAGTAAAATGCAAAACTTCTTTCCACAATTTCATTATCATTATCCGTCATCACCTCCACTATAAATTTTACTGTGCCCAAGCCAATACTGAACCTACTCAAGACTAACCCCACAGAAAACCCATAGGGCCCATCAGCAAGGTACATTGTATCACTATACTTGACGCTGAAACTGCTGACTATCTTCATTGATTTCTCCTGCTTGTCATACTCGTACTTATCACTTTCTTGTATCACAAATTTATCTAATAGAGGGTATAGTTTGCGAAACTTTATTAGGTAATATATCAAGTGCCAAGAATCACCAATGAACGTGGCATTGTAAATATCATTGGGCAAACCAAAATCAGCAACGTCCTGCAATTCTAATTGGTCAGCTATTAACTTCCTCGTGTAGTACTTAATGCAATCAAAACTTTGCACATAATTCCTGATTTGGTTAACACTTTGGAAAATCGCAGTTTCTATCGAGCCCCCATATTCATTGAAGAGTTGATGTCGATATAATTCATTGTACAAGCAATAGAAATGACGACTAGTAAACCTTAACACAGGAGCAAGTTCTAATATTCTATATTCCAACTCCAAGGGGAGGGAACCCAGCAACATTTCTTGAATATACTCAATGGCGTATGTGTGTGCTTGTTGTTTTTTGTTTAGGTTCACACAGTGAAATTTCATGTAAGGGTTACGAGCCCTCAGCGAATATTCTGGAAAGCTGCCATCAAAAAAACCACCCGACAATTTCCCAGGAAAATAAAATAATCGTTTTTCACTTCTTTTTCAGTTTACTCAAAAAAAGTAGCAATTATCATTACAATGACCACTGTAGTTCATCCAGAAGGTAAGCATTAACAATTAGCTATTGGTTTTTTATTTATTTTTTTGCCATTGACTAACCTTCAGTTTTATGGGCCCAAAGATCTAACAAGGATGTATTGGAGAAAAACATTCTTTACCTTACTGTGAAGGTTACTGATCCAAAAGGGTTGAAAGTTTCATTAACTGATGAATCATTAAATCTAGAGACTGACTCCGATTATGCTTTTGAAAAAGCTAATCATTATCAATTACATATTGATTTTTTCAAGGCTATTGATTCAAAAAATTCTAAATATTATACTAGTAGTGGCAATCATATTCTGTTTGTTATTAGAAAAGCAGAAGCTCAAGAAGAATATTGGCCAAGATTGACAAAGGAAAAAGTTAAGTTGACTTACATCAAAACTGATTTTGATAAATGGGTTGATGAAGATGAGCAAGACGAGAAAGAACAAGTTGACGATGGGCCAATGGCTGGTGGAATGCCAGGTGGTATGCCAGGAATGCCAGGTGCTGGTGGAATGGGTGACATGGATTTCAGCAAATTAATGGCGGAAATGGGAGGTGCTGGTGGTGCTGGTGGAATGCCAGATTTCAGCAAATTAGCAGGGGCCATGGGTGGTGCTGGAGGTGCTGGAGGTGCCCCAGCCGCTGAAGAATTTTCATCATCTGATGATGATGAAGACACTGAGGAATCGAAGCACAAAGAATAAGGTAATATAAAATCATTTTTATATATTAATATTATGTAAGATTGGTTAAACCGATTGAAGATTAATTTCTTTATCAATTGACAATACTTGAGAAGCTTTCCAAATCGCTTGAGGTTTCAAAGTGACAAATTCCCCAACGTGACCAGGTTCAATACAAACCATATTTTTGTACCCATCCTTAGGTTCAAAGTCCGCCATTCCTGCAGATTTCTTAATCCATGGGTTCCAAACAACAACATCAGGTAAATTCTCCCGTTGAGTCGTATGAATAGCCTTACCTAAATGAATAACTTGAATTGACTTTGATTCAGGAATCGATTTATAAATTCGATCCAATTCATCATGGAATTGAACCGCTGGTGATTTCTCAACGTATACCGCTTTCAACAATTGATCATAGCATTTTTCTCCTGGCAAATTACTAACCAAAGTGTCTTCAATATCTGGTGTCTTCAAGTACGTATGGAACAACCAATTAAATTGAAATTCATCATTCATGCTTGCATTTTGCACCTCGATGCTGGTCTTCAAAGCAGCTCCCTCTAATTCAACTGTTAGGAACAATCTGAAATCATGTTTCCCGTTTCCCCACAATGGGTAAATATCTTTATTGGCTTCGTCTTGACTGAGTGCAAATTGCCCCGCTGGTGGTTCTTCCGAAGTTTGCCCTAAAAATTCCCAAGTGGAATTACGAGCAAACCCATGCTGAGGCATCTTATCAAACCCTTTTACTTCTGATTTCCCAAACACTGGAAAGACTAATGGGATACCACCACGAACTGGTTTCAGACCATCAAGTTTGGCAGCCGAACTAAGCCAAAGCTGTTCAACCCCTTTAACTTTCCAACTGACCACCGTGGCACCATAGTTCAAGACCTTGACACTGGTCGAAGGGTCCTTCGGGTGGGTCATTAAAATATGATCGTCATTAACTTCAATTGGCATTGCGATGCTTGCTTTGCTTATATTTGCTTGTTTATGTTGAGATTCAAGTGGTTTACCACCAAGCCATCGTCATCGGTAAACGAACGTGGGGGGTGGGGGGTGGGGGTCTGGTGGTTGTGAGCGAGAGCAGGGGGGGCCCCTCTAGTTATGAGCCATTGGCGGAGGCCACTGGTTACCAACCCCTGGCGGTCATTTAGCCTTGCAGAAAACGGTAGTACCAGATGACATTGAAGCAGAAAGCTAGCAATCGATACCATTATTGAATGGTATTATCATTAGGGTAGGTCTGCTTAAATATTCATTGCGTTTGCTGGTAGTAAGCGTAACCTATTGATACCACCTTGATCTTCGAATTACTAAAAAATATAACTAGCAGGGAATGTAGGAAATTATGAACCTGCTTTGCTTAGATTTTGGCTGGCTCATTCATGTCAGCAATATTGCTTACTGCTCACACGACAAAAACAGCAGCTAAAAATAATCCCATAGAAATATTATTTGTTTTTTATTTTCATTTCTTCTGGCAAATTCCATGTTGAAAACCCAGGCTATTAATAATGGATTTCTATAGCAATCACCAGATCTAACATTTTGTGCATTTCATACAATAAATCCACGACCACGATAGCAATTGGTTTTCAATGCTATTTTATTGCAGGATCCCATTGGTCCATTGATTATGAGTGATTGACTATGATTATTGTAGGCAAGTTGCAGCAAGCAATAATTTATTCATAATTTCTCCTTACAACAATAATTTAAAATTTTTTTTTTCACTTTAGACTAGCGGCAAATCGGGAAGCATCCTGCATAAAACTGATAAAATTAGTCAAGCCCAAAAAAATAATCCTATCCAAAACGCCAATAGGATTAGTAGACTGATCTGTGTACAAGCAACATTGTTGCCCTATGTGGATCAATGAATCAATCAATGAAATAGCAATCAAATAAATTAATCAATCATATAGTTATGGATATCTTTAGATGTTGGCTATCTGTTGACTTTTGTTTTGGATGTCCGATATGCCGCATGAAAAACATAATTTCAAGATCGCCATAGCTGAAAAAAAGGTGAAAAAAAAAGAAAGAAAAAAAAGAAAAAAAAAAAATTTTTTTTTTATCCCATCATGCGGGTGCATGCAGCCCATCTGAAAAAAAAAAAAAAAAATTTTTTTTTCTTTTTATACAGCAGCTGCTCATCCAAAATATAACTTAAGGTATTTAAATCCTCCCATAATTATTGGACAAATCTTCTTTTTTTTTTTTTTTTTTTTTTTTTAAATTTGTGTCATTGTTCTTCTTCAACTAATTCTGTTTTAACACTTGTCCATATTCTAATCTAATACACAACAATACTTTAAAGATGCCAGTAAGATCAGCAACCACTAATATAGATTCAAATGACTGTATAGACAGAATCTTACGATACTATGAGACGAACTTTGAACATCAAATACTAGACGCGAAAAATGACAATTGCAAGGAACAGGAGGAAGACCCGCTTAGTGAATTAGAGTCAGTTGATTTTCTTTCACTGACAGACAGTGATATTGAAGAACAGCTCAGTAGAGCAAGCAGTCCACCACCAATTGAAATCACCACGGCCACGACCGCCTCAAGCACGACCGGCATTACTACTCCCCCAACCACGCCAGTCGAACTCTCTGAAGAAGAGTCATCGTTGGAAGATTTCATTAAATTGGATACCATAGAAGACGATGAATCCACCGGTAGCCTAGGAAACGGCAGCAATTTCAACAACATTTTCAACAACAAGAAGGTGAAATTACATTATCGATGCCATGATAAGTTAAACTTTGCCCTTATTGATAATGGCAAATACAAGGTAACTAAGAGAGCTAGCAACACTTATTCCAGTGGTGTAAGTAGTCGGTCTAATTTGCCTGGAGTCATCAGAGCCGCAGGTAATGGCTATAGAAGAGACAAACAGAATCGTGGAGCATTTAAGTACAGTATTGCCAATAATGGCGATCATGTTATTGGCAATGGAATTGGATTGAATGAATTGTGGACTTAAGCAATGGCAAAGCGCAGCGAACCAACTGCATGGCTGCTGCGTCGCTGCCAACAAATGCTGGCTAGACTAGGTCAAAACTGAGCCCTAGCAGCCGCGATAAATAGTAACCCGGGTAGTGCCAAGGGCAAGGGGCCAATAATGGCCAACATACAGCAAACAGGTTTGGTGAGGATCATCGTGGGTCGCGACTTGCTATGGATAGCGACCCATTTGATCGAGAACTGCCTTGGTATATAACGAACTTCCATTAATATATACAGGTTACAATACAATTACCGTTTTGATTATAAAAATGTACTTATCTATTCATATATATGCATACTAAAAAATTTATCATTATTATCATTATCAGAAGAAACAATCTTTTTTTTTTTATATTTTATACTTTTTTTTGAATGTTTTTATAGGGTTTTTCTATCAATTTCTCAATCTTTTAAATAGTAGAATGTGAGGTTCAGGGGCATGAGTCTCATAATGTACCCACCCTAAAGACTGGGTTATCCCTAACCCTCTCCATTCGTCTTCAAGTAATATTCTTAATGTCCCGGTCTCACTATTGAAGTAATCCTGAGGTATGACTTTTAACATTGGCTTGGGTAACATTACATGTCTAAAATATATTAGTCAATTGTCCACTGCTTGCCTGTTTACGTTTTTGGCGTATTTGCTTACCTGTATTCATAGGTATCGTCGGAGTACCTGGAAATGACTTGTCAGTAAAAACATCAAAAAAAAAATACAAAAAATAACAAAAGAGTCGTGCAACCGTGGTGGCTAGAGCTTACCTTGGACTGTAATGAATTGAATCTTGGAATTCAAGAACTCGTTCTCGCTCCAGGTCGGTCAAATACCTTGGTTTTTGTGGCATATTGAATACCTGGCAGTTTATCGATAGGGAAGCAGTCTTGCTATAAAAAATGGGCGCCTTTTTTTTTTTTTTTTTTCGTTGTCGTTTTTCAATTTTTTTATTTTTCATGCGATCGGGTTTGTTGGCCTTCCCGAGTTAAAAAAAAAATCAGCAGTTCCAGTCCTGGACCGTACGAGAAAAAATTATCAGATCCAGGCAAGGTCACTACAAGAAGAATTTAGGTACTTTTATTTATATGAATTGTTTGTTTTAAGCAAGCCAAGATTAGCTATCGTAGACCAATTTCTTAACCACCGTCAATTACAATTTTGTCTCACTTTTTTTTTTTTTTTTTTTTTTGCAAAGCAGGGGAAGTGAAAGATCTGATGATATAATTTCTTTAGACGGGCAGATAGATGCAAGCGAACAAAAATTATACAGATATTCAAGGCTAGATTAGATACGATGAATCAGATAGGCGCAGAGACCACCATCACTGACGAAAATGTTGGGGTACCAGTAATACCAGTTTCGTTGGCGAGTCGATTCAAGGGCCAACCACTGGCAATCGTTAAAGTTGGCGATCGTCACGATATCGAGAAATCGATCTATTATGGATTCAACAGGATCTTGGCCAAGACGCTTTCCAAAGAGTACTTGACGTTGCCATTGGCTAAAATATATTGTTATGCGGCTGATTTGAATTCTTGGAGGTGTCAGAATTGCAATGGTAAGGTCTTAGCCGCGATCGATGAAGAGGGTTTGGGTACCGATGATTGGGAACAATGGCAATGGGAAAACTTAGGGTTGATCACGATTCATCACCGGGATTTATCTCATTTCAGCGAGAAGATAAGTGTGTTGCTAGGGAACCCTGAAGTCAAATTGATTCTTCGGGGGTTGGAAGATCAAAAAGTGAATAGAATAGCCGTGAACAGAGAGGTTGTTGAGATAATGAAACGAAGGCAGTATTCGAAAGTCGAGAGATTTGGAATCAATTACCTTAATCGGCGGTTGAAGCCGATGGACCCATTGAATGATAACCTCCTGAAGGAGATGTACGAGGTCTTTGAAAGAGACTGTGAAAAATACGAAAAGTACGGCGAGGCCATAGAGACCGCGGCTGCTGCTGGATGCGGTCGAATTGTTGTTGGTGGAGCAGGCACTGGCGGATTGTATCGAGCGGCCAGACGGCGAGTGCCTGGTGCTGTTCGATTTGTATTGATTGAGAAAAACCCGTTTGCTTATGAAGAGCTATTTGCCAGGTACAGCGGCGAGGCTGAGGTGGTTAATTGTGACATTCGTGAGTTTGAATTTACGAAGGACGATTTGTTGGTTAGCGAATTAATTGGATCGTTTGGATGTAACGAGTTGGCCCCGGAGTGCTTATCCAAGATCACGACCTCGATGATCCCTCGGCTGGTCCAATCGTTGGTATGCCCAGGGTATGCGCCAACCCATTACGGTGAGAAATCGCCATTCTTATGCAATTTCAAAGGATCAATCAAGCCTCTCAGCGCGCCCCAGCCGCTATGGGAGTTTCAGTTTCCTGTTGCCGGCGATTTGAATCGATCACTGTGCGTGAAGATTGATTGCACTGGAATCGTTCATGTTTTGATTGGATACTTCCAGGCAAACTTGGATGATGATATACAATTGAACAATATTCCACCCGGTGAAAGCATTTCCTGGTTCCCTATGATTTTCCCGTTACAGTATCCAGTGTACGTACCAGAGAGTCATCATTTAGTAGTGAAATTCCATAGGGTATCCAGTGGGGATCATGTTGAATATGACTGGCAAGTAGAAGTCTGGTCAAACCATGGGAAATATATATATGGTAGTGGCAAGCCATGCCAGCCATGCTAGCCATACGCCACGCTAGCCATACGCCATGCGAGGACTGTATAGTGCCCTAGCCATTGGCATGGCTTGGAATAAAATTAAGATGCAACCGTTGTCATGAAATTAGGGCACGTTTGTTCTCGTATGACGAAATCTGATAGATGCCCGTTTAATTATGTGTATATACATACGTACATACATACATACATACATACATACCTGTCTATCGTATGCGGATACCGGAGTTGCAGTTCTGCTGACACACTCATGCCACACATTCTCCACCCCCATCGGCCGTACTCCCACCCCCCGACATAACCCATGACTTTCACATGACATAAGGAACCATCGCCCAAATCGGAATCCTAACAAGAAAGAGGGGCAACAGTGGGCTCCTCCCAGAGGGGAGGAGGAGAATTTTTTTTTTCATTTTCCATTCTGTGATTGTTGGAAGAAAGAGGAGAACACATCGTACATAATCTAGCACACTACCAACAAAAAATAGCAGATGTCGTCCACCGTAAAATTCCTTCCTGGCTATATTGGGGTCAGATTAGGATACAGTTATTGAGTAACCTAACCTAACCTAACCTACCGAGGTATCCATCGGTTACCTATTTAGGCTGATTCGGCGGAGGCCTTAATTGGCCTCCGTAGCGGGACATAAATAAACCAGTGGCAGAGCAGATATGCTAGATCTGGTAGGTGTGGCTATATGGCATGGGTATTGGTATGGCAACATAGATCAATCACAAATATGGCCGCCACCACTGAGGTGTAGAATCGCAGGGTGTGAATCTCGAACGCCGCCACCCCCTAAATTCCCTGGCTGAGATCGTTCGATCCAACAGGAAAAGTAAAAAAAAAAAAAGAAGTAGAACAAGAAGATGACGACGATGATTTCAAGCGAATTGCCGCCTGCATACATACATACACACCTTGCATGGCTTACATAATACATACAGAACTTTAGGATATTCCGCCTATTTATAATGTTCCGTGACCAGCAGCAGATCAACAGCGGAATTAATTAGTAATAATCGACAGCAAAATGACAACCGAATAGGTGTTTGTGAGATGTTTGTTGGATGTTTGTTGGATGTTTGTTGTATATATATTGTAAGTATGTTGTATGGAATAGGCAACCACCGTGGTTGATCTGGATGGCCACCCACCGTCGATTGTTTTTGTTTCTGTTTAGCTACCAAGATGGTTTTTTTTTACTCCTCATCGATGCAATCCAACAAACTGCATGAAAAATAAAATAAAGTACAAAAAAGAAAAAAATAAAAATAAGCTCAGTGGGAATTTTTGTTAGCTAATTTCTCCCTACTTTATTTTTTGTATCTACACTTATATATATAGAGGCCCGCCCCTGCCCCTCCGGCCAACAATTTGAATATTCCCTTCTCCTGATTTATACACTTATTTGATTGTATACACGTATATCATAATAACAACATCGGTGTGTTTTATATATTTTTATATTCATTCCACAAAGAAGCAGCGCGTATTATGATGGCCAGTTTTAATGATACATGGGACCAACCAAAGTTGATGGAGCAACAGGATGAGCAATGGATAGCCAGCTTGCTTGAGCAGAAACTAGATCAGCACCAGCAATCGTCGTCGGCGTCAACCATAACTAAGTCAATTTTCAACGACTATGAATCCACTGACTCGCTATTTTCCAACTCAAACAGCGAGTCGTCGTCGCTAAATAATTCTATAAACAATTCGTTGGTTAATTCACCGATTATCAAGTCAGAATTCTTGGACGATGAGATCCCTACGTTGTTCTCCCTAGATAAAACGTTGTCGAATCATATTAATTCGTCGAAATCATTGCCAAATTTTAATAATTTGAAATTCAACAGCTTGACTAAGATCGAGTCTTTGAGTCAGTTATATTCAAATTGCCAGTCAGCGCTGTCGTTGACTATCCTGAACGAGCATGCCAGTAGCAACCTTGGCAAAGATTTGCAGTTGTTGCAACTGCCTACCGCTGGCACTGGCGCTAGCGCCGTTTCCGCCGAGGACAGCATCATCAACAATCTCAGCGGCATCGGAAGCAGCACTGCAAACACCACCAACTGTGGCAGCAGCAGCAGCAGCACTGGCACATCTCCGGCCTCTGCCACTGCTCCAGCTACAGCTACCGCTCCAGCTGCCGGTGGTGGTTGTGGTGCTGCTGCTGGTGCTGCCACCGCCAAAAAACCAAAGAAGAAAAGAGCTCCAAGAAAAAGACTAACACCTGACCAGAAGCAGGCCCACAATAAAATCGAAAAACGCTATCGTATTAACATCAACACAAAAATTGCAAATTTGCAAAAAATCATCCCGTGGGTATCCAATGAAAAGGCAGCGTTCAACACTGGCAAAAACGACATGCTTGGAGATGACACTGAGGAAGTACCCAAACTCAACAAGTCAATGATTTTGGAAAAGGCAATTAGCTATATTCTACATTTACAGCAACAAACAAAGATTTTGCAGAAAAAACATGATTTCATGGCCGATGAATTGAAATTGTATAATCCTGATGGTAATTATGATGATTTACTTGAAAAATTAACGCAACAATGTTTGCTAGACGAGGAGTATTTAGAGCTACAGCAAGTCGAAGAAGAGAACTAGAAGCAACGTTATTATTAGAACTATTAGTTGTTATTTGTTTGTTTGTTTGTTAGTTATATGTTTGATAGACTTTGCCCTGCTTGGCCAGTAATGTTATGTTATGTAAATTATGTACTATTTTTTCTACGGTTTTTTTCATTCTCCAATTGTTGATACAATAAACTTAATGCCTTGTCAACATTATATTGATTACCAATGATTGTAAAATCTCTCTTTTCATTGTCGTTATCTTGTTGCGCAATTGAAATCTGGGCTCCTGAATTTTTACGAATTTCTTGAATTCTGCTCCCTTTCTTACCAATTAAACATCCAACATACTCACTTTCAAACCCAACAACTTGAGTGACCAACGATTGTTTATCAGTTAAACTTGAACTATTAGAAGAATCGTGGCCATTGATATTGCTATGGCTGCTGCCATTGCTATTACTATTGTTATTGTTGTTGTTATTGTTATGTCTCTTTCTTGGTTGTGGAATATAATACTTGGTGCCTGTCGCGCCATGCCAATCTTCAATCAAACATCTAGCAATGATTTTCAATGCATTCTCAATATTTTCAGGAGTCCCTTGAACCTCAACAATACGTTCAGTGGAATCATTCAAAAAATCTTTAGACGCAACAATTTTAACTTCATAAGTTTCTTGCAATGCTTTAATTCTACTCCCTTGTTTACCAATCAAAGTCCCCATTTGTGAGTGAGGAATTAACAATCTCAATGAAGTTTGTCCTGGCTGCTTTGGAGGACACAATGATTTCAATGGGAAAAATGGATAGGTTATTTGTTGACCTTGTCCATTATTCAATGGCGAATCAAGTAATGCTTTGGCAAACATTGACAATGCCAACGCAGTGTTATCAACGGGTCCACTAACTGTCAAGATACGATCAGAGCATCCGATAATAACTTTGGAAACTCCAGATTTCACTCCAGTCTTTTCACGAATATTGGCAACACAATTCCCGTTCTTACCAATGATTATCCCTGCTTCTTTTGTTGACACCAACACACGAATTGTAATCAAAGCAGTATTCAATTGAACTTCCGGTAAAATCGATTCATTGTTGGAGGCTGAACCGGAATTTTCAGCTAAATTGGTTTCAAATAATGAACCGCTTTCGTTGGTCATGATTAATAAAATTGAAACAAAATAAAAAAAAAAGGAATAGAACGGAAGAAGCGATGAATTGAAAGATGAATTTTTTTTTTTTTTTATTGACACTTGCAAAATTTTTTTTTTAATGACATTTTTCCGTTTAGTTGGAGGTGGTAGGTAGGGTGAACAAGTGGGGAAACGGGCAAAACGGGAAATTTTGGGTAAAGAGACAAACTCTACCACTAAAACATCCCCAAATATTTGGGAGCAATGTCAATTTGCCACGTGTACACGAACATTCCTTAATTATTATCCACCTTGGTCGTACAAATAAGTTAAAAAAAATTCAACAAATGCATTAATCACATCGATAATATTAGTTATTTCTAATTCGCAATATCGCTTGTTTGATTATTAATTTTCATTGTAATGGTAGACATGGAATGACTGTCTTACAACGGGTTAGGAGCCTCGCGCCCCCATCATCAACCGTTACCCGCTCTCAACACGGTTTTTTCATTATTGTTTGTTTACATTTTACGGTGTTTACAAAAGTGTATTTGATAATTGAATATGAAAATTTATATTATTGAAATTATTATTTATAAATGAATATGATTATTAAGTCTATGAATTAATAGTTGTATTTATGCGTGAAATAGGCATAAATGGAAAGCAAATGCAGTTGATAATTTATTAATTCTTTGGTTTGAGAATGTTTGCATCACCAGGCTTCTCTTGGAAGATAGTGGTATCTTTTTCATGTTTTTCTTTGTGTGGGCCATTAAACCAACTCTTGAAATCGAGAATTGATTTGAGACTCCAGACTTTGACTCTCATTAAGTAATAACAGACCAACAAGGCAACAAAGTTGAAAATAATGTAAACCCAGAAGAAACCGAAATTTCTCCATCTATGACTCCACTTAACATTATATTGGGCAACAACATCATCTTGGTAATTATATGGACAATAGTGGCACATATTGGTGGCACTAGCATCTTTAAGATAACCTCTGAAGGTTGCATTGTCCATATATTCATTCATGTAAGTACCACAGGTTTGACCACTTGGTGGAGGGAATGACAAGAATTCATCTGGAGCACAGTGAACTTTTCTGCCATGAACAAGAGCGGAAACAAAAGAATCAACAAAATAGGTGGATGGTGAAACCTTGTACATGAAAGTCCAGAAGCCAGGCATAAAAGCTTCAGGTTGCAAAATACCGCAGAACAACATAAGAGCGGGAAAAATCATAGAATTGGTTATAGCAGCAGAAGGAACGTTTGGAGATAAGTAAAGAATCCATAAACCGTAACTGATGAAATAAATTGGGAAAATCAAAACGAAAATGAAGAAAAAGTAACCACTTCTTTCCACGGAACCATTTCCTTGGATAGCAGGCCAAAAGAAACAAATCCAACACAAGAACATACAAATGACAGACCAGAAAATTTCAACAAAGGTATGACACAATAAAAGACAAGACCAGTGGAAAGTATTAGAAGCAGCTTCTCTGACTTCATACAATTGTCTGGATGGATAAGCAAAAACATGGGTTTGATTAATCATAGCCAAAGCGAGGACCAATAACATGAAAACTGAAGCAAATGCATTACCTGCAGAGGCAACCGAGTTGTTCAAACCAATAAACGATATACCCAAAAATAATGCACAAGAGACAGCTTCCATAAACTTTGCACGTATGTAAATTGGTGATCTCCAGAATTGCAAAATAGTTCTCTTCAACACAACCCACATTTGTTCATCCCAAGTGGTAGCATACTGAGATTTCAAACTATCAGCGTTATTCTCAACAGGTCTCAACGGCAATTCACGATGCAATTTGGCGATTTCTTCAGTAACCGCTTGATATTCAGGGGAATTAATCCAGAGTTCATGCCAGTCACTTTGAACAGAAGCAGTAGCACCAGCACCAATACGGTTCAAAATATATTCAGCAGGATTTTCTTCTTTACCACATTTGATACCGGATTGTCTTTCGAAATAATTCAACATAGATTCGGAATGTGGACCAATATCACCAAAGTAAACAGTCTTACCACCTTTCTTCAACAATAATAACTTGTCGAAAACTTCAAACAAAGTAGCAGAAGGTTGATGGATAGTACACAAAATAGCCTGGCCAGAATCGGCTAAAGCACGCAAAAATTGAATAATAGACCAGGCAGATTG